>JAQPPZ010001844.1:3034722-3641666 GCA_028583015.1 Wollemia nobilis | reverse complement strand
GTTCCCCCTCTAAAATCCAAGTATTATCTTCCTATTTTAAACCTTCCCATTGTACCAAGTATTTGTTGTAGTTTCCCTACCTGGTACTAATTATCTTCTTATCAAGTACTTGCATAACTTTTTCTTTCTTCTTCTTAGGTATCTACTACTCCTAGTTTATGTCATTTTATACTTCAAATTCATCTTCATCCCTATGAAAATCATACAAATATGTAACATTAAAACTATTTAAATATTAAAATCAATAGGTAACTCCACTTTATAGGCATTATCATTCATTTTCTTCAAAATTCTACATGGTATAATATTATTATACTTGAATTTGTTATATGTGCCCTTGGGAAACCTCTCCTTCTTGAGATGAACCATCACGATATCTCCCACCTCAAATAATTTTATTCTCTTGTTTGCATCATCTACTACCTTATATCTTTCATTACTATCTTATAACTTCTTTCTAATACCTTGCTAATCCTATATGTGCTCTGCAAATGCCTTTGCATCATCATTTATTTTACCCTAGATTGGTAGATCAATCAGATCTAACACACCATTGGGATTCTTACCATAAATAATTTAAAAAGGATATTTTACTATTGAATTATTGATTGGACTATTATATGCAAACCCATTTTGTGGTAAAAGAACTCTGAAAAATTCCTTAGTTGTCAATAGACTTTCACTCTACCCTTCTTCCCTATGTGGTAACAAGACCACTTTTATTCCATCCTTCCAAAATGTGTAAGTATTCCTTCCTCTATAATGGGTAGCCTTCCTATCATATTGCTAAGGCCTCTCCAACAATAAGTGACATGCATCCGTTAGAATTACATCACAACATACTTCATCCTTGTAGGTATTCCTAATTGAAAAATTAACCAGACACCTCTTATATATAGTTACCTCATTCCCTTTCTTGAACCATGATATGTGATAGGGATACAGGTTCTTCTCACACTTTAAGTTAAGTTTATCAACCATTTCATTTGAGACCTTTTTTCATAGTTACCATTGTCAATAATCATCTTACATACCTTTCCTCCAGATGTGCGCCTAGTTCAAAAGATATTCATACATATCCAAGAATCACCACCATCATTATCTTGTGCTTTCTCCTTCCTTGGAATAATTATCATATCCTATATCATGAAAATTTCCCCCATGTTTGTAGCAAATTCTATATCAAATTTCTCTTCTACCTCAACCAGATTGAATCTAGCTTATTATCATTATTTTCTTTCTTGTGTAGGATAGTGTAGATGTAGACACCTAAAACATGTCATGTTTAGGAAAACTACTAACATGGGCACATTCCTAGGCCATGTGACTAAACCTTGGACTTTCCAAGTATCAAAAGTGGTTCTCACCACTTATCTAGGGCAGTATTAGCCCATCCAAGCCTGGCTGCTATAAACCAGGGTGGCTAGATCCTAGCCGCTCAAGCTTAGGATGACCAAACCTCAGCCGCTATATATGATAGCAGCTAAACCTTAGTTGCTAAATATGACAATGACTAAGACATAAAATAAAATTTCTGACAAATCGGCCCATTCACGGGAAAACGTGGTAGTCTGCATGCAATAAATATGATTGGGGACAACTTTGCATTCCCATTTCATGACCAGTTCACATGGGAGACTTAAGTCAAAATTTAGACTTTAGTTAAACATAGAAAAACAAAAGCTTCTCATGCTAACATTCACTACGTATGAGGGATTTAGTCCTAGGTTTTCAAAAATAGATCTAGGGCTTCACACACTTTAAAAGGTGCAAGCCTAAGGGCACCAAGGGATCATGAATTAAACATAATAGGTCATTGAGGAGAGCTTTTGATATTTGGAGAACTTGCCTTGAGGATCACTTTTACAACAAAGCCCTATCGGATTGGAGAGCATATTGGAGAATCTTTGAGGAGAAAAAAAGTGCTAGCCGATCAAGGGTTTAACACATACAAGATATTCAACACATCAAGAAAATCAACCCCCATTTCAACATCGGATACAAGCTTTGATCCATAGCCTTGGAGCAAAGAAGGCAAGTTTCACTTTAGTAGCCGGTGTCTTGGATAGTGGCCCGTAGGCCTAGCTTAGGGTTTAGACATTAGTTTATTTTATTCTATTTTCTTCATGTCTTCATATCATTAGCATAGATTTACTTAATTTATTTTGTTGCATAACATTAGTTTTATTGTATATTTCTTTGAGCTCATTCATTAATAACAACCTCATCCGAGGAGGTAATCTCGAATATGTAAGCGTGTGTTTTTGTTTCATTGCTTGCAGGGATATATGTTCATCAGGAAAATACACAACATATGAAAGTGAGAGGATCCCTCTAGAAATAATACCTAGATAAGGAGGCATTTGTAAGCCCTCATACATTTTTGTTCACATCATCGAGAAGCTTGATAAAGTGTGCCCCCTTATGAAGGGGATATTTTATGCACCTGCTACCTTCTTTGTGTGTAAAATCATGTATCAAATGAAGGGTATCCCTTAGAGGGATTCATATGTAATCGAATCTTGGGAATATCAATACAAAAGCATTCATTCATTTATTTCTTTACATTTTGGTTATATCGATTTCGTGCCTTTCATTTATTGCATGTTTAAACATTAAAGGATTTAATTAAAGCACAAGTAGAGTAGCTAGTGGATGGCACACTACTTCCTTGGGGTCGCTATAGATGGTGATCATGGTAGGAATATTTCCCAATTCTATAGTTAATTTTCATTTGTTTCTAATTTATTGATTCAGCTTTTGTGTGCAGGTTTAGCCACTCTGATCTATAGTGGCCAAAAAGTAGCCACTCTAGTCTACAACAGCCAGGAGTCAGTCGCTATGGTCTACAACGACCAAAAATTAGTTGTTATGGTTGATAGTGGCCAAAACTAAAGTGTAATAGAGGTCAAAAACTTGATTATCTAAGCTGGATTAAAGGTTGGTATAGCTTTTATGATGCTTTATGGTTTACTGTCTGCTTATTTTTTCTTAAAAATAGTGAAAATTAAAGACATATTTTGATTTGGAAAACTGAAAGAATGAAAGGAGAAATAAAAACTACATGTTGCATTTCTTAGGTTTCTTTTAGATTTCCTCTAGGCGTTGCTAGGAACATTAGATCTCTACTTGTAAGGTCCACCCTAGTATCCAGCATGCTACATCATTGTATTTTGGTTTGATTACTTGTGGCCTAATTAGTGAATGCCCATTCACAAAGTAGGAAGTGCATTATATGAGAAATCATTTAGATTAAATTAGATGTGCATATTTCTTAATTCAAAATGTTATTTTTAGGCATGTAGGAAATTATTCATGAATGTTGGTTGATGCATCACTTTCTATTTCAAAAATATAAAAATAATCCCACACACTTACACGTTCTACCATAAACATTGGGGAATTAGATTTTATCACCAACCCTCAATTCAGTATGGTGATGTTGGCATTCATCTCCTTCCACCAGTTTTCCCCCTAGATATTCCTAGAAATGGAGTTAGTAACTTACTTATAGTGGTACTAAGGTACTTATGTTCAAACTGTCTCCTACTATTGGAAGGATTGGTTTAGAGTGGAAGATCTAGGTGAACCCCCCACTAGGATTTAAGTGGTGTACCCTAGTGTCTTTTGAGAAACCATGTTTGGCATGAGTGTTCTTGATTATCACTATGGATGAGTCTCCTCATTCTCAAATCCAAAACAAGAGCAAGAGAATAACAAAACATCTAAATACAACAAATAGTTTAGGGTACACTTAAATTAATAATCAAGACAAACATTTGCTTGGAATTGTTTGGCTATATTTAATTGCAACACAAAAAAAATTGAATCCGCAAACACAATGGTCAAAACAAGAAGTAAAAATCCTCAGTCTGATATCGAGGGAGAATATGAAGAAACCCACACCCATAGGCAAAGTCGTAGTAACATTGAAAGACCCATTTGTAAGACCGTAAGATGAAGTTCTACGAGTCTTAGGGGTGATAACTCAACCCTTGGGGGTTCTCATCGAGAAACCCCAAACATGGAACCACATAATGAAAATACATCACATAAATACAAAGAGGCCTTGCAGCCATCATCATCAAGGAGACATGAGGAAACCTTAAGGGCTTCCTCCAAAAATATAGAAACTTCTCAAAAACATGAGGAGGCTTCAAGAGCTTCCTCCCCATATGGACATAAGAGAGGTTCTAAAACCCATTTTTCACACATGGATTACAATGCTTCCATGCCTCCATCATCATGGAGAAATAAGGTGACTACAAAGCATTTATCATCAAAAGGACACACAGGAGTCACAACATCCCAATATTCACGTGAGATACTTAGAATAGATCAACCCACTGAGGGGTATGAAACCAGAGATACATCCAGTCATAGACATCAAGAAGAATATATACTTCACACAAGAGGAAGGATTCCAATAGACTATGACCTCATTGGAGTAAATGGCACCCCATGAGATCAACCATGGAAAACAAGATAGTTAGATGAGGTGGATCAAATTTATTCAAGACCACCTCCAAAAACCATAGCCATAGAGAATTCTGCATCTGGAAGTTCATGAAATGTGACTTCTAAGCCCACTTTTCAAATTGGGTGTGCCCTAGGATGACCCTATAGTAAACATACAGAGTATGATCATAGAGACACTAAAAAATACACTAAACAAGTTACATTAGCTAGCAAGAGCAAGGAAACAATAGAAACCTCTTTGAGGAATCTATGAATCAAAACCACTAGAACAGGGTCAGATAAGCATGAGTCTTCTATGACAGTGCAAGTTAACTACATGCGATGGCTAGAGAATGCCTTACACAAAGAGTGAGAGCTTGTGGAAGCTCTTAGACATGATAAGCAAAGAGAAAGGCTATTGTATTGCACCAATATGAGCAACATTTAAGAGATAAAGCTGAGCATATAGCTCACAACAACCAACAAGAAAATAGAAATGATCATCAAAGAGATCAACACACTAACTCGCTGAGAGAGGGACACACTAGAAAATAAGGAAACCATAAAAAAACTACCCTCCAAATCATGAATGAAATCCAATTTGTGGGAAAGGGTAAACCTAGTAGATCAAGATCAGATACATCTTAAATCCCCTCATAGGAGGGAAGAGAACAGAATAAATCAAGTGGATAGAGGGTTACCTCCATTACCACCATAAGGAGGCCTAAAATAAGAGGAACTCCTCACCTCAAAGGTATTCCAAGTACTCACTAAAAATATGAAGTCCTTTGAGAAAAAAGAGATGGATGGGAACCAACCAACATTGAGCAAAATATACAACCAGCCATTGTGCCCATCAGTTCCTAGCCTTGCATATCCTAAGCATTTTGATATGCCTAGGTTGGAAAATTTTAAGGGTGAAGAGGATGCACAAGAGCATGTCACCAATTTTATCAATGCATATTTTCATCTTGAAGACAATGATGCTCTTATTCTAAGGACATTCATTATGACATTTTTGGGTGCTGCCACTCAATGGTTCAACCAATTGCCCATGCATAGCATATCCAATTTCGAAAAACTAGTGAACACTTTCCTAAAGTGTTTCTCTTTTGGTGCTAAGAAGAAGGTAAATATTTTAGACCTGGCCAATTTGAGATATTATGATGATGAGCCAATAATGGAATATGGGAATAGATGGCGAAAATACATGGCAAAATTATCATTCTTTGTCCCCATAGAAGAGATTGTCCGAATGTTCACCAACAGTTGTTCCAAATACATTTCCCTATTGCTACAACTTCAAAATTCCCCTCATTTGAGGAATCCTTGGCACAGGCCAAACTCATCAAGAACATAAAAGTAGATGAGGGAACCATCAAACTCTGAACCAAGGAGTGGAACAAAAATAACAAAAATGGCAAATATAAGCAAAAGCAAGCAAACCCTACTCTAGTTAATCAAGTGGTATTGGTTGCACCTAAGTATGGGGATGTGCACCAACCCTAGAATTATAAAACACAACCCCCACCATCCAATTATGATCAAAATAACAATCAAGGGTGAAATATAGAATGCAAGCTCCCTCGCTATTTCACACCATTGACAAAATCAATGCAATCAATCTTCAACCAATTGAGTGAGGCAAGAAAGATAAGGTTCCATGATATACCTCTCATAGATCCCAACCATCCTAAGCCAAAAGGATATAGGGAAGATCAATTTTACCCTTATCATAGGAAATCGATGCATAACATAGAGTTTTGCATTAGTTTCAAGCACCAGGTGTAAAACATGATTGAGGCGGGAGAACTTAAAATTGATAACCCACTGGCTCCTAACAATAGAGATATGGGCATATATAAAAACCCACTACCAAACCATGAGGTTCCTAGAGGGCAAGGAGCACAAGTCAATCAAGTCCGAGTTGATACGCCTACCCACGAATGCATTGGGATGGTTGAAATTATCAATATAGCAACTAGGAGTAGACAGTATGGTCAACCGCAACCTCCTACAACTCCCATTAACGTCCCCAATGCACCTAGGTAGAGGCAGGGGTAAAACAACCTTCCAGGTCCACCAACCCGACCTATGGTGACTATTCGGAGTAGACTTGAGAAAAACTTACAAACAACTCTGGACAAGCTATTTATTTATGATTTCATACAATAGTCCTCAAATCATAGTAATACCTTAATGGATATTTTAAGGACAATTGAGCTCCAACCACAAGATCCAAATACATTCAATAATTTTTTGGGACAAGTACAATAATGCCAAGAATCTATAATCCAATTTTACAATTACAATATTAAGACAATACCTACTGCCTTACCAGACCCTCCGCTCCACATTGTGGTGTCATTCAATAATTTAACTTTCAAGCTGGTCTTGATTGATACAGGTTCATCAATCAACATCATCACAACAACAATAATAGAACACCTTAAGATCCCCAAGTCCAATATCATATTGAGATCCTACACATTAAGGGCTTTTAATGATGCTTTATTGCAATACCATGGGAATGATAGTCCTACCTATCAAGGTGGGGCATGAGACCATCCCTGTGATGTGTCATATCTTGGAATGGGCCATGCAATACAACATCCTATTAGGGTAACCTTGGATAAGGGACATGAAGTGTTTTCCTTTAATCTTACACCAATGTGTCAAGTATGTGCATGATAACAAGGTCTACATAGTGTTTTTTAATGAGGATCCATTCAAATATGTCCATCAGGTGGATTATCTAGGATAATTTGTGATTTCTTCTGCCCACTTGTATGTAGGACCTTCATCTCTAGCTACACAATTGAATGATAAGAGCAAAGGGGTACAAAAGGACCCATCTACATCAACACCTCATCTAGCACCCAACATGACTAATGCTTCTAAGAGACCATCATCTAAACCAAAAGATAATCAGAAGCTATAGGCACCCTTAGTTGAGGAAATAAATTCAAAGGAAGCACTAACCATAGCCATTGAGAAAAAATTGAGTCCCATGGAAGAAGAAGATCTCGAAGATCAAGCTGAGGAAATACTAGAGACCATTTTGCCAGTATCGTCTGTAGGATCATCCACATCACATGTGACTATACACTTGGCAAGTATAGGAATAGGAGAGTATCTTGTGTGTTAGCGTATCCTAATACTATAGTTAGCATATCCTTTATTATATTTCATTATTTATTTTTAGGTTAGTTTAGGGTGTATTGCTATTGTTCATAACAAACCCTATTTTGGCCTCGAGTGGTTCCACAACCTCCGGGCCTATTTAGAGATGCAGTGTATTATTTATACTTCACAATATTAATCTAAATGTTTTTAACTCTCCAATATGGTATTAGAGTGAATTTTTGGAATGGACACACTCGATCGATGCTGGACCTGACTGGATGTAGGTACGGATCCCAAGGTCGACTAGACCTCATTGGATACGGGCATGGATCCCAAGGTTGATTGCACTTGATTGGGAAATCGAGGGACTCAAGCACATATACCAAGGCTGAATGACACTGGATCTGACTCGACATATTTCCAAAGGTCAATCTAGACTGGTTCTAACTTGGGCATAATTCTCGAGATCGACCCACGTGACCACACGTGGCATGCCCAGACGGACTGACACGTGGACAGAGACGTGACTGGGGACTAACACATGGTATGATCAAATGGACTGACATGACAGACCAGATGCTCCCCTACCACATGGTGTGGCAAAAAGGACCTTACTGTGATTTCTCGAAGGCAATCACAAACAAAGGGGGGAATTTTTTTTTATTCCCCCCTCATGCACCCCATGGGAGCAATGTGGGACTAAAGTCCCACAATTGTTTTTGCTCCCCACGAGGGTTGCAAGGGAAGAAAGGGAACATCTTCCCTTTCCCCTCTCATCGGGCACGCTAGCCCAGCTTGCAGGAGCGCCATAATAGCGCCTGTGGGGTCAAGGGATCAAGTCCCTACGGGTCCAACGAAGGTATGGAAATAATTTTTTTTTTCCTAATGTTTTTTTTTAATTTTTTTTCTTAGGTTTAATTAAAATTTTTAATATTTTTTCAATTAAAAAGAATTATTTTAAATATTTTTTTATTGAAATAATTTTTTTTTTTATGAAAAATATATATATTTTTAATTGATACCTAGGAAAACTGCTTTTTAAAAGGCACTAGTAAGAATTAAAAAAAAAAAAAAAAACAAGGGGGGGATTGAGAGTATTTTATGCAAAGGCAATTTTTTACATTATTGTAAAGGTGCATTTTTGACAGTGCTTGACACCTAGTGGTTTATTTTTGTGGGCACTTTTATGTTGTATGTTGCATTTTTTTTTCTTGATTTGCACTACATCATTAAAATTTAAAATCAAATTCACTCCCTAAGTCCCCAAAATAATTCAAACCCATCCATGCAATTTATTGCACTGCAATGTTTAGTATTTGTGATACCTCTGGCTAGGACTTATAGGTAAAGTTGTTGTGATTGTGCTATTGTATCCGTCGCCTAATATAGCTGTCAAAACAACGTCTAAGCTTGTTATCTATAAATCATCGAGGAGAGATAAGTTTGCCATTTTTTGCTAATTTTTTACTCCATCCACTACCCTAATCGTTCTTGTGTTTAGGCATAAATCCTGATGAGAGTTCTGACATACATAGTTTTTAGGGGAAGTTACACCCCACACATGAGGATTGATGACTTTCTATGGTAGGTGCCATCAACAAGATGATTCCCTTTCAGTACCACCTAAGTACCACGTATCATATAATCTTTAAAAATTACCTATAGTCTCCCTCACATAAGGGCAGGTAATTTTTTCTGATTTTTCAAAATACCTAGTCTCCCTCACGTAAGGGCAAGTATTTTGTATGGTATAACGGCCTGGCATTAAGGTATATAGAAAGGGCAACCAATTTGTGATATAAGGAACCTTCACTATGGCTTCTGCTACAAAGTTAATGACTGATGCTCATCAGTTATTGAAAGGTCCTAATTATACACCATGGAAAAACAAAATGAAGGCATTCATCATCATGGAAGATTTATGGGATGTTGTTTTTGGAGCAACAATGAGACCTTCACCAACCGCTGGATCCATAGCTCTTACTACTGATCAGATAGCATTTGATAAGAAATATAGTCAAGCAAAAGTGCTCATTTTGTTTGTTGTTTTAGATGAAGTTCAACATCATATAGCTAACAAAGCGAGTGGTAAAGAGGCATGGGATGCCCTTCATACCATTTATGAGGGAAAGAATGATTCAACCATTCTTCATATTTAAAAACAACTTCACAATCTGAGTTTGAGACAAGGTGAGACAGTTGAAATATTTCTTTGTAGAGTTTCTGAATTGAAAGACAAATTGAATTTTTTGGGAGATATAGTGGATGACAAGCTTCTCACTTCAATAGTGATGAGAGATTTGACTGATTCCTTTGATACATTTATGACTTCCATTTAGGTGTCACAATGACAAATTACCTTTATTCAGTTGGTCAATCTGCTTCAACAACAGGAGGCATGCCAACTTCATAGGGATGATTCTTCTAATACAACCCTATACTCCAACATACAGGGTTCTAAGAAGAAAGGTAATTTTTAGAAAGGAGGCAATTATCAATAGGATTCAAAAGGAAAAGGAAAAAAACCTCAATGGAAGAAGTGGTATTGCAAAATTTGTGATAAATACAACCATGACACCAATAGGTGTTGGCATAAGAATAATCAAAAAGGCCAGAACAAACCACAAACCAAGAACAAGCAACCCAAGGTGAATGTTGTTGTTGAAGAATCTAACTCAGATTCTGAATGGGCACACAAGGTGCTCATGACTACCACAGCATCCAAGGATAAGGATCATGTAAGGTATGTCGATTCTAGCGCTAGTAAGCATATGACTGGTGATAGATCATGGTTTAAATCATTTTTGGCCAAAGAGGGTAGACCTATCACTATTGTTGATGAGAAAATCTACAAGGTTCAGGGAGAGGGTACAGTTTCAGTGACTCTTCCTGATGGCAAGTGTCATATTGAAAAAGTCCTCTATGTTCCAAGATTGGCTAACAATTTGTTGTCGATCACACAAATCTTGGATAAAAATATGGTTGTCAACTTTCATGTTGAGGATGGCAAGAAGTGTTGTACAATTACCAGGAAGGGTAAGAAGATTGCAACAGCTTCCTATAAGCATGGCTTATTTGCCCTAGATGCTATCTCTACTCCCCATGTTTCCATGATAGTCTCTACCAAGAAGGCAACTTCCTTATGGCACAAGATATATGGGAATCTTAGTTCTGGCTACTTACTTGAGTTTAGTAAGTATGAGATGGTAAAGGGTCTTCCTTCCATTTCTTCCACATTGCCCGTGTGCTTTTACTGCTTGGCAGGAAAGCAACATAGAGTACCTTTTGAGAAGAGCTCCACAAGAGCACAAAAACCTCTGGAGTTGATTCATACTGATATATGTAGTCCTTTCACACCCAATAGTTGTGGGGGAAGATGTATTTTCAGTTATTTGTAGATGACTACTCATGAAAGATGTGGGTTTTATTTCTCCGACTGAAATATGAGGCTTTTGATTTCTTCTAGCAATTCAAGAAATTTGCTAAGGAGTCAAGGACTTCTATTAAAACCCTCTGCTCAGATCGAGGGGGGGATTTTACCTCTAAAAAAAATTAGCATTCTTAACTGAGCATGGAATCTCGAGATAGTTAACTAATGCTTACACTCCTTAGAAAAATGGAGTTGTTGAAAGGAGGAACCATTATATTATGGAAATGGTTCATTGTATTCTCACAGGAGCTACTCTTGGGCAACAATATTGGGTAGAAGCTATCACCACTTCAATATATCTGTTGAATAGGGCACCCAAAAAGACCCTAAAAGGAATAACTCCATAGGAAGCATGGAGTGGCCATAAACCCTCCATATCTCATATTCATATTTTCGGGTGTCAAACTTTCATGCACATACCGAAAGAGAAAAGGAAGAAGCTAGATGAGAAAACATTGAGATACATTTTTCTTGGCTATGATGAGCACTCTAAAGGTTATCATTTGATATATCCTTTGACCAAGAAAATTCATGTCAGTAGAGATGTTTTTGATGAAGCTTTCACATCACAAAGCACATCTAATGTATACCTAGATCTTGTGGAATCTAAGGAAGAAAAGTTCCCTTTGTTAACACAGACAAGAGGTCCTTCCACTTCTTCTTCATCACCAAAAATGAAGAATCTGAAATGGTATACAAGTACAATCAGGGATGCCAAGTTATCCACTCCACCAAATTTGACTTTGGATAGACCTCGTACTCACAGTATGGCTCAAAGGGAAAGAGCAACAATAGAGACTAATGAGGTTGATGATATTTGTCAATATTTTGAGGAACTTTCTGTAACTCCACATAAAGAAATAGAGGATATGGATATAGATGATGACAAGATGTTTTTATCTTCAATGAATGAACATGAACCTGCTTTTGTACAAGATGCTCTTAGCAAGCCATAATGGAAGGATGCTATGGATGCTGAGTACAAGTCTCTAAAAAAGAACAAAAATTGGGATCTTGTCGATCTACCACAAGGAAATAAGCCCATTGGCTACAAATGGGTGTACAAAGTCAAGTACAAGGTAAATGGGACAATTGATAAGCATAAGACCCATCTTGTTGCAAAGGGCTATGCTCAAAAGGAAGGCATTGACTATGAGGAAACTTTTGCACCTATTGCTCATATGACCACAATTCGAGTCATTTGTGCTATGGAAACACAACATGGGTGGAAATTTCACCAAATGGATGTCAAGAGTGCTTTCTAAATGGTGATCTCCAAGAAGAAGTATACATGACTCAGCCTGAAGGATTTGTACAGGAAGGCCAAAAGCATAAAGTGTGCAAATTGGTCAAATACTTATATGGTTTGAAACAAGTTCCTCGAGCTTGGTATATAAAAATGGATAATCATCTCCTACAACATGGGTTTAAGAGATGTTTGTTATATGTAAACCTCTATTTTAAGAAACAAGGTTCTGAAATAATGTTGCTTGTACTCTATGTTGATGACCTGCTCATTACAGGGAGTTCAGAAACTATGATCTCTATTGTCAAAAGAGACTTGTGTCAATATTTTGAGATGTCATATATCGGACTTATCCATTATTGTCTTGGTCTAGAAGTAAGCCAGAAGGAGCACTACATCAAAGTGTCTCAGAAAAAATATGCCAAGACACTGTTGGAAAAATATCACATGACTAACTGTAAGCCAATGGCAACTCTGATGGAGATAGGAATTTAGTTATTGTGATATGATGATTCACCTTAGGTATATGGTACTCTCTATCGACAGTTGATCGAGAGTCTCATATATCTAACCAATACTAGGCCAGATATCATATTTACTATCAAGTATCTTTCGAGGTTCATGCAGGATCCTAAGACCACTCATTGGAAAGCAGTAAAACATGTTCTTTACTATGTCCATGGTACTATGGAATATGGCCTAGAATACAAGAATAATAATAAATTCTTCTTGCAAGGATACACAGGCTTCGAATATGTCGGGTCATATGATGATCGCAAGTCAACATCAAGATATATTTTTCATCTTGGATCCGGCCATGTCTCTTAGCATAGTAAGAAGCAACAGGTGGTTTCTATTTCATCAACAGAGGTAGAATATCATGCTGCATGTGAAGTTGTGTGTGAAGTGATATGGTTGCATCACATTCTAACAAATATGGGTCATCCATAAAAATCTCCAATTCATTTGTTCTATGACAACCAAGGTGTTTTTAACCTTGTTAAGAATCCAGTGCATCATGAGAAAACCAAGCACATTGACACACAATGTCACTTAATTCGAGATGAAGTTTCGAAGCATTGAATTTAGCTTCAGTACATTCCCATCGATGCTCAAGTTGTAGACATTTTACTAAGGCACTTGCACGTATCAAATTTTAATTGTTTTGCAGCTCTTTTTGTATTGTCAAATGATGTAATCGGGGGGGATGTTAGTATAGCTAGTAGTTCTTCAAATTACCTAAATAATGTAATAAGGGGGGATGTTAGTGTATCCTAATACTATAGTTAGCATATCCTTTATTATATTTCATTATTTATTTTTAGGTTAGTTTAGGGCGTATTGTTATTGTTCATAACAAACCCTATTTTGGCCTCGAGTGGTTCCACAACCTCCGGTCCTATTTAGAGATGCAGTGTATTATTTATACTTCACAATATTAATCTAAATATTTTTAACTCTCCAATATTGTATAGAATATAACATTCATGCCCATAATAGAGTCCACACAATACATGGGACAACCAAAATACTTAAGACCACCAGTGGGAACAATGGTTTCACTTGGAATCTCTCCCAACCAAACAAATTTTGTCTATGATAGACTAGACTAAGTCCATAATTCTACTAATGAAGAAGAGGACAATGATGAATTATTCACTGTTAATGTTTTTTACCTCTCTAATACCGAGTTTTCTCTAAGATACTTTGAACGTTGCTATTGGTAAGGTTACGATCTTGGTATATAAGAGCAGGGGTGTAGGTGACAATTCGAGCCGCAATACCAACTTCCCACTGATAAGTTTGGGTTAGGCTATCATATTAGAGGTCGATATGACTCTCTAGAAGCAACCTTGGATAGATTAAGCTTAGGGTTAGGAGAAGACATCAATTTTATTCCTTATCACCCACCAAGTACAAGACATATGAGAAAAAAACAAGTGGTCGTGGTGAGCATACCACCAACCAAAAATTATCATTCGAGTGCCACAATTTTTGCCATCCCCACGGGTTATAACTCGTGGGATGAAGAACAAGAATAAAATGGATATGTGGCAAGTGATGATGAAGCACAAGAAGGCTTGGCCTATCATGGGCCTCACTATTTACATAGATTTACTTGGTCCATCAACAATGAGAGTGGATTCATATCAAATGAAAGTGGTTATGAGTCATAGGACTCAATGGAGAGAGCCTACCTAGGACCAAGGTAGTGGACCCATAGCTTGGGGCAAGAAATTAATGCAAATGGTTTCTTCATAAGTGGAGAAGAATATGAAGATGAGACAAAAATGGCCTACTTAGGGCCAAGACACGAGCATCTTGTCTTGGGGCCACATAACAATGCTAATAGTTTTTGGATAAGAGATGATGAATTCAAAGATGAAACCGATATGGCTTATCTTGGGCCTCATAACTTACATCAAGTAAATGCACTCATAGAATGAGAAGTAGCACTCCGTGCCATAGACCCTGATTTGGATTTTTTGGGAAGACATGTTGACTTTGTTGCCATTTACTGCATGGTCAATCCCCCTCCACCTACATTCAAATATATATTAGAGCCCAATGATCCTATTATCTGGTCTACTCAGGGGCCAGATCCAAAAATCCATTTTCTACCAGAACCTCATCACGAGTATGGAAGGGAAACCTCTAAGACAAAATTTCACCCATGTGGTCCTAGAGATTTCATTTCATCCATCAACATGGTCTCCATTGATTTGACCACTCCACTTCATAACCTAGCAGATCCCATAAAATATTTGCACCTTGATACAAAGGCTATTTATTGGGATTGTGCTAATTCACCCATAGATCTTGAGGATATTTTATCTAATGAAGAGACATTACAACTGTTACATTTTGCATAAGGCTATATTTATGACATGTTCCATGCTGGTTTGGATCCTAAGTTAGTAGGACCTATAAATACCACCGATGACATTCACTTGATACCCACACGTCATTAGTTGGAGGATGGGTCACATATGGTTATAGAAGTGACTTTCAAGGTGGACATCAACAATGATATTACTAAAATAAAGAAAATCAAGTTTGGAGAAAGTCTATCTCCAAGGGAATAAGTCATCATTATCCCTCTTCTTAAGGAGAGGCCCAATATTTTTTCTTGGACTTACAAAGATATGACAGGGATCGATCCAAAGTTAGTTGTTCACAACCTATCATTGGATCCCCTAAAGAAGCCAATCAAGAAAAAATTAAGGAAAATGCATCCAACCTTTGCTTTGATGGTGAAGAACGAGTTGCAAAAACTATTGGATGTGATTTTCATAGTTCCCATCGACTATCCTGAATGGGTATCAAACATGGTGCCCATAGGAAAACTATATAGAAGAGTCCATGTTTGCATGGATTTTAGAGACTTGAATAGAGAAACTCCAAAGGATTCATTCCTGTTGCCAAAAATATACGCTCTGGTGGACATCACCGCAAGTCATGAGATGCTCTGCCTAATGTATATTTTTTCTAGGTACAATCAAATCTGAATCAAGCCTGAATACCAACACAATACTACTTTCATTACTCCATGGGGGAGTTTTTGTTACAAAGTAATGCCATTTGGACTTAAGAATGTTGGTGCCACATATCAACAGGCCATGACATACATATTTCATGAATATATGCATAATATATTGGAAGACTACATTGATGATTTACTGGCCAAATATTTATTATGACAAGAGCATGTTCAAGTCCTTACAAAGGTCTTCGATCGCCTCATTGAACACAATGTTAGATTGAATCCTAAGAAGTGTGTGTTTGGCATAACTTATGAAAAGCTCTTAGGGTTCATTGTTTCTAAGAGAGGCATCGAAGTTGATCCTGCAAAGGTAAAGGCTATATTGGAAATGGCCACCCCTACCAAAATTAGGGAGATAAGAAGCCTACAAGGCAAAGTAGCATACATCAAATAGTTCATAGCTCAATTATCAGACAAGTGTTGACCCATGAATCAGTTGCTATGCAAGGATGTCCCATTTCACTGGGATGAAGAGTGCCAACAAGCCTTTGTAGAGATCAAAACATACTTGGAAACACTACCAAAAATGGCTCCACCAAGGCTAGACATACCATTTTTGCTATACATAATGGCTATTGATTTTGCTGTGGGCACCATGTTAGCCCAAAATAATGAACAAAACAAAGAGCAAGAAGTATATTACATTAGTCACATCTTGGTGAGTTATGAGCTAGGATATGCATATGTAGAAAAGTTATGCTTGGCAGTGGTATTTACAACCAAAAATTTGTGACACTACATGCTGAACCATACGACCTAAATTATATCCAAAAAAAATCCTTTGTAGTACATGATGAATAAGATATATCACAATACTCATACTGCAAAGTGGATCATGCTATCGATAAAATTTTATCTAGAGTTCATAAGCCAAAATTCCATCAAGGGACAAGTCATAGAAGATCAATTAACAGAAGCTCCTCTTTAGGATACCAAGCCTCTTACTATAGAGTTTCCTGATGATGCAGTATTTGCATTATCAAATCCACCAGAACTCGAAGAGCCTAAGAAATAAAGAGACATGGTATTATTCTTCGATGGCTCAAAATGCGAGCAAGGGGGTGGAGCAGGGATAGTCTTTATCACACCCCAGGGCACTCCATTGCCCTTGTCATTCAAATTGGAATTACCTTGCATGAACAATAATACAGAGTATGAGACCCTAATCTTGGGACTTCAAATAGCCGTAGCAATGGGCATTAAATATTCAATATCTTTGGTGACTCTTTTCTCATAGTAAATCAAGTCAAATGATTGTTCCAATTTAGGTGCCCACTCCTAAAAGCTTACAAGGAGCTTGTTGAAACTTACCTAACCTGACTAGAATGGTATGACATTGAGGTAATCCCTCGTACATCAAATATATTTGTAGACACCATGGCATATTTGGTATCCTTAATCCCTAAAAATCCATCTACTAATTTCACAATCGTTCATGTGAAAGTTCTCATGCACTCATCAATACAACGTGAGTCTATTGACAATCAAGAGTTAGTAAACATGATCCAAACTGAACCAAATTAGGATTGGTCCTCCAAAGTTAGAGCTTTCTTGCAAACGACACCTTGGAAATATTTGATCTCTCAAGGTCCTACGAAGTGTGGTACAACCATTCACCATAGGGTTGCCTCTCAATCTATGTTCTCAAATTTTGGATCACAAGAGGAACATGTCATGTTATCCATAGAAGTTGTGGCTTATCAGGATTGGCTTTCCCAATTGTGGGATTTATTGAAGCTTGGAATAATATTGCAAGGCCTTTCGCATGTTGAAAGATAAACTTAAAAAAAAAGGTGACAAGATACATTTTTCTAGGAGAGATCCTTTATAGACGAGGTTGTTATGGAATACTCCTTCATTGTCTTCAGCCCCATGAAACATCCTGGGCAATATTGCAAGCTCACAATGGTACGTGTGGCGGTTACTTCAGTGGCATGCCCATCATTAAATGCATCTTGAGAATGGGTTACTAATGGCCCACCATGGAAAAATACTATTATGAGTATATCAATAAATGTGTCAAGTTCTAGCATCATGCAAATATCACCCAATTGCCATCACAAGCCTTGCAACCCATCCAAGCAGCATGGCCCTTCTCGTAGTGGGGACTAGACTTGATTGGTAAGGTCTCTCCCTCGTATTTAGGCTGACACACATTCATAATAATGGCCATTGAGTACTTCACTAAATGGGTCAAAGTGATCCCCTTGACATCGACTACTGGACCAAGGATTGCGGAGTTCATACTCCATAATATCATAAGTCATTTTGGGGTCCCTTCAAAGATAATTTTAGATAATGGGCCATCGTTCAAGAACAAAAATGTGCGAGCTTTAATGAAAAAATACAATATTCAACACAATTTTTCAACACCCCATTATCCACAAGCAAATGGGCAAGAAAAAGCCTCAAATAAAATAATCATCTCCATCTTGGGGAAGACAGTCAAAGATAATCATAAGGATTGGCATTTGAAACTACCTCTTGCATTATGGGTATACAAGACTAGTGTGCAGATGCCCACTGGGCCAAAACCATTTTTAATTTTATACAACACTGAGGCCATCATATCCCTAGAGTTGAATATTCCAACCTTACACGTAGCATTGAAGGACTTCATAGATGATGACACTGCATGACAAGATCGCCTTGATCAATTGAAACTTCTTGATGAACGCCGAGTCAATGCCTTAGAGCATCTTCATGTTTATCATAATCACCTTGCATGAGAATACAATAGTAAATTACATTTGATGGAATTCAAATATGGGGATCTTGTGCTCAAATAAAACTAATAGAACTCAAATCTACTGCCCCACCTACGAGACAAATCTATGGAAAATTGTATAGGTCCCTACATGATTTTAGAAAGGGTTGGGCCTAGAGCATATCGCCTTACATATTTGTATGGTGTTGAAGAGCCCGAGCATCTCAAAATCATTCATTTGAAGGCATTTCATACATAAAAATAATAAACATTCAAATATGTCCAAAAAAAAATCAAAAACATTCAAATATGTCATAAAAATAAAAAACATAAAAATCAAAAACATGGTCATCTTCATCAAAAATGCTCCAAAGGCATATTAAAGCCCTTTGGTCAAATCATCACAAAAATGCTCCAAAGGCATATTAAAGCCCTTTGGTCAAATCATCACAAAAATGCTCCAAAGGCATCTTAAATCCCTTTGGTCAAATCATCACAAAAAGGCTCCAAAGGCATCTTAAATCCCTTTGGTCAAATCATCACAAAAATGCTCCAAAGGCATCTTAAAGCCCTTTGGTCAAATCATCACAAAAAAACTCCAAAGGCATCTTAAAGCCCTTTGGTCATATCATCACAAAAATGCTCCAAAGGTATCTTAAAGCCCTTTGGTCAAATCATCACAAAAATTTTCCAAAGGCATCTCAAAGCCCTTTGGTAAAATCATCACAAAAACATTCCAAAGGCATCTTAAATCCCTTTGGTCAAATCATCACAAAAATGCTCCAAAGGCATCTTAAATCCCTTTGGTCAAATCAAGTCACAAAAAGCACCAAAGGCACTTTAAAGCCCTTTGGTCAAAAGCAAAAATACAAAAACAATGCAAAAATCAAACATACAAAAATATTTACATTTTACATTGCATCCACATAGTTGCATTTCATTATAACATACATATCCATTGCATCCCCATATGTTATGATCACATTCTTACAAACGATGCCACAATTTGTATCACAATAACAATATTCAAATACATATTCATCCATGCATCCATGTGTGTAACTGTGTTTTTCAACACAACCATATCATGTTGCTATAAGGAATATACTAAGGTTTCCTAGTCATTCAACCATATCTAGTGGTCTTATCAGCTTTTGTAGAAAGCCACCTTGATTAGTAGAGGGCAAGGTCTAGTTGTGATAATACCTTGGATATTTAGGATCCCATCACTAATTGAAACACTAAAATCCTAGCTGGTACAAGGGAAATATGAAAGCTACAAAAGTGGTGTAGGTTACCTTAAGTGAAAAGGATTTTTCTTTCTTATACCCTTGTGCAACCGTTTTAAAGGTGCTGAGAATTGGTAAAAGGACAAGCTTCACCCTACACAATTAAATTCCTTGCTTTCATTTACACAAGAAAAAATCCTGAAACAAAGCACAAATTCAAAATACTAGTTTTCAAAGTCATAGTTCAAAAATAAAGCAAATAGTGATTATCATAACTACATAGGTCCCTTGCTAAAAAAAAAATCAATCAAAATAAACACTTATTCTCATCACTACACATGAGCAAGTATCCCAAATGAAATGAAGAAAAAAGGGAATGGAGCTTGAATCCCTGGAATTCTTAGCATTGTACAAAACTAGGAGGAGATATCCTTACGCATGATGATATGTCTATCACAATTAATTTTGGCATTTGTATAGACCAATGTTTGCATGTGGATGAGCTAGATTTAAGTAACTCAATATTGACTAGTGGGTTAGTCCAACTAAGTCCAACATAAGGATGAGATGAACACTTTAGAATCCCTGATATTAGCAATGGACTGAAATAATCCCACCTGAAATCGGAGGAAATTATTAGGTTCTATCTCAAAATATATATTCATTTGCACACACATAGATAATGAATATCCAGGAACATGGTGAAAGCCTTACTTTTCAAAAGTCTTGTATGGTCCATACATAGTTGTTGATAGGATAACTAGAGTTTTTGAAGTCTCATGAAGAACCTCAAAAATTTCTACATAGCAACAAATCATATCATCAAATCACAACTTCCACTTTCTTTATAAGCTTCTATAAATTAGGGGATATTAATAAAATAATTACATACCGAATATATGTTAGATTGATATGTATACGGCCATTGATTATCTTATATCTCTTAAATTACATAAGTTTATCCAGAAAATATACATACATTCCACACCATTACATTGCACTTATGAATGGTTTAAATAATTGATTCTTATGATTAGAAATATTATTAAACATTCATGGTTGGTATACTTTCTGTGGTATCACCAATTAGATTGTCAAAATCATATTATATGCATTTTGTATGTTTAAGTGATTAAAAAATGCAAGTTCATTCACATTAGATTAAACACCATGTACATAACGCATTACATATTGCATTCACCATATCATAGCATAAGTTAGATGCACACATTAAAATAAAAATCAAACATGCATTTAACAATAAACATTACATCCATAAATACATAGTCCATAACTCATCCATTCACATCTAAGATCACATCATAATTTACCTATGCATACAATCATAAAAACCATCATCAAATCAACACATGATACATCACATCATGTCACAATAATTAGATCATATCGCATCTACATAAGCATCCATATAAACATCCACATCATCATAAATATCATCTATCATCTATCACATACATAAACTCATCATAATGCCATCATCACATCACATAATAAAACAAAATAAAATAAAAACAAAAGCAATAAACAATAAACATATTGAGTCATAATGCAAAGATATCATATAAATGTGTATGTCAAAAACATGGGTGAACAAAATTACCCATGGGCCACAATCATAGGTCAAGCAGACCTCAAAAATAAAATCCAAGTACATCATAAATCAAACATGGGGTCTATGACCCCGAAATCACTTCCCCCTATAGCTATGTCATGAGTAGAGTGATGTGACCCTACTAGTCTCTCTATGCAAGTCCGAGTCCTCTGGCTAGGATGGACAAAGGATTGCCCTGAGCTGGAGCGCCTGTTGACCTACAAAACACCTACACCTAGTGCCTCCCTAGGGACTACTCCATACCTCCTAAGTTGCATCTAGAGAGAGCTATGTGAGAGACATGCGCTTGGATCTGCCCCTCGTACTCATCTAGCAATGTCTACAGGCTTAGAACCTTTGCCCCTATATATACCCCAGGATCTACCCTGGTATCACTCTGTGGTGTAGAAGAAGAAACACCAAACTACATCCTAGTAGCATCACATTCGAAAAATACCTACAAAGCCTAGATCTGTAGTGTGAGCTGCTCTATAGTAGCATCTCGTTGGGCTATAGTAGCATCTCACTATTGTACCTAGATCTTGATCGACTGGAGCTTAGCCTTGACCTCATGCAACTATGCTATTAGAGGAGAATCTCTCTCCTCAAGCTCTAGCTCCTCCTCATCCTCCTCAGGAGCCTCCTACTCCTCTGCTACCACCTGATCTGTTGAATAGCCCCATACCTCAGTCTTGGCTCAGACTCTATGCCCAATTGGATCTGCACCATCATCCTTGCCATCATCCTCGTGGCCTAGGCTACCATAACCATGCCACATCATATCACTCCACCATTGAATAAATACATCTGTGACTCCCCCAATGACTCTTGGGTCAACCTTTGGGGTATCCTCCTTATCAAAAAGCTCTATTATATACGGTGGAGGAAGGTCTCTCTCTGTTGTGAGGTGGTTATACAAAACTGGAACAAGCAACACATCCTGCTACAACCCGTACTAACGAAGAACTCAGGAGTAGAATAAATACTCCTTGATTCCAATATTACGATTAATGAGCCACTGCTCACACTGCATCCTACCTATGAAACTTGATGAATTATCCCAAGCCAAGCACTCGTGATACAGATGCCACATGATATCACCAAACTTAAACCTAGTAAAAGTAGCAATGTAATGAGAGAGCTCCCCTACATGATGATGGATCTTGTGCTCCTCGTGTCCTCGAGCCCATATAGCAGCATAGCACTGCATTCGCTCCTTGATGACTGTGATATCAATAGGAAGTCCTCTGGGATGATCTACTTTGATGTGCTCCCATCCACAAACCTGTAATAGAAAGCTACAAATAATACCAACATGACCCCATTAGGGGATGTGATACAACCAGTCATAGAACTGGGCCAACAGGGACCTCTCCCATGCATAGATTATGGGCTCCTCACTTCCCATAAGATCCTGGACCATCGCAAGGAGGTTCCATGAGAACCTCAAGCCTACACAATCTAGAATGAGAATGTTGCTCACAACCATCAGCAAAATTGCATACCTCTCAGAGAAGACCCTCTCTCTATACTAGTGCACAACAGACACACCACCAGATTTGGTGTCCTTGAAGGCATCTATAACATGCCTTCTGAACACATAAACAAATATAGCATCATGATCATTGGTGGCCGAAGAGACAATGGCCACTCCATCAAATGGGATCCAAAAAATCCTATACACATCCTCCAACGTTATAGTCATATCACTGATGGGAAGGTGGAATGTATTAGTCTGTGAGTCCCACTGGTGTACTAGAGTCATAAGGTAAGCCTGATCTGACATAATAGTGGGTAGTCTAGTGACAAACTGTAGCCCACAAGTCTTGAGACAGGCCTAGTTCGTAGCACTCAAAAAGGGCAGAAGGTCATTCATGAGCTTCAGGTCCTGAGCTCGAGTAGTGAGATTTTAAGAGAAAAAGAAAAAAAATCATAACTACAATGCACCTAAGGCATAAATCACAATAAATCATGAAAAATAGTGCAAATAATGATAGACTATTCTAAAGTCTAGGAGAAAATAGCAATAAATGCATCTAACCATGCAAAAAATTTCAAAAAAAAAATCACTTAATCAATTCAAAATTGCAAAAAAATAAATAAATTGCCTAAGTGTTCTTAGTTGTTGTCGCCTACAGCAACCAAAAATTGGTTTTTGAAGCAGGAAGCAACTAGGTTGACAATGATCATATTTCCAACTGTTGAAATTCAAATCGGTCACTGCCATCGACAACGACCAAATTACAGACCAAGATAGTCGCTCTCAACAATAGCAACCAACAGTCGATGTGGCAGACACGTCTACCCTAGGCCAAAAATACCTAAAAAATTAACAAATTAACAAAATGGGGATAAGCCCACCAAAATAAATCCTAAACTAAACCTAACTATGAGTTTGGTTCGTTGCCAGCAAGATTAATGAGTTTTATTTACTGATTACTTAATGTGGTTAATTTTACTAAAAATTGAGCAGGGTTAAAGGTTTCTAAGAGTACCCAAGAAGCTTTGGCTCTTTCGCTCGATGATGCCTCACCCCGCATAGCCATGATCCTCCAAATTGCAACAACACTCCAAGTTGCAAAAGTTGCTTTCAGTACAAATCTCTAAGAAACGAATCACCAACTGAAAAGAGTGAAAAGTCAAAAACCCTAGGTTAATTTTTATATTTTTGAATTATGCCTTGGCCACTCCTATCATCGGTGGCCCAAAATTCTTGGTTTCCCAGGACTAGACCGACCACAAGTAGGTATTTGGGGGTCATTGGATATGATAGCGGCCAATAGCCTAAGAAATAACATGAGGAATTACCTCCATGAGAAGCAACAAAATATTAAATAAACATATTTTATGACTCATGGTCATCATAATATTCAAAATAACAAAAAAATCACATAAAAACACATCTCGAGTAAACCATGTATCAAGTTACTTACTCTATCAACTCAACGGTTGCAGTGATTTGCACTCCATGCAATTCATTGAGATGAGTGAGTTACAATAAGGCTACTTGGGGAAAAACATGCATTTTGGAATTACGATGTGCCTCCTTCAATCTCGAAGAAAACCAATATAGTCAGACTACTTCACGGGTATGAAAGAATCATCCTAATTCCTCTATGACACAAAAACACTGAGCCAAGTGATGCAATATGAGCATACAAAGAATCACTCATCCCAATTCCTTAAGAAGCTATTGATGACTAGACTGCTCCCTAGGATAGGGGTGAATGATTATCATAAGCAATTGAGATCACACTTGGATGGGGGTTTACCCATTAAAAGAAAAAATACTAGAAAGAAGCCATAACTAGTCAATATTGGTCAAGCAATTTGTCGCTTCATTATTTGCCCTTCCCTTACCAATTTATTGTGTGAGGGGGTAGTTAAAATCTTCAAATAATCATAATAAAAATCAACAAAAGATCACTCGATCATATCAAAATTACGTTCATCCTATGAATCATTGCAAACAACAACTACAAAGTTTCCCTTGTTTTTTGGGGTCATAAGAAAACTATGACATTATCAGTTTGTAGCTCTCCTACCGATCAGATCTGATTTTAGCAATAGAAGCTACCCGATTGTGTCTGAGGAATGAGTGTGATTGAACGTGTGCAAAGCCATGTGCTAAGTTAAGCCTTCCAAATGTTGAAGCAATGATTCAAGGAAGCACACCATATTGCATTATTGGGGCATCCAGTGTTGATCAGACCAATGATCATCATACACCTTATAGACATATCAGTCTATGTTTTTTCTCAGTGTTGTGTTTTCCACACAACGCATCGTAAAAATGGGCATCTGTAGACACCTAAAACATGTCATGTTTAGGAAAAATACTAATATGGGCACATTCCTAGGCCATGTGACTAAACCTTGAACTTTTCAAGTATCAAAAGTGGTTCTCACCACTCATTTGGGGTAGTCTTAGCTCATCGAAGCCTGGATGTTGTAAACTAGGGTGGCTAGATTCTGGCTACTCAAGATCAAGGTGACCAAACCTTAGTCATTGTAGATGACAATGGCTAAACCTTGGTCACTACGGACAACAATGGCTAAGACATAAATGCAAATTGCTAATAAATCGGCCCATTCATGGGTGGAAGTGGTAGTCTGCATGCAATAAAGGTGAGTGGGGAAAAATTTGCATTCCCCTTTCATGACCAGTTCACATGGGAGACTTATGTCCAAATTTATACTTCAGTTGAACATAGAAAAATAAATGTTTCTCATGCTAACATTCATTACGCATGAGGGATTCAGTACTAGGATTTCAAACATAGATCTAGGGCTGCACACACTTTAAAAGGTGTAAGTCTAAGGTCATTAAGGGATCATGAATTGAACATAATAGGTTATTGAGGAGAGCTTTTGATATTTTGAGAGCTTCCCTTGAGGATCACTTTTACAGCAAATCCCTATCGGATTGGAGAGCATATTGGAGCATCTTTAGGGAGTGACAAAGTGCTATCCGATCAAGGTTTTAACAAATATAGGATATTTAACACATCGAGCAAATCAACCCCCATTTCAACATTGGATACAAGCTTTGATCCATAGCCTTGGAGCAAAGAAGGCAAGTTTCACTTTAGTGGTCGTTGTCTTGGACAGTGGCCTATAGGCCTAACTTAGGGTTTAGACATTAGTTTCTTTTATTCTATTTTCTTCATGTCTTCATATCATTAGCATAGATTTACTTCATTTATTTGGTTGCATAACATTAGTTTCATTGTATATTTATTTGAGCTCATTCATTGCTAACAGCCTCATTCGGGGAGGCAATCTCGAACATCTAAGTGTGTGTTGTTTCATTTCTTGCAAGGCTACAGTTTCATTGGGCAAATCCACAATATACAAAAGCGAGAGGATCCCTCTAGCAATTACACCTAGAGGAGGCATCTGTAAGCCCTCATACATTTTTGTGTGCATCACCAGGAAGCCTGATAAAGCGTGCCCCCCTTGCAAGGGGATATTTTATGCACCTGCTACCTTCTTTGTGTGTAAAATCATGTATCAAACGAAGGGTATCCATTAGAGGGATTGTTGGCATTTTTGCCACATTGTTTTTGTTGTTACTGTTCATGCAAGAGAATGCATAAATTGTAGAGATACTAACTCCTCTGTTTGTCCCTCCAAGCACTTTTAAAGGGAAAATACAAAAATCTCTGCAAGTTTTTGTGATAGAACAAAGTAAATGAAGGATGCCATGATATCGTGACATGTCGTGATATCGCGACCTATTGCAGTTTTGCGGCATCAAATGCAGAAATCAGCTAAGTATGAAAAATGTCACGATATCGTGACATGTCGCATTTTTGTGACCTATCGCATTTTCGCGGTTAAAAATAGCCAATGGAAGCAAGGGAGTAAAATTGTTGTGATATCGTGACATGTTGGAGTTTAGCGACTTGTTGTGGTGAGGGAGCATTAAAATGAAAAGTTGTCATGATATTTCGACATGTCGTGTTTTCACGACTTGCGGTGGCCACAGAGCACAGTGATGAGAAAATGTCATGATATCGCAACATACAACAGCCAAGGGCAATGTGATAGAAAAATGTCGTGATATCATGACAGAAAAGCAGAAAACGAGAAAATGGTATGGATTGGCACAATTTCATGACATGTCGCATTTTTGCGAAAGGGTTGAAAGATAAACACAAGGCAGAGAACGATGTCGTGATTTCATGATATTTTTGCGAACGAAGCCAAGTAGGAGGAAATTGTCACGATATCATGACAGGAAGCAGCAACAATAGAGAAGGTAGGAAATTATCATGATTTTGTGATATGTCAGGGCAGAAGGGCAAAGCACAGAGAAATGTCACGATTTCGTGACATGTTGCATTTTCACGAGGAGAAAGTATGGAGGCAGCCAGATTGTACGGAATATCACGATTTCGTGACATGTTACGTTTTCATGAGGAAGTATGGAGGCAGCCATATTGTATGAAATTTCACGATTTCATGACATGACAAATTTTCGTGGCCGAACAACATCAAAGTAGAAGAAGACAGAAACATGTTGTGATTTCACGACTTGTTGAAGATGAAAGGACAAAACAAAGAAAACGTCACGATATCGTGACATGTTGCATTTTCGCTACCCATCATGTTTTTGCAGAATGAAAGCTGAGAATTACAAGGTAGAAGGAAAGTGTCGCAATTTCGTGACATGTCACGTTTTCACGGTGATAAAGTAGACAAGACAACGTTGAGTGAAAGATGTCATGATTTTGTGACATGTTTCATTTTTGTGATAAGGAGTAGCAAAGAAGCCAAGAAAGAGGAGAATATCACAATTTCATGACATATCATGGAGACGACACTGAACAAAGAGAAATGTCATGATTTCGTGACATGCCACATTTTCACGACTGGTGGAAGAGACAGGAAGTAGTAAGGTAAAAGTATCACGATTTCGTGACATGTCGCATTTTCGTGACTTGTCACATTTTCATGATAGAAGCAACAGCAAAGGCTTGATATAGTTTAGTTCACATTTTTCCTTTAAAATTGCATAGGATAACGTGAGGAGAAGATAAGAATCAAGTAAAAGCTCTCCAACTGATTTTGAGATCATGGTCAAAGAAGCTCCAAGATTAAATGTTGCTGATTACCGATGTGCGCTAGATGGAAGAACCTCAGGCAGTTTTTGATGCCACAAAAATTAAAGACACATCAAGTATTAAAAGTTCTTGTTCATGGTCTCCTAACAACTTCCAGCTTGCCTTGATAATGGTCATTTAATGAAGAAATATGGTCCCTTGTTTCTGTTTAATTTTCAGTTTTGATCCATTAAAACAGGGACTATCATTTCTCCGAGGCATATTAATGGGGGTCGTTTCTTCAAAATATGTTTCATGTATTAAATGTTGTAATACAAAAGGAAGAGGGAAGGCCTCTATAAATACCAATGTAAAATCTCAAGCAAGAGGAGGACCTTTTTGCAAAAATTAAAATAGAAATCCTAGATGCATTTTGCTCTATTCTTAGTGTCTTATGGAGTTGGTGATCCAAATTGTTGTGCATGTTTTGCTTTCTGTCTGAGTCACTTCTGTTAGTATAGTGTTAATATAAGTTAAATTATGTTGTTCTAGATTTGGCTGTATTTGCATTTGAGCATTTGGTGTACAATTGGAAGTGAACTTATGACTAATGCATGATCCAATTTCTGTATATGCATTCTAAGAGTTAGTTGCTGCTTAGCTTCAGGATCTATTTGAGGTTATTTGCTGTTCGAGGTTGTTCTCCCCATAAATGATTAGCTTTGGCCATATTTACATCCCTTTATGTTATTTCACATTTATTTCTTGCATCCTTATCTTGAAACTAGTTTAGATTAGTTTGGGAGCCAGCCCTCTCTAGAGATTGGCCCGAGAGACTTCTCTTTCTCTCGGCCTTTCAATGTTGGCCAAGTCTAGGGCGCACAAGTGATGAAATCTTGTACTTAGGTAGATTTGTGTCCAATAGTTTTTGGCATGCCCGGTGGGACAGATTGTTTATGTATCAGAAATATGCATAATCATTGGGACAAGTACTATTCCAAGTTGACAAACCCACCTGTGCCAATAGTTTTTGGCACGCCCGATGGGATAGACTATTTCATTTTTTGACACCCGGAGGAATCAAGATTTTGATGAACTATCTTGACCTTAAAGCGGAGATTGTAAGTTCATCTGGTGACTCTACTGAAGGTGACTATATAGTACCTAGAAATATCTAATCTTGAAGCTGGTGAAAGTCTTTGCATATTTACTTCATGATCACGAGATCAAGTGCCAAATAATCAGAAGATCCAATCGAATTCTTCGAGATTGATGTTCAGAACTGGAGGGAGTGCTCAATATTGGTAAGTCCTATGAACCCGTCATTTGTTGTTTCTTCATAGGCAGTGGGTCAGTTTGTGCCATCTCCAACTCGTCCTAGTACTACTACGAGCTTGCTACATCCAGATCTAGCAGTACAAATGGCCCAACATCCTCCACCAAGGAAGTTCTCTACTTGGAACGATTCAGGAGCGTTGGACCTGCCTTTTCAAAATCTAGTTCCTGTTGCAGCAATAAAAGCCTTGCCTACATACGATGGGACTAGAAAGACAATGTACGAGCATGTGTCAGATGTGGCAACCTTGGCTTCAATTCATAATATCACAAACGAAGATGTCATGATCAAATTGCTCGTCCTCTCACTTGTTGGAATATTACCATTAGTAAAAGGTTAAAAATTTGATTTTACCTTGGGTAAAGGTAACTTACCTTTTACCTTACCTAGACGGAAGTGGACGACAGCATTTGGGCGGCAAGAGAATTCAAGTCATCTTTCTTTTCCCCCAATTTCTCCTTTCCCCATTTTTTCTCTCAAATAGGTTATTTACTGTTTATTTAATCTATGTAACCTAAGTTTTATTGTTAATACAATTTACCAATTTTTTTTCCACACTCACCTTTCACATTTGGTATCAAAGCGACACAATTCTCAAGGCGGTGGGGCCTGTAGTTTGAGGCGGTGGCACAGATCTCGAGGCAGCCCATAGGATCCCAGGCAACACGGATCTTGAGGCAGCCTGTAGGAGCAGATCGACATGATTCCTGAGGAACTGGTGGAGCTGGACAAGGCGGCCCACAGGAGCAGTAGATCAGCATGATTATTGAGGTGGTGTTGATGAGGCGCTAGTGACGTGGCACATCCTGAGGCACAGGTGACGTGGTGTGCTGGTGACTTGGCATGCCCGAGGTGCAGAGACGTGGTGTGTTGGTGACGTGGCACAGCCTGAGGCATAGGTGACGTGGCATGCCCAAGGCACAGCGACGTGGCATGGCGAGGCAAAAGGAGTCCGCAGTGTAAGCGATTTCCCGTAGGCAATCAAAGCACTATACGTGCTTTGCTCTTTTTAAAGAGCTAGAACATCGCCTCACGGGTGATGTGGGACTAAAGTCCCAAAACAAAACCAAGCTTCACGCCAAAGCATAAAGCCAATAATAGCTTCATGCTTGACGTAGAAGCTATAAGGTAGGGATCCACCAGCCTAGCTCCCGGATCAGCCCGGTAGCATAGTGGCTACCCTTAGCCTTGACTCCCGCGAGGTCGAACGTTCGATCCTCGACGGGGTGTTTAAAAAAAAAAAAAAAACTTCGCATGATCCAGCGGAATCTATAGGGCAGGGAGCTCGCTTAGCTCCCGGATCTTCCCGGTAGCACAGCGGCTACCCTCTGCCTTGACGCCCGCGAGGTCGCAGGATCGATCCTCAGCGGGGTCAATTTTTTTTTTTTTTTTAATTTTAAGAAAAAAACTATAAGAAGATTTTTAATTTTGTTAAAATTGTTTTTTTATTTATTGTAATTTCTTGAGAGGAAATATCTGTACAATTTAAAAAAAAAAATTTTTTTAGCAAAGTTTTATTAAAATTTGATCAAAGAAATTTCCTAAGAGGAAATAATTGTAAAGTTTAAAAAAAAAAAAAAAAAACTTTGAAAGTTGAAATTCTTTTTTTAATTTCCTACGAGGAAATCCTTGTAAAATAAAATTTCTAGGAAATTTTCTTAAATGATAAGATCGGAAGGATGTTATCATGCCATCTGCAAGTTGTTACTGAAAATAAATGCTGAAAACTTTGATAGGCACGTGAAAACACTAGGACTTAATACAGTTTTTTCATAGTTGCAAAACGCGGTTATTGCACACCAGAGAAATCTTGATCTAGGATACGAAGCAGATTCAGAAGATAACTCCTTTGGCAGCAGGTTTGAACAATCCGACACAGTGGCAATTGCTCCACAAGGATCCGAATATACTCATTATAGTAATTCAGTTGATATCCTACAACCTCCTTCTCCTGAAATAATATTGATCAGTGACGATGATGAACAAGTCATTGACAATTTTGTAATTACTGAAAACAAAAATGAGTTGTTTATGATTGTAAATCAAACAGGGCTTGATAGTTTGTAAAGTATTTTTTGCAATAATACTATAAAAGAGAGGTTTCTTGTTTTAGTAGATAATAATGGGATCACATAATAATCTACCAATTCCCGAATTCAGTGGGGATAATTATGAGTACTAGTCCATCAAAATGAGGACATTACTCATCAAAAAAGGACTATGGGATATTATTGAAGACGGTTACATTGCTCCAATAGATTGGACTACTTTAAGTGCAAATGATAAGAAGATCTACAAAGATTCACATAAAAATAATTCTTTTGCCTTATACCATCTTCAATCAACATTAGATCCAAGTATCTTTCCTAGAATTACATCTTACTTAACTGCTACAGATGCATGGAATGCCTTGAAAAAAGGATTCCAAGGAAGTGAAAGTAAAGCAAGTCAGGCTTCAGACCTTGAAAAGAGATTTTGAAAATCTCAAAATGAAGGAAAATGAAAGAGTCAGAGACTACTATGTTCGAGTTAAATTAGTAGTTGATATGATGCAAACTTTAGGTGAAGACACAAAAAATGAAACAATTGTGAAGAAAGTGTTGCGAACACTTCTTTCTAAGTGGAATCACATTGCAATCATAATTGAAGAATCCAAAGACCTTTCTACTCTTACATTTGATAGTTTGATTGGATCATTAACATCACATGAAGAGAGACTTCAAGGAGCACCTTCAACAAGCTATGGAGGTGATGACAAAGCTTTCACTTCGAATGAAGCTGCAAGATGAGGACAAGGAAGAGGCCGAGGCAGAGGACAACAACAAAGAGGCAAAGGCCAAAGCAACTCCTACAGAGGAGGAAATCAAAACAGAGGTGGAAATCAAAACAGATGTGGAAATCAAAACAGAGGAGCCAATCAGAACCAAAGTGGCAATGCAGGCCATGGAAATCAAGGACGAGGAAGTAATAAACCTAAAACAACTTGTTTCAATTGTGGGAAACAAGGACACTTCGCTCGTGACTGCTGGTCAAAGTATTCAAAATATCAAAGCAGTCAATATGGCTAATTCTACGGAGAAGAAGAAGGTCCACCAAACCTTTTTCTCTCTTATGGACAACAGATCAAAATCTAAATGATACATGGATTTTAGATACTGGTTGCTCCAACCACATGAGTGGCAAAGAAAATCTCTTTGCTACATTAGATTCAAATTACAAATCTCATGTTAAGTTAGGGGATAATAAATCCTTGCAAGTTGAAGGCATAGGAGCTATGGAAGTTCCCACAAAAGAAGGCCTTAAAAATGTGAATGACATATACTATACTCCACAGCTTCAACACAATTTTTTAAGTGTTGGCCAAATGATGGAGAAGCATTACAAATTAGTTTTTGATGAAAGAAAATGTACAATCTTTGATAAAAACAATTGTAACCGGGTCATCACAGAAGTACCTATGACAAAGAATAGGTTGTTCCCTCTAAAATTTGGTGAGCCAAGGGGAGCTCAACTTGCAAACATTGCTATTAGAAATCCAAGTGAATTGTGGCACTTGAGATATGATCACCTCAATTCCGCTAGCTTGAAAATGTTAACATCACAAGCTATGGTGATAGGACTACCAAAAATTCCATAACATAAAAAGGTATGTGAAGCATGTGCTTTGGGAAAACACTCCAGAACGAAGTTTCCAAGAGGCCGAGCATGGAGAGCAAGCTATCCTCTTCAGCTAGTACATTCGAACATCTGTGGTCCAATGCAAACAAAAAGCCTTGGAAACAATTCTTATTTTCTAACATTCATAGATGATTATTCTAGAATGTGTTGGCTCTATTTTTTAAAACACAAAGATGAAGCATTTGATTGCTTCATAGACTTCAAAAATAATGTAGAAAAGCAAAGTGACTACTATGTCAAATGTCTTCGCACTGATAAAGGAGGAGAGTACTCCTCAAATGAATTTCTTCATTATTGTAAGCAAAATGGGATAAAAAGGTAGTTCACCACTGCCTATACCCCACAGCAGAATGGTGTGGCCGAGAGAAAGAACCGCACCCTTGTTGAAATGGCACGAACAATGCTTCAGGCAAAACATCTCACAAACAACTATTGGGAAGATGTAGTGAGAACTAGTGCAGATATTCTAAATAGAAGTCCGACTTCTAGTTTAGATGGTATCACTCCTTATGAAGGATGGTACGGTAAGAAACCAAATGTCAAACATTTCAGAGTATTTGGTTCTTTAGCTTATGCAGACATTCCTAAGGAGAAGAGAAAGAAGCTTGATCCAAAGAGTCAAGCATGTGTTTTTGTAGGGTATTTTGATTCAACCAAAGGGTATAGATTGTACAATCCTAAGACACATAAAATAATTATCTCCAGGGATGTAATTTTTGATGAAGGGGGAGAATGGGGTCATAAAAAATTTGTTGATTTTGACTCTAATTCGGACAGTTCCACATTAGTACCTCCCACATTGGTACAACCCAAGAAAAGCAGTGTAAAAAGTCCTCCACAAATTCCACATCAGGAAACTTCATCAAGTACATCAAGTGGTACACCAAGTCCAAGAGGGACTTCTTTGTTGGCACCCCCAAATTCTCCAAAACGATTTCAAAGATCTATAAGTGCTCCAAGCCCAATGGATATTGATTTAGTTTCTCAAAGGAAAGGGACAAATAGAGGAAAGCGCATACTACAGAGTCATCCATCTTCTCAAATGTTGGATAGGAATTTCCAACAAAGATACACTAGGAGTCAAGCTAGTGAGATGGATGACATTTTGTCAAGACTTGAAAATCTTCAAATTTTAGGGGATGATGAGTCTCATGAACCAAGGGGTGATGTAGTCAATTATGCTTTGTTGGTTGCTGCACAGCTAGAACCATCTAGCTATGAAAAAGCATGCACTGAAACTATATGGCAAGATGCCATGGAAGAGGAAATATCCTCAATTAAAAATAATGATACTTGGGAGCTTGTGAAGCTTCCCAAGGGAAAAAATGTGTTGGATGTAAATGGGTCTATAAGACCAAATTCAATGCTGATGGAAGCATTGAAAGGCACAAGGCAAGATTAGTAGCTAAGGGTTTTACTCAAAAATATGGAATAGATTATGAGGAAACCTTTGCTCCAGTTGCTAGACAAGAAACAATCAAAACTGTTCTTTCCTTGGCAGCCCATAAAGGATGGAACATTCAACACATGGATGTGAAAAGTGCATTTTTAAATGGATACCTGATAGAAGAGGTGTATTTTCAACAACCTCAAGGTTTCCAAGAACCAGGAAAAGAGAACCTTGTTTATAAATTGAAAAAAGCACTTTATGGCCTCAAGCAAGCACCACGAGCATGGTACTCACGAATTGACGGCTATTTCAGCAAATATGGTTTCACAAAAAGCAAGAGTGAACCAAATCTATACTACCTGAAGAATGGAGTAGATATCCTCATAGTTTGTTTATATGTGGATGATCTAATATTTATGGGTAGTAATAATAAAATGAATATGGAGTTCAAAAACTCCATGATGAATCAGTTTGAGATGAAGGATATCGGATTAATGAGATACTTCCTAGGAATGGAAGTACATCAATCAAAGTATGGGATATTCATATGTCAACAGAAATATGCTCATGACATGATCAAGAAATTTGCCATGCAACAGTGCAAATCAGCTGCAACACCAACTGGACATGGAATCCAGCTAAGCAAAGAAGATGGAGCACCAAAAGTTGACTTGACCAATTTTAGAAGCATGGTTGGGAGTTTAATGTTTCTCACCAACACTAGGCCAGATATACAGTATGTTGTTTCTCTTGTATCACGATTTATGGAATGCCCATCTGAGCTGCATATTCAAGCAACCAAATGAATTTTACGATATGTAAAAGGTACATTGGATTTTGGAATCCATTACCACAAGTCTAACTCTATGAAGTTATTTGGTTATAGTGACAGCGATTGGGGTAGTAATATAGATGACATAAAATCTACATCAAGGAACTGTTTTAGTCTAGGTTTAGGACTAATAACTTGGAGTTCCAAGAAGCAATATATTGTAGCATTATCATCTACAGAAGCTGAGTACATAGCCATTACTCATGCCAGTACTCAGATCCTCTGGTTGAGGAAAATCCTTGAAGAGATTGGCAAGAAAAAAATTGGTCCAACCAAACTGAATTGTGATAATATTAGTGCCATACAGTTGGCATATAATCCGATCCACCACAAAAGGTCAAAACATTTTGATATGAAGTATCACTTCATAAGAGATATGGTGGAACAACAGACAATTGAGCTTCAATATTGTAGCACTTTGGATAATCTAGCAGACATCTTCACCAAAGGCATGGCTAAAGCTCAATTTATAAAGCTGAGAGACTATATAGTCAGTCCTCTCAACTTTAAGGGGGAGAATGTTGGAATATTACCATTAGTAAAAGGTTAAAAATTTGATTTTACCTTGGGTAAAGGTAACTTACCTGGACGGCAGTGGACAACAACATTTGGGCAGAAAGAGAATTCAAGTCATCTTTCTTTTCCCCCAATTTCTCCTTTCCCCCTTTTTTCTCTCAAATAGGTTATTTACTATTTATTTAATCTATGTAACCTAAGTTTTATTGTTAATGCAATTTACCAATTTTTTGTCCGCACTCACCTTTCACATCACTCTGAGGTAAGTTGTTGTGCTGGTATAGATCTTTGTCTCCCAACTCCATAACTTCATGGGATCAATTAGCAGAGATGCTAATTCAAGGGTTCAATGAGCAAGTAGACCCATTTTCCATAGTGCATCAATTTAATAATATCAAGAGGCATCCTCAAGAGGATATAGTGGATTTCAATGTTAGGTTTGTTCAAACTTGGCAGAGAGTTCCTGAAGGTCTTCGCCCTACTCATGAACAAGCAACATTGTACTTTATTAGGGCTTTCCATTCAAATATTGGTATGAACATTAGGATGTCTAGTGTTAAAACCTTTCCTATACTATATGCCTAGGAACAAAAGGTTGATGCTGATTTGATTGCTGTTGGAAAATTGCCTCTGAATATGACAATGCCTATTTTTCTTAAGCTCCCATAATACCAGCATATAGGTGTAGCCCCTACATATTACACTGCTCCATCCATGTACCCTTCATCTTCATGGAATCCTTCCATACCTTCGGTACCTATGATTCCCATTCCATAGATAACCTCTCCACTTACAACTCTTGCATTACCTTCTCCACCAGTTCCATTACCTCTATCTGCACCGCCTGTGTCCTCAAGCCCAGATCCTTAATTGGCTATTTTGCAAGAAATTCAGTCAGCCATGAGAGCTCTCAAGGTGACATCTATGGAGCGGAGAGAGGCAGAAAGGAACTATCAGCGATGAAGATTTCTTCTAGCAGTATCTAGAGAGCAATTTGCTCCTAGCAAGGCTATGGAGAAAGTACCTGAGAGGAATTCAGTGATCCTGGTAAGTGAAGAGGCTGGCCCTTCTGAAATTTCACATGAGCCTTCTTACTGGTGTTCTTCATGCAATGATCCACATGATGAGTCCACTTGCATGGTCCACCAAAATTATTTGCAAGTTCTTGCAGGGAGTCATGTAAACATGATTCGAGAGGTGGATCTTAATTCCGTGAAGTATCTTGAGGAACACATAAAAGTATTGACACGTAGCGACAAGAAACCAATGTTGTTAGATCTGACTAAGATGGATCCATTGAAAGTGCCTCCTGCACAAGCAACAAAGCAAAAAATACCTACAAAGGCTCATTATTCTCGAACTCTACAACAACCACCTATTTTGCCTAAGGATCCACTTTTACCACAAGCAAAAGAGAAGGAACAAGCTTCTGTCTTCCAGCCACAAGCAGAAACAAAGGAACAAGCTAGAGAGATGTTGTGATATCCATCACTGACTAAACAACAACGAGTGGAGGCCACCCAATAATATAGAAGAAAATTTGAATCTGCTAATGGATGGAAAGAGCAGATCTCGATGGAGTACAACATAGTTGAAGAACTCAAATGGATACCAGCTAAGGTAAGTCTATATGACACCTTGCAGCTACCTGGATAGGTAAATCTCTTACAGGAATCCCTGAAGACCATACAAAGTAATGGAAAGGCTCCATATCAGATCGTTTTGTCTCAAACATTGATTGTGTCAGCCATTGGAAAAAATAGACCACCCCCATTTTATTTGTCACTCAGAATGGAGGGTTATATTGTGCACAACTGCATGATTGATTTTGGTGCTGTGACAATTGTCATGCCAAAGGCAGTTTGTGAAGTCATGGGTTTGGAGTATACAAGAAGTAGCCTTGGTGTCTTGCAGTTGGACATGACTCCCATGAAAATAGTGGGTATAACCAAGGATGTTCCTATTGCTCTACATAGTATGCCTCAAATTATAGTAATTCAGGAGATAGTTGTGGTTGATTTGGAACCATATTTCAGTATGTGTTTGTCGAGAGAATTCACTGGTAAACTAGGAGGCTACCTTTCTCTGGATTATTCTCACTTGGAGATTCCTTTCAAAGGAATAAGAATCCGTATTGACAATCGAAAGCCTTCTACTTTTCATATAGAGAAGATGGAAGAAGAAGAAAAGTCCAAACATTCTGTCAACATGATAACTGAAGAATTGGAATATCCTGATTTAATGGATGAAGTCCTGGATGAGCTTTGCTTGGAGGATGAGTTTTCGATGCTCAATTTTAATGCCATGATGGAAACTGAAATTGGTTGTTACTCCATTACAAATCCTAAAAAGGTTGAAGTAGAGTTGCCTCCTGATCAAGTTGGTCAAGACTCTATGCCAGATCAACTTTATTTTTATGGAGCACGATACAGAAATGGTGTTGGAACTGGGACTGTTCAAGTATTACCTCCTAGAATTCAATGATCCTATTTATACCAGTTGACCTGGAGCTGCACTAATAAGACAATAGAAGATGAGGCTTTATGCCTAGGTCTCAAGATGACTGAGAAACTTGGAGCACGACAGTTGCAAATCTTTGGTGGCTCCGAGCTGATTATCAATCAGGAGACCAATGAGTGTTTTTCCAAGGCATGGGATCCAGGAGATCATAGAGCCATGTTTCGGTATGTGTCTCTCCCAAGAGTTCACATCTAAATTCGGGGGTTACATTGTACATAGAAAAAAAAAGAGAAAAAAAAGAAAAAAAAAGAAGAAAAAAGGAAAAAAAAAAATTCTTTAACTTCGGATCCTTTTGCATGCGAGCCCATAGGTATGATTATTTCTCTCTTTTTTATTTTCCTTCCCAGTAGTTAGTGGCTTCCCTCTACTTCTTTCTTCCACTTCCATATTTCATTCCCTTCCTCTCCTACTCCTTCTTCTTCTATAAATGATCAATCCACCACTGTTTTTTCTACTCCCCTTTCTGATGTTCCCTTTCCTTCACTTCCATTTCTTCTCATCCTTTGTCTTTTGAGAATTTTTCCACACTTCCCACCGTCTCGTCCATTCCATCCACTTCCATTTCATTATCTATTTTCATAGAATCCCAACATATGGTAGTATAGTAGCACCCTATTGTTGTATTTACTGCTTCTACTCCTCCATTTTACATCATTTCATCATTCACCATTCCCATTCCACGGCCTGCACATCTGCTGGCCATCACTCCATTCATTTTCATTTTTGCAACTCAGGTGCTTTTAACTATTGCCATGGAGATATTTTCACATCACTTGGTGATTACCCAGCTCAACTAAGCTAGGCAAAATGTAGTCATTCAAGAAATAAGGGAAGTTCTGCTCTTCTATTAATTTTTGCTAAAAGTCCTGTTTCTGAGTACCGAGTGCTAGCAAGAGCTTGTTGCAGCAACCCACAGAGATGTCCAACACTAACTTTTCCTACTCCTCTAGCTTCTTGACTCTTTTTCCCAATGGATAAAGGCCTGAGGTTTGTGCATACAGTAGAACTATATACCCCACGAGCTACCAAGAATGTTGGCATTTTTGCCACATTGTTTTTGTTGTTACTTTTCATGCAAGAGAATGCATAAATTGTAGAGATACTAACTCCTCTGTTTGTCCTTCAAAGCACTTTGAAAGGGAAAATACAAAAATCTCTACAAGTTTTTGTGTTAGAGAAAAGTAAATGAAGGATGTCGTGATATCGTGACATGTTGCGATATCATGACCTATTGCAGTTTTGCGGCGTCAAATGCAAAAATCAGCTAAGTATGAAAAATGTCGTGATATCGCGACATGTCACATTTTTGTGACCTGTCACGTTTTCACAGTTAAAAATAGCCAATAGAAGCAAGGGAGTAAAACTGTCGTGATTTCGTGACATGTTGGAGTTTTGCAACTTGTTGCAGTTAGGGAGCATTAAAATAAAAAGTTGTCATGATATCGCGACATGTCGCGTTTTTGTGACTTGTGGTGGCCACAGAGCACAGTGATGAGAAAATGTCACGATATCGTGACATACAGCAGCCAAGGGCAATGTGATAGAGAAATTTCACGATATCATGACAAAAAAGCAGAAAAGGAGCAAATGGTATGGACTGGCGTGATTTTGCAACATGTCACATTTTCGTAGAAGGGTTGAAAGATAAACACAAGGCGGAGAAAGATGTTTTGATTTCATGACATATTTGCGGATGAAGCCAAGCAGGAGGAAATTGTCATGATATTGCAACAGGAAGCAGCAACAACAGAGAAGGTAGGAAATTGTCATGATTTCATGACATGTCAAGGTAGGAGGGCAAAGCACATAGAAATGTCATGATTTCGTGACATGTCACATTTTCACGAGGAGGAAGTACGGAGGCAGCAAAATTGTACGGAATGTCACAATTTTGTGACATGACAAATTTTCACAACCGAACAACATCAAAGTAGAAGAAGACAGAAACATGTCACGATTTTACGACTTGAAGATGAAAGGACAAAACAAAGAAAACGTCGCGATATCGCGACATGTCACATTTTTGCTACTTGTCGCATTTTTGTGGAATGAAAGCTGAGAAGTACAAGGTAGAAGGAAAGTGTCACAATTTCGCTACATGTCACGTTTTTGCGATGATAAAGTAGACAAGACATCGCTGAGTGAAAGATGTCACGATTTTGTGACATGTTTCATTTTTGCGATAAGGAGTAGCGAAGAAGCCAAGAAAGAGGAGAATGCCATGATTTCATGATATATCATGGAGATGATGCTAAAAGAAAAGAAATGTCATGATTTTGTGACATGTCACATTTTTGCGACTGGTGGCAGTGATAGGAAGCAGTAAGGTAAAAGTGTCACGATTTCGCGACATGTCATATTTTTACGACTTGTCACATTTTCATGACATAAGAAACAACAAAGGCCCGATACAGTTCAGTCTACATTTTTCCTTTAGAATTACATATAAGAATATGAGGAGAAGATAAGGATCAAGTAAAAGCTCTCCAACTGAATCTCAGATCATGGTCAAAGAAGCTCCAAGATTAAATGTTGCTAATTACCGATGTGCGCTAGATGGAAGAACCTGAGGCAGTTTTCGATGCCACCAAAATTAAAGACACCTCCAGTATTAAAAGTTCTTGTTCATGGTCTCCTAACAACTTCCAGCCTGCCCCAATAATGGTCATTTAATGAAGAAATATGGTCCCTCATTTTTGTTTAATTTTTAGTTTTGATCCATTAAAACAGGGACTGTCATTTCTCCGAGGCAGTTTAAGGGGGATCATTTCTTCAAAATCTATTTCATGTATTAAATGTTGTAATACGAAAGGAATATGGAATGCCTCTATAAATACCAATGTAAAATCTCAAGCAAGAGGAGGATCTTTTTGCAGAAATTAAAATAGAAATCCTAGATGCATTTTGCTCTATTCTTAGTGTCTTCTAGAGTTGGTGATCCAAATTGTTGTGCATGTTTTGCTTTCTATCTGAGTCACTTCTATTAGTCCAGTGTTAATATAAGTTAAATTATGCTATTATGGATTTGGCTGTATTTGCATTTGAGCATTTGGAGTACAATTGGAAGTGAACGTATGGCTAATGCATGATCCAATTTTTGTATATGCATTCTAAGAGTCAGTTGTTGCTTAGCTTCAGAATCTAGTTGAGGTTATTTGTTTTTTGAGGTTTTTCTCCCCATAAATGATTGGCTTCGGCCATATTTACATCCTTTTCTGTTATTTCCCATTTATTTCTGCATTTTCCCATTTCTTTCTTGCATCCTTATCTTGAAACTAGTTTAGATTAGTTTGGGAGCTAGCCCTCTCTAGAGATCCACCGAGGAGACTTCTCTTTCTCTCGGCCTTTCAATGTTGGCTGAGTCTAGGGTGCACAAGTGATGAAATCTTGTACTTAGGCAAATTTGTGTCCAACAGGGATTCATATGTAATTGGATCTAGATAATATCAATACAAAAGCATCCGTTCATTTATTTCTTCACATTCTAGTTATATCGACTTCATGCCTTTCATTTATTGCATGTTTAAACATTAAATGATTCAATAAAAACACAAGTAAAGTAGCTAGTGGATGGCACATCGCTTCCCTGGGGTTGCTATAGTAGACACTCAAAAGCTTTGTGTCCTTCCTCATTGCATCTATAATAGGTATATGGTCTTCATGGGCCATCCCAATTCTCCACCATAGCCTCTTCCTATTTGAGATCCTCCACCTCTTTGATGGTTATCTTGAACCTACTTAGACTCTTATTATTTCTTTGTATTGGAAGATTCTCCCTTTGAGAGATGACCTCTAACTAAAGGTGACGATGGTCCTTTCTTCACTTATTTTCTAAAATTACTCATTTTGTGTTTTTATTTTTATTTTAATGCTAATTGATATGCATCCTCTACACTATGTATCCAAAGCATACTCGATTCATCTTGTATGGCATAACTTAATCCATACACATACCTTGTAGTCTTCTATTCTTTTGACTTTTCAAACCCCATCTCAATTGATATATTGTAGAATTCATTGGTGTAGTCCTTGATGCTTTGATCCTTTTGTATGAGGTTCTAAAATATAGAAAACAATGTTTGGGCATAATCTTTGGCCAATAATTTCTCCTTCATTTTTTTTCCATTTTACATGAGATCCTAATATTTTTCTTTCTTTTTCTTTGCCTCTCCTTCTGTATATGATCCCACCAAATCAATGCATGCCCTTTCAAATTTTTGCATGAGAGCTTCACTTTATTTTTACCTAAAAGAATTTTACACTCAAAGAACCTCTCCATGATATTCAGCCAGTATATTAACTCCTCCATTTTCAACCTTCTTGCATATTCAGGGACGTGAATCTTGATCCCATATTTATTTCCTTCCAAGGCCCTAATTATACTATCCTCAAACTCTAGCTTACCTTATGGTTCTTCCTCAACATGAACCTCTATCTTGTTTTCTCCTTCCATAGTCTCATTATCAATATCATATGAGCAAATTGTACCTATTGCTCCTACATATTTCTATTAATATGGGCATAACCTCCTCTTCATTTCCTCATGATAATTTGATCTATGTTATTCCAAATAGAAAAATAAGAATAGTAGAATAACTATAATCAATAATATTACCTTCTCTTCTCTAAAAATATCCAACTTGCTCTCATACCAAATGGTGCAAATCAACTGCAAGAGATCAGAACAAGAACCTCCAATCACATAAAAACTGCAGTAAATGAAAATAAACCAATATATGCTTTCTTTTATCATTCCTATATTTTCACCTATTTTACAATACTATACCAATGGGATATATACCCCAAAAAAAATCCTAAAACAAAACCCTAAATATTAAAACCCTAAAGATAAGAAATTACAAACAATCTTATTTTAAGAAATAACCAAAAGCTTGGATAGCCCTCTAAATTAATACACATCATTGTATCACCCATATTAGACCTCCTAGAAAATATCAACACCTATCCATGTCTAAAAGTCATTAAATTCCAAATATTCTTTCTTCCTATTTTTCTTAAAAAATACTAAATCCCATTTTTGAGGCACTAGATGAAGGAATTAGGGCTTGGTAAAAGCTTGAAAAATCATCTAGACAACTAAACTAGTCCACCATGACAATGTAAACCTCTTTATATAACTCCTCATAAAATTTCAAGTTGTTCCAACAGTCGGATCAAAAGTTATGCCCACTAGAAGATAGGCTCCTACATCAATGCTTTTGTTTTTTATTTTGTGGTTAGCAAGCTTTTGTTATTATGGTAGGTTTTGATCTCAATCTCAATTTGTGAGTTGTATTTTTTTCTTATTGGTATTCTTGGAATAGGTGGTGGTCTTATCCACTTATTAGTATTTTAACTCTCAAGACTTTTTGTAGAAAGGTAAGGGACACTTTCAAAACCCTTTTCTTACACTTATAATAAAAAAGAAAAAGAAAAATAAAAAATATGAAATTATTTTAGTAAATTATGAATTCAATATCAAGGACCATAAAAAATTATATAATTTATTTTTTTACATAGGAGAGTTGGTCACAATCACACTATTTTTAGTAACTAACAAGTGTCAGATTCAAACCATAGGGGCTACTCCCACCAAACCTATTCCACCTTGTTATTGTTGACCTAGCATGAAGGGGACCACCGGTAACTCGATATTTGTACCATCATCGTCAATCACATTGGGTCAACAATAACGAGGAAAAATAGGTTTGATGGGAGCAACCCCTGTGGTTTGAACCCTTCTCTTATCAGTTACTAAAAATAGTGTGGTTGTGACCAAATATCCTATATATATATATTTCAATATTGTCATCTAGCGTAAAAAAAAGAAAACATCTTGTTCTTAATTAATATATTATTGGTTACACAAAAAGTAAAATCTTGTGGGCAATTTGATTATCTTAAAAGTCTAATTAGAACTTCAATTTTATTGAGTAAAACATTGTATACTTGAATATCATGCTTTACATGATCACAAAATTCATATATGAAAACTTCAAACATACAAATAAAATAAAGGTAATTGTATTAGAAAACAATTAAAATATATAATAAATTTACTATAAATTATGATTGTAACCAATTCATATATGTACAGAAAAAAAAAAATATAATAAATATTATTTATATTATCTTATAATATGAGTTAAATAGTAAACATTTTCTTATTTACATTACATACCCAAAGGTTTTTGTAATTACTATCATCTAATTATCGAACACAACATGTCTTATATCTACTCATTTAAAATTATTATACCTTAAACCTTAAAATATTAAAACCTTTTTCACGTGTCAATGTTATTTTCTATTATAATTTAAATAAATGCCCTTAAGCAAATAATAATTTGTTATGGGATTCTCAGTTTCTTTTAAAGCTTACTAATTCAATAAATTTTTACCATTTTTCACATGTCAATGTCATTTTCTATTATAATTTAAATAAATATTCTTAAGAAAATAATAATTTATTATGAGATTCTCATTTTCTTGTAAAACTTATTAATTCATTAAATTTTTACCATTTAAAAAAAAAAAAATTCTAAAGGGTAACTATGCATTCATTTTATAAGGAATTTTATACTCAAGCACTAGGGTTATGCATAGCGGCTATTTATCACCAAATTGGATTGGCTAATATTTGGGACCCTTGACCAAGGCCCATTAGCCATTTCTGAGTGTAAATATTTTTGGGTCAATTCGCCCCAATTTTATAATAATTTGACCATTTCAAGTTTAAATTTCCAACATTGCCCCTAATAATACAAACCTTCTACATGCATTTTGAACAATATTTTTTTGGATTTCGAAACTAATTTGTCAAATTTTTATAAATACATTTGGGGTCGACCCCGTATGCAAACATCATATTTTTATATGTATAAAAAAAATTTAAAAAACTCTTCAATATAAAATGTTCATAAGTATGATGAATAAACAATAATTATAATAGTCATATATTGATATGATTTAAACTTTTTCTCATCTTGATTATATAGCAAAATATGTTTTATTATAAAAATTATATTCCTTTAATAAATTTTACTTTTATAATTTAAAAATAAAAGTAATTCTTAATAGAATGGAATTGTCTACTCTAATACACCAAAACACCATTTTACATTACAAAGTGCAAGAACAAAAATAACAAAAGAGAAAAAAAAAATAATAATTTTCCATTCATAAAGCACTATGAATGTCATATTTCATAATTATTATAAATCTAATAAATCCGGACTTCAATATGAAGAGCTTGTAACCTTGAAACATAAAATAAAGTCTAATTTCAAATAGTCTTTTATTTCATATGATTCAAAATGTCATGTGGATTCATGTCATTCTTAAATTGTATTTTTCTTATCCTACTAATTTTAAGTTATGATTGTCTAGTTGAAGCTGTTGTTTGTTGGCTATTTTTTGGTTGGGTGTTTGGTGGTTTTGGGGTCTCTTTCTTCTAGCCCTTGTAAGGGTTATTGTTTTGGGATTATTTGTTTATTGTATGGTTTTATTGATTCAATAAATTTTTACCAACATATATATATTTTTTTAAGTTATAACATCTTAAATTATAAAAAAGTAACTCCGATGAAGATGTCATATTTTACTACAATACAACCAAACATTCTTAAATATCACTTGAATTCATGTCATTCTCAAATTGTACTTTTTTTTTTGTCCTTTTTTTTGTTCTACTAATTTTAAGTTATGAAACCTTAAATAATAAAAAAACTAACTTCAATGAAGATGTCATCTTTTACTACAATACAACCACACATCTTTTTACAATGTAAAAATAAATAAAAAGGATAATAAAGTAATCTTAACAGATTTTTAGATGAATGGTAGAGTTGGAAATTGAACTGGCAGATCTTTCCTGGATTCAACAGTTGGACTATGAGGCCCTTCCATTTAGGTGTCGGGTTTGCCACAAGAATGGGAATTTGGCCCGTTTCTGTCCTCTTACTATGAATTCCAATATGGAGGCCTCCTCAGGAATTCCAAACTCGCCTAAAGAGGATAAGGTTGCAACCAATAAAGATCCTATTAGCACCAGTCAGGTCCAGGAAGATCAAAGAGAGGGTTTTGAACAACCCAGAAGAAAAATACGGACAAAGAAAAAGGAGGGAAAGGAGCAATCTCATCTCAGGCCTGCCAATAGGTATGAGATTTTTAAGTCATTAGTTGATGAAGAGGATCAATCTATGGAGGGCTTGGAGGGTTTCAAGGAAACCTCTGTTGTTCCTGGGCAACTCCCCCTCTCATCTTCTCCTGTCATTCAGCAGATAGTTGATCCCTCTGAGGTATCACAGCCAGTGTGTTCTGGTGCCTTAGTAGTCCATAACCAGGAGCAGACAATTTCTCAGGATGTTCGCATGGGGTTAGTAGAGAAAAAAAAGGAAAGTCCATCTTTGGGGATAACCCAGATAAAAAATATATCAAAAAATAGTAATTCTCATGGAGCTGGTAGAAGATCCAATAAGAAGCTGCTAACAACCCAAGGAGACAAATTAATCATGGGAGGATTGGTGAGGACAATTGACTCATATTGCTTCCAAGGTAACCCATGATTATACAATCTTGGAATGTGAGGAGTTTAAACAGCAGAACCCATCAATATGTTGTTCAAAGATTATTAGAGCATAGCAATACTAATTTTTTGCTTTTACAAGAGACCAAGATGTCTTTGGATCTTATGTCTAAGACAGTCAACAGAATTTGGAGTGGTGCTGGTCATATGGATGTGGTTGCCCAAGGTGCCTCAGGGGGATTGTTACTCTGTGGAACTCTCTGGAATGGTCTACAATAGAACACCTTGCCTGGAGGGGTGTTCTCACTTCCCTGTTTAGGAATAATGTCTCTGCAGAATTCATTCTTGTCACTAACTTTTATGGTTCTCAAACTCTAGAGGGTTAGATGCGATAGTGGAAGGATGTGCATGACATGCGAGCATCAAGGGAAGATATAGACTGGATTATAGCGGGGGACTTTAACGCTAAATTATCTTCTAGAGACCAGGAAGGGGGATCACATCTTTTGGATCAAGGGGACCGGTTCATGATTGCTCAAGTCTAGGCTTTGCACTTAGTGGACATTAAATGTCCTAGCAATAACTTCACTTGGACTAATAAAAGGTGGGAGCCCCATAGTAGGAAGGTGAAGCTAGATCGCTTTTTGCTTTTAGAGGAGGTGTTTGTAAAATGGAATATCAATTTTCAGATTTTGGCAGGCCCTATTTCTGATCACTATCCTATTCTGTTGGAAAGCGAGACTAGGATGGGGATCCATCACAAACCTTTCATATTTGAGAATTTATGGCTTCAAAAAGAAGAAATTCAGGAGAAAATTCCATAGTGGTGGGAAGAGGGCTTCCCAGCTTATGGGAGAGCTATGTTTAGAATCCATAAACAACTTCAATATGTCAAATCTCAGTTGAAGTATTGGAGGCGTTCTAATAAATCTGACTTCCAGACCCAAAGAGCTCTGTTGGTGGCCCGCTAGGATGAGGTCCAAAAATAGTTTAGAGGAGTAATAACTGATCAGCTCAAAGTTGAGGATGATGCCTTACGTTCTACGATTGAGGACATTGACAACTAGGAGGAGATCTATTGGAAACAGATAGCAAGAACTTCCTGGTTATTAGAAGGGGATAGAAATACAAAATTCTTTCATCGGACTGCTTGTGCTCGAAGACAGATGAATAAGATGGAGGCCCTTCAATATGAGAACGGTCATACCTTTGATACTCTTCTAGGTATTCATTCCCATGCTATGGATTATTTTTCAAAGCTTTTTAAGGAAAGTGTGGTTCAAGATGTAGAGGCCCAAAATGAAGTTATTTTTGTCATACCTGCTATTATTTCGGAGGATGAAAATTAGGCCCTCCTCAAACCCATTGATAGGGATGAATTGAAAACTATGGTCTTTGGAATGAGTACTGGTAAAACTCCTGGTCCAGATGGCTTCCCAATTGAGTTCTTTCAGGCTTTCTGGGACTGCTTAGAGGAAGATGTAAGGGCTATTGTTGAAGAATCCTGAGAAAATAAGAGAATGCTTAAATCTATAAACCACACATTCATTACCTTGATTCCAAAAGGGGAGGAGGGGGTTCATATTTTAGATTATAGGCCTATTGCCTTATGTAATGTGGTGTACAAAATACTCACAAAGGTAATGGATGAGCGCCTAAAACCTCTTCTTCACAACATTATCTCCTCTGAGCAAGGAGGCTTTGTTGAAGGATGGCAGATTTTGGATGGGGTGGTTGTGGCATAGGAAGCAATTCATTCAATGCATATTTTTGGTAATAAAGGGATGTTCATTAAATTGGATATGTCAAAGGCTTATGATAGGGTTGAATGGAGCCTCCTAGCTAAAATGATGGCAGCCTTCAACTTCTCTCAGGGCTAGATTGAGTGGATTATGAGCTGTGTCTCTTCCCCGACTTATTCTGTGCTTATCAAGGGCCTTCCTTCGCAATATTTTGGAGCTTCTCGGGGTTTGTGCCAGGGGGATCCCTGTTCCCCTTATATTTTTCTCATTTTGGATGAAGGTCTTGGCAAAATTTTCTTGAGGAGAAGATAGCAAGGCAGATTATTAGGTATTAGGGTGGGGGATGAAGTTGTATTGCACCTGTAGTTTGTGGATGACACTAGTTTGATGGGAGTAGCCAGCATCAGGGAAGCTAGAACAATTAGGGATACTCTTAATGTCTATCTCAAGGCTACTCAATAGGTCATTAATGACAAGAAATCCAAAGTGGCCTTTTTTAATCTGGAGCAAAGGCTTTAGAACATAATTTTAGAAATCCTGGGATTCACTAGGACTTCTCTCCCTGTGGTTTACTTGGGTATCCCCTTGCACTTCAAGAGGATGACATTAGACACTTGGAGGAATATGCTGGAGTGTATCAAGGACAGAATTAATCATTGGTCTCACAAGTGGTTAAGTTATGGTGGCAGATTAATGTTCTTATAGTCAGTCATTCAAGCCATGCCAATCTACAAATTTTCTATCTTGGCTACCCCGCTTACAATATGGAAAGAGTTGGACAGGATGGCTAGGAAGTTTTTGTGGGAAGGAACTAAAGGAAAAAGAAAGTGGGCCTTAGCGGGTTGGGATAAAGTCACTCAACCCAAGGTAAAAGGTGGGTTGGGACAGCGAGGATCCAAGTTAAAAAATTAGGCCTTGGCTGGAAAGTTGTACTGGAGGTGGATTTCCCAACCAACTTCCTTATTCAGTAGAATTCTCACGAGTAAATATTTGGGTCAAGTTAATCCCAATGAGGTGGGCCGTTTCCCTCTGGATGGTATTGGATCCTTAGTGTGGCAGGCTCTTAAGATAGGATCTCAGGTTATTAAAGATCAGCTATTTTGGAAAGTGGGGAGAGGGGAGAAGGCCCGTTTTTGGACTGATTCTTGGGATCAGTACCCACCCATCATTGTTGAATTCCCCAAGTTACTTCCAATAAAATCTTCCATAGAAATCATGTGTTGGGTCCAAATTGAAAGTTATTTCAACACGTCTTAGCTGGGGGAGTATAGGTTTAAGAAGTTTAAGAGGTTGGAGGAGTGGCCAATTCCAATCCCCTCGGAGTTGGCACCCATCTTAACCAAAATCTTGACATAAAGGTTTCTCACTGGGAGATACGAGGAGGATGAATTAGCTTGGGGCTATGGGAGCCTTGGTGTTTATACAGTGAAATATGGATATGACAAGATTCTCCTAGACCCTCCCCCCCATTCTTTTTTGGTTGAGGATTGGAGAAAGATTTGGCACCCTAAGGGCTGGACGAAAGTAAACATTTTTTCTTGGCAGTTTATGCACAATGGTATTCTCACTTTTGACAATCTCAGATGTCGAGGAATCATCGGCCCTTCTCAATGTGTTTTATGCCACAAGAACGAAGAAACAACTTATCACCTGATGTTTGAGTGCCCTTTCACACGTTAGATTTGGAAGCGTTGGTTGTCCCATTATAAAATCTAGGTTAATGGTGACATGAATCGGACTAATATTTGGGAAATATGGAAGTGGGGTAGATTTACATCCAAAGCTCTTCATATTGGGTGGGAGCTTGGTTTATACTTCATTTGGTGGCAAGTGTGGTTGGAGAGAAACGCTAGAATTTTTAGAGAAACCTTTTCCTCGCTAGATGGGGTTTGGTAGGTCATTTGGAGCAAAGTCACAGCTACTGTTGCTGTCTACGCTAAAGAGGAAACTCAGGTTGTTCCTGGGCCAATGGAAGAGGGAGTTGACCAACGAGAGGGATAGAACAGAACTAGTTGGAAATCACCCCTAGAAGGCTGGATTAAAATCAATACTGATGGAGCTGCAAAGGGCAATCCGAGTAGCGTCGGTATTGGCATGGTTTGCCGAAATCATGAGGGATCAGTGCTTTATTGGGAAATGTAGGGTTTGGGTAGAGCCACAAGTAATGAAGCAGAAGCCATTGCTATCAACTCTGCCTCTTTTTGGGCAGTTACTCAGGGTCACAGGAAAATAATTCTTGAATTTGATTCTCAAATTCTGGTTGGAGCTCTAGACTACATGAGGAAATTTTCGTTGAACACTTGGAGGTTGAGGATTCTGGTCTCTCAAATCAAGAAATTATGGAGGGAATTAGATGATGTGATTCCAGTATATGTGAGCAGAGATTTAAACAAAGCGGCTGATTTCCTGGCTAAGATGGGTGTTGCGAAAGAGGTAGGTGTGCAGCTACATAGTGACATGCCTATTGAAGATGAGGTGATTAGGCAGGGCCTTGAAATATCCTTGAGACAATGATCAATGAAAAAGCTAAGGGTGGTTTTTTTCATGATTTCGTGACCTGTTGCGCCATCGCGACCTTTGGTGGAAAGCTGTCGTGATATAGTGACATGTTGCGTCGTCGTTGCTGCTGGAGAAAAGCTGTCGTGATATTGTGACATGTTGTGCTATCACGGCCAACGTGGGAAATTTGTCACGATATCGTGACATGTTGTGCCATTGCGGCCGTCGAGGAAAAGTTGTCACGATTTCGTGACATGTTGCACCGTCGCGACCAAGGGAGGAAAGTTGTCACGATATCACGACATGTTGCACCGTCGCTATCGCCGAGGGAAAGTTTTCATGATATCATGACATGTTGGGTTGTCACGGCCAATGTGGGAAAGTTGTTGCGATATCATGACATGTTGCGCTATCGTGGTCGTCGAGGAAAAGTTGTTGCGATATCATGACATGTTGCGCCGTCGCGGCCAAGGGAGGAAAGTTGTCGTGATATCGTGACATGTTGCACCATCGTTGCCACCGAGGGAAAGTTGTCGTGATATCACGACATGTTACACCATCGCGGCCAAGGGAGGAAAGTTCTTGTGATTTCATGACATGTTGCGTTGTCATTATCGCCGAGGGAAAATTGTCGCGATATCATGACATTTTGCGCCGACGTGGCCAACGAAGGAAAATTGTCATGATATTGTGACATGTTGCGCCGTCGTGGCCAAGGGAGGAAAGTTGTCGTGATATCGTGACATGTTACGCCATCGCGGCCGCTAGAGGAAAGTTGTCGCAATTTCGTGACGTGTTGCGTCGTTATGGCCGCTGGTGGTTTTTTGTCGCGATATCGCGACATGTTGCTCCGTCACAGCCAAAGATGGATTTTTGTCGCGATTTCATGACATGTCGTGATTTTGCGACAGGTTGACTTTTTTGCGGTCAGAGGAGTCTTGTGTCGCGATTTTGTGACTTGTAGCTTTTTCGCGGACAGAGGTGAAGTTGGTGTTTGCTGCATGTTTTTGCGATAAGTTGTTGTAACAGATCTATCAGCTCTCTCAGCTAGCTTGGTATTGGTTCAAGAGATTTGGATCCAGTGCAATTCTTCCTCTTCTCTTGTAATCATGTGCTTTCATTGTTTTCGGCTGGGATGTGTCTTATCCCAATTGTAACTGATTAATGTTTTAATACAAGTTTTTTTCAAATTTTTCAAAAAAAAACAACTTTTTAGATTATACTCATACAAAATTTTAGAAAGTGAAATATAAATGTATCAAATTTAATAAAAATTTCGTTCCTTAAAATAAAAGGATATAGCAAATATGCATACATGGATGCCATTTAAATTCTTTAAAAACATATAAAAGTTATTATAAAATAGTTAGAATTATTTTATTGCAATTAATATAGGAAAAATAGGAATATGCCAACATTAATATTATTATTTTCAAAGTTATTATGTTCATTTGTTGCATGGAATTAAAAAAAAATTGGTGCATTTAACATGAATGCCTCCTTCAAGGACACACTACTACAACTTGTGGTCTTAAGTCCCATGTGAATGGGTAATCTTTCATTTTTAGATAAAGTGATATGTCATAACACTCATTGTTATTGATAAAGTTTAATTAAAAAAAATATGTAATAGTTTTAAAATAATTTCATGTCCTATAATATTTAATAAGCATTAAATTTTTGTTTTCTTATATAAATTTGAAAAATTAATACTTACTTTTTTTCTTTTAAATAAAATTTTATTTGATAGAAGAATAACAATGTTCATTTTGATATTATCATATATATATTTTTTAATATCAATCATTTTTTAAAATATATGTGTACTTCATGGGTCTTTATAGTTCTTGCTTAAAAAAAAAATGTTCATTACAATGTAATTTGAATAAAATGAATAGTATATATGTAATAAAATACTATTAAATGCATACTCTGTGTGAACTTGATATTTTTAAGACCCATGAGGACCCAGGTAAGAGGCGATCAAAAACCTTCATAAAAACCGAGGTAAAGATGAGACCTAAACCCTCATAAAAACCTAGGTAAAGAGGAGACCTAGGCTCAAATATTGTGAAGTGATACCAGGTGGATGATGTAACATGGGTGGGGCATATTTCAATCCCATATAAATAATTTAAAAAAATCCTATTAAACACTTTCATACATTCAATTATAATCAATTATTTTATCATAAAATGTTAAAAAAAAAATTAAATTTTGATTGTATTTTTTTTATTGGTTGAAGAAAAGGGTTTTGAAAGGGTCCCTAAAACCTTTTACAAGAAGAAAAGACCCGAGGATCCAAATGTATGGCTCCAAAGAGGAGTCTATAGATAAAACTCCCAAAGCAAACTAGAGACTAAACTAAAATAGAGGAAGACCTTCAAATAACCAAAACATGACAAACCAAAAAATAATAGACAGAAGAAACACACAAGGGATTCATCATTAGGATTTGCCTTACCTTATGTTTTTCTTCATGGAAGCAAGTAGCTCACAATTGAAAAGAGTATCTTCAAATGTAGGGATATGCATTTATTTTTTATGGAGAACTTGAATGGATGCATGTTCCCTTTTTCTTTCACTAGCAACCAATATATTTCTTATGATTCTGGAGACAGAGAAAAGAGAGTTGTGCTTGCTACTAGTTTTTTGTTTTTATTCAAAGATCATATAACACAGTAAGTTGTGATTATGAAATTTTTTATAAAAAAAACATTCAATTTTTTTTTTTAAATTTCTTATGGCATAAACATAAGAGGTAACTTCACATTCATTCATTGCAATTTTTTTTTTGGGTTTTATGATAAGCATTGTTAAATGTGGGATGTTTAATTGTATTAATTTTTTTTCCATAATATTATATTTAATATTTTCATAATTAATTAAAAATTTTATACATGGACATCATTCTTTACATGATTAGAAATTTCATGTGAGACAATTTTAACATAAAAATCAAATAGAATATTTTCATTAAAAATTAATGATAAATTGTAATGATCATTATTGATACTACTCTTATAACATGTGTCAACGAGTCAAATTTCTTATCTACATTATGCCTCCAAAAACATTTGTACTTGCTATCATATAACTATTAAAGATTAGATGTGTTATGATTAATTATTGCAAATAATCATAAATAATATTTAAAATATTAATATCTAATTTGCATGAGGATGGCATTTAAAATATAAACAATTGTCCTTCCACAAAGTAAAAGAGCCAAAGGTAACTAAATATTTATTTTATAAAGCATTGTAGAAATGGATATTATATTTTACATATATCAAAATTTAATTGAAGATAGAGAATGTGAAAAGTCCATTAAAATGATGAAATAAAGGACAACTTATACTTTCCATATATTGACATGATTCAAAGCATATATTTTTCTAATTTTAATTATTTAACATCAAATTTTATGCTTGAAATCATGCAACTTTAGTAGTTTTAACTTTGACATGATTCTCATTCTATAAAGAAAATAATATATGAACAAAAAAATATTTAGTAAATGGCATTCATTATATTTTATATCCATTAGGACAATGGATTCTCCTACATATAGATAGAATAAAATAAATTTGTCATTGGAATAAATATGGATTTTAAGTAAATGGTGGTGTTGAAGCCAGATCTGTTTTCTAGTTTGATGATTGATGCTTCTTATTGTCTTAGATGGATCTTGTTAAAGATAAATAAATATTTTTATAATTTATATTTAAAGTTTTGGTTTAATATGATATTTTGATTTTATTAAAAAACAATATGGTATAAAAATATCTTGTATTTTCAAAAATAGTTTAATAGTTACAAATAATTTTAATTGTAATGAATTATAGAAAACATAAATGTTATACATGAAAATTTTAAGTAAAAACAATGAATCAATAAAAAAATATATTTAAAAAATTATTATTATATGTCAAAATATTTAAATTGAGATGCAAACTCAATATCTATCATATATTTTTTTTAAGCGAAAAAACCCCTTGCAAAGCCGCCTTGGTCTGAGAGACCACGAACAGGGGGTTCTACACCGTCAAAGTCACCCGGGGGTCAAACCCGACCCTATCCGCACCAACATTATCAATTGGATTTTAGATACCCAATTCAGCTTTTTGATCCGGTGGAGATTTGAACCTGAGACCTCCCTTGGAGGATTGCCCTCTCCTCTCCAACTTACCTACAACACCTGAGTATATCTATCATATTTTTACTATAATGAAATAGTGGACATAAAAATATACTTAAAAATATGTTTTTTATATAAATAAGGAAAAACAAATATAATTGACTATTCATACGTAAAAAAGGTCATGTGAGCCATTCTCTTAGATTGCAAAAAGGATGCATTTTATTTCATGGCATTTTTAGATGATTAATTTAAAAATATATATATTCTTGGATATTCACTTTGTAAACTTAAGAGTAATTTCCACCTATGTTGTTTATGAAATAAACTTCTCTAATTAAAATATTTTCTTATTGTCCTAATCTTTAGATAGGACTTTGAATTTGCAAAACTTTTTTTTTTATAGCAACTTATTTTTATTTTAGAACATGAGTCAAACATCATTTTTTATAATAATTTTTTTAATATAAATTTATAATGTTTTTTTTTTTAAATATTAAAAATCAATTGACACTATAATATATACATATAATTAAAAAAATTTAACCTTAATTTTTTATTGTAGGATACTTTTGTCCTATGAGGATCAAGTGTTCAAAACCTCTCCTATACTCAATAATAGAATTTTAAAAAGAGTTGAGGTTGAGTGACTTCACACAACCATAAATAAAAAAATTATAAACATTTTAATGCCATATATTTTTTTTTTGTTAGGGTATTCTCATCCCAACCATCACCCTAGCCTAGAGCTAATCCTATTAATAAGGGCTAAACACACAACCATACACATACCCACCCCCTCACCCACTCACCCCTGGACCTCTAGAAAAAGAGCCAAAGCCCAAACTATTGCACTATCCGGACATTTCAATACCATATTTTATAACAAAGGGTTATTATATAAAATCTATTAAATCATTTTTTTTGGTTACATAGAAGAGTTGGTCACAACAACACTATTTTTAGTAACTGACAGTGTTGAAACTAGAGAGGCTACTCTCACGAAACCTATTGAAAAGGACCAATGAAGGGGACCACCGATCACTCTCGGGATTCATACTCATACCGTCATCATCAGTGTAGCATCAGATCAAACTAACCTAGGTGTCTTCTGACCAAAAAAACACTTAACAATCCACCTAGCACTCCGGGACATAAATCAAAATATTATAAAAAAGGGTTATTCACCCAATGAACTCTTTACAATATACAAATCCCTTATTTTTTTAAAGATAATTTCACATAAATTTTGTCTTAACAAGATTTAACAAGACATCATAATGGTAAAAAGACATTGAACTTTCCAAGACCTAAATTCAATTTTTTTTTTTTGAATTAACTCCACATAAATTTTGTCTTAACAAAAATATCACAATTTGGTAAAAGACATTGGACTTTCGAGATCCAAATTCAATTCACAAGAAAAGTGATCTTGAAATACTTCAAATTTTTCAACCTATAAAAAAAAATATTGTTACCAACTCTCTATATAACCAAAAAAAACAACTCAAAATCTCTACATAAATTCTGAGAAGAGCTGCACAATGAAAGTTTTGGCCAGATCTCCAATGTTATTTTTTACCATTAAACCCTAAACCCTAAACTTTAAACCAAACCTTCATAGTGTTTTTTCAGAATTAAACCATTAATCATACATTTTATTTAAAATTAAAAATAAAAGTTTAAAACGATATCTGCTGCGGTAAGGGGTTGGACTTAGTCGATACATTTTTCACACCTTACACGAAATTTTAAGTTAAAATATAAATTTTATATGACAGGCGTTAAACGAGATTTGAACACGAGACCTCCAGTACGAACGTCAACACCAAAGGGTGGTTGGATAATGAAGGTTATAAACTATAGAATATTTCCACGTGAAGCAACTGAATTTATATAATTACAAAGACACAAAATATGTGAATTCGAATTGAGGCCTTCCAGCTTCAACGTGTCAGAAAACATTTTTATATATAGTTGACCTTAGTTTTCAGAGTAAAAAGTTTACCCTGTAACAGAATTTCAGAAGTTCCCTGGTAGTAAACATAGAATACTCCTATCATGTTGTATGTCTCTAGGTTTTGCGTTGGGAATTAGGAAAGAGAGGAAAATCGTCCACTTGATTTGAAGTAGCCCCACTTCCAAGGCTTCTGGCCATATCGATATGTCTGCAGCAATGTCGATTTTAATGTCATACATATCTCTGAGAAAAGACATGTCCCAATAAAGTTGCCGACTCTCCACATTTACATTTTAACAGGAATTGCAAGCTCGATTAGAGTTGTTTTAGCTTTTGGTCATTCAACTAAAGTGATGTAAAGGTTTTTTTTAGCAGCTAGAATATGTGTTAATGTGAGTAAACCTTTACTTCAATAAAAATCATGTTATATTATTGAAGAGGGTTTAAAATTTGGAATATAAATTTTTTTTTTCTTGGTATGTAATAAGCTAGGAATTTTTTTAAAGGAAGAGGTTGAGGTAGACAAACCCATTATTAAGGTTTGAAGAAGGAAATTGGAAAAAGAAGACAAGGGGTCAAGGCAAGAAGCAAATGTAGATAATAATTTTAAAAATTAGAATAAGTTCTAATTTTTGAAACAATTAAAGGATGAGTTTGTGCTTGAAACCCAATGTTATGCCTTTAAAGGGATTGCCAGGACTGAAACAAAAATTGTTGTAAAGAATACCCAGTTAGGGTTCATTGGTGAAAAATAAATTGAGTCTACTGTAAAAAAAACTTTAAAGATAATAAATGGATTAAACTAGATGGTTCGTTATTTTTAATAGCAGAAATACAAATTGAAGGGCAAAAAAAGCTTTGGAACATATGGATACAAATACTCAAAGGTCATTATAGAAACTACAACAGTCCTGGTAGGAGATGCAGTTTCAAGAAGAAATAGTGCATCAATAGAGTGTAGGAGATGTGCAACAAATAGAAATAACATGATAGGTGTGAGGGTGCAAACTGAGAATCAACAATCTTGATAAATTGAAGCTAGATGAAGAGGACAGTGTTTGGAAATGAGATTTTTGAATTTATTTAGAGGTAGATGGGTTTCAAATGACATTGATTAGATGCTCAAAGAAGAAAGCTGTTAGCTCCAAGTCCAAGGAGAAGACCAAAAACAAAAGATGAAATATCTAGAGAGAAAACTAAACAAGTGGTTGTCAGAAGACTTTAATAAGTGGAAATAAGAACCCACCAAAATATAAAAAAAAAAAATTGCTTTCTTGAAGCATTAGGGGTATGAATGTCTTAGCAAAGCAAAGGGTTTAACTGCAGTTTTTTAAAATACAAAGACAACAAGCTTGCCATGTTTTTGTTGTTCTTGATTATCTTTTTGTTGCTGCAATTTTGATTTAGATATACTATAAAGTTTTTGTAATTCTTCAAAAATATGTTAATTTCAGTTTTCTAAGCTTAATTACTTTTTTTCTATTAATCTTATATAAAAAGTTAAAACCCTTTCAAAAATCTATGTAAATTATATATGTTTCTACCGGGACATCATAATGATAAAATACATTAAACTCTTCCAAAAACGACCCAAATTTAATTGACAAGAAAAAGTGGCCTGGATGCCCCAGCATTTCAAAGAAAACTATAAAAAAAAAATAAATAAATTAAACATAAATTGTAATATAAATTATATATGACAGGCGTTTAACATCGAACGGGACCTCCATTACGAATGTTAACACTAGTGACACATCTTAAAACTTTCAATAGGATGGTTGGATAATGAAGGTTCTAAATTATGGAATGAATCCGCATGAAGCAACTGAATTTATATAAAAACTGGTGCACCTTTCACAGACACAAAATATCTGAATTCAAATTGTAGTGTCCAACGCGTGAGAAAACTTTTTTTTTTTAATATATAGTTTGATCTCAGTTTTCAGAGTAAAAAGTTTAGCCTGTAACGTTCACTGGTAGTAAGTAAACATAGAATACTCCTATCATGTTGTCTGTCTCTAGGTTTTGCGTATGGAATACTCCTATCATGTTGTCTGTCTCTAGGTTTTGCGTATGGAATTAGGAAAGAGAGAAAAATTCTCCACTTGATTTGAAGTAGCCCAACTTCCGAGGTTTCTGGCCATATGGATCTTCCGTTTGCAGCAATGTGGCTTTACTGTCATACATCTCTCTTAGAAAAGACATGTCCCAATAAAGTTGCCGAATCTCCACATCTCCAGATCCACAGGCTGAACTGTCTAGCAGTTAAGCGACCATAGCATAGCTCCGTGATTTGTAAATCAACACCTGTCAACAAAACCGTATTTTGTATTTAATCAATGAAAAAATTTCACCATTAACTACAATATAAACTATGGTTGTGTGGTTAAGTTTGCACTGCATTAGTTCTCGGAAGAACGTTCTAATTAATTAATTTTTTTTTTTTAACAGGATTTTTTCTACTTGTAAATATTTACTCCAATGAATTATTACCCCTTATTTTCTTCTTAAAGCTAAGATTGCTTAGTTTACGGCTTCAAAATATGCGGAAAACTCTCCCATTCATATTTATAAGTGTTCTGCTAATATAAGAATGATCAAACTGCTAACTTTTTATCATTCGTTCAATCTGCATCTCAAAATTAAAGACGTTAGTTCATTCATTTTAAACTTTAAACAAATATATATATATATATATATATATATATATATATATATAAATTAATTAGTTAGTAATGATGGTCATTTTAAAATTATTATCAAATTCATATATATTAATTTTTATACTTGGTTGCCAAATTTTAGTATTAACAAAATTTAAGTTGATTTGCATAATTTTAAAAATAAAATTTTAATTATATATATATATTTTATAAATTTTTATATCTATAAGTCAAAAAACAATTAATATTTGAAAAGATTGATATGAATAATAATAAATAAAAAAACCTATAAAACCTTTTCTCATAATAAAATTTTATTAATTTATTAAAGAATATAATTATTAGAATTTGAAGTTGTTTTAAATTTACGTACTAAAATGTAAAATGAACATTAATACAAATAGTTATGATGTTTTTGAAGAAACATATAATGATTTTAAAATTATCTACATGCATTCTTATAGCATAAAAATAAAAGACAATGACATGACTTATATATATAGTTGATTGGTAAAAAGAAGGGATTTTAAGAAGGTCCCCAACCTTTTACGGAGAAAAGTCGGAGGAGAGACCGACTATCTATCTATCTATATATATATATATATATATATATATATATATATATATATATATATAGTTGATTGGTAAAAAAAAAGTGTTTTAAAAAGGTCCCGAATATATTACACAACAAAGTCATAATAGGAGAGATTATCTCCAGAGAACATAGAAACAAACCCAAAAGAGGAGACAAACTCCACAAACAAAAACTAAATACCAAAGAGAAAGAACAACCAAAGCCACAACCAAATTAGGACAGAAAACAAAATATAGAATAGACTAGATCTCCAAGGGATACTGTTCATGAGGATTTGACCTGGAAACATGCTTTTTAAATATTGAATAGAAAATGTTTTTGATTTTATGGTAAGTAGGAATGTTTGATCATATTAGTGTTTCATCAAATAACTTAAACTATAAATGATAATTCCAAGAATGAGTAAAAAGTTCTATACCTGGACATCATGCTTTCCAAGATAAGAAATTAAATGTGAAAAAATTTCAATATAGAATGCAAATAAATGTCATTTCATTAAAAAGTAAGCAGAAGTTATAATGATCATTATTGTTATTACTATTAAATAATATGGGTCAATAAGTCAATTTTTTCTCATCTACATCATAAAGCAAAAAACATTTGTACTTGTTATTATGAAACTATCAATCATTACCTGTCTCATGTCTAATCATTTTAAAATACTAGGAACTAATTCACATGAGAATGTCATTCTCTACTATAAAAAAACCAAACATTCTTCTGCAATGTACAACATATGAAAAGTAACAAGGTTTATATTGCATAAATTATTTGGTAATTGGCTATCATATTTTGCAAATAGTAAAATTTAATGATAGACAACCTCAACATGAAATATTCATAAACATGATGACAAAAAGTACAAAACAGAATTGTCATCTATTGATGTGATTCAAACTCATTATGATGATATAATAAGAAAATTTTTAATCTAAAATCCTCACCCATATTATTCTTAATAAAATTAGCTTGTGACATTTTACATATAAAATTGGTTTCCAATAGAATGCTATTTTCTATTAGTACATAATAAAATATCTTTTTATATACTACAAGAAATAAATTACAATCAAAATTTTATTATATAAAACATTGTGTGTTTGGATATTATATTTTATAAATATTAGAAATTTGATGGAAGTAAACCTTCACATGAAAATTCCATAAAGATGATGAAAATAAAAAGTAAGGACAAGATTTAAAAACAGTTTGTAAATGTGATTGAAAAATTCATGCAAAATTATATCATTATAAAACATTGTCTATGTTGTCCCTACTAGTTTTACATTGTCACACATTAAACTACAAATAGACTAGTTACCATTAGGATTTCATCTTATACTATAAAACAACAAAAGATATTTTACAAAACACACAACTATAAAATCTAAAATATTTCAATAACATCTTATAAGATTATGCCACTAGAAAAATCTATAATGTAAAATCTAAAGTAGACTATTTTTTTAAAATGGACCACTCAAATAAAATTATCTAGCAAAATGCACATATGAAAGTCAAGTAGTTTACATGAAAAGTCTAGAAAAAGTATTTTAAAATTATAGATGTTAGGTTTATCTAATAAATATTTTAAATTTGTAAATATTTGTGTGGGGTTTTCAACCTTACGATGACATTTATTTTGTTGTATGCATATGTTTAAAGAAATTTCCCTATTCAAATTGATTTCAACAACAAATAAAATGAAAAAAAGGGCTAAACACATATCACTATATTTATTTTAACAAACAATACTATTCAAAAGAGTTTAACTAGTTTTTTCTCCACTTTGTTTTTCTTTTGGGGAGTTTGATATTGGTTTTATATCTAAATATGTTCTTTTTCTTAAGGATTCTTTTCTTTGAGAATGATGCATCATCTCTTGCTCTTTCTCATTTCCATATGTATTAGATTTGGAGATATTTTAAAACCCCTTCTCTTACCTAAAAATAAATAAAAGTTTAACTAGTGTTGAAATATACTCAACATATACAAAAATTATACAAAGTGTTAAATAATTGATGTAAATTATCTATGCTAGTATTTATCCTTAAAAACATACTACAAGTGTAGATAATGGATTTTTTCTTATTACGAAAGATATTTTATGCATGCTTAAATATGATGAAATTAGTCACAATTCATTTAGTGCCTATTAATGTATATTTACTATATATATAATTATAGCTTATAAGTGGATGATCAAATTTGTATTTAAGGCTAAAGGTACCTTATGGAGCATAATGTTATGATTATGCATTGAGGTAACTAAGTATTATTACTTAGATTATTATTATTTTTATTTGTGGAAAACATCCCAAAAGGGATGCCACTTTCGGATAAGACCCAAGGAGGCAAGGCCATCCTTATTACTTAGATGATTGAATTTAGACTTTTCATAAGCATTTTTATTAATATAAGTTAAAGTTGTAAAATTTTTAAGATAAATAATATATAACAAATTATGATATCAAACATTATGTTTAAATTTCATCCTTCAAAAGCTAATATCAATGAGAAGTATACATATATGTGTAGTAAATCTAAGTTTAATTAACAAGAGATAAGTACCCATGGTATTATCCTTCAAAAATCCTCTAACTACATTATGATGTGACTCTTTGTCAATTAATGGAAAACCATCTACCCTCAATGCTAGAGATAGGCTCTCAAGATTCAAAGACCAAAAGTCATAGGAAAAGTTGTATTGATGTAGGGATAGAAAGAAATGTGGAAAGAACCAATAATAGAGTATGCAGAGCATGCAAAAAAATGGAGATTGACTCTGATATTGCTGAAGAAATTCAACCCCTTCTAACGGATTGCTTAGATTTTTGCATATTAGAGAGGAGGATGTTCCAATTGAGGAGGCCTGGGATGGTCTAAAAAAAGGATTTTTTGTTGAGAAAAAAAAAAGTTTGCAAGTCTTCAAAGACCTTGTTTAGAAAAAGTTCTAGCAAGTGATTTCAATCTTTCTGGTACAATTCTATCAGGCCTAGATGATTTTTTTGGCATCCGGGGGTGATTTTAGATCTACAACATGATATATTTCATAGTATTTCCAGTGTTGAGGTCTTTCATGGTTTCTGTAATGGAGGCTTGATTCAAGGATTCAAGCCCCAATGGTGAGAGGAATTTCAAACTTTTGTTCATTGAAAGTGTTTGTAGTTTTGGGTGGGATTTTCAAATTTGAAATTTAAATCTTGTATTTAAATGTATTTATGGGTGCTCATTTATCCTTTTTTGGAATTTTTTGCCAAATGTCTGTTTTCAATTTTTATGACCTTTTCTAGGAGGTTGTTTCATTATGTCCTAGATTTTTTCCTTCAAGTAAATTTGGCATGGTCTGTGTGGTCTTTTGAGCTTGTTCATGGAATCTAGACCAATCCTTATAGGTGATTTTGTTATATCCAAGGTTGGGAGCCTTTCAAAACTCTACTTGTAATAGGTTAAAGGACCCTTTTAAAAAACCCTTCTACTATCAATAAAAAAAAACTAAGTTTAATTAAATTACATAAAGTTATGAACATTTTAATTGAGCTAATATTATGATTGTACAAGTCATCTCAAAAGCAATATATAAAGGAAGGAAAAGTTTCTATATTTAGAAATCATAATAAATTAAGTCCTATAATTGATATAAACTAAGGATACAATAAATACTAATAATTTTATACATAACTAATAAATGAGACTTGAGATTATATTAATGTCTATTTTTCAACATTGTTCAACATATTAAAAAAAGTTATACTTATCAATAGGTACAAAAATTTTATTTACTCTAATATTACATTTTATCATAAAGATATAATTTAATATTTAAGATAATGAAATAATATATAATAAAAATAAGTACTTTTAAAATATTTTTAAAACTATTTCTATACCAATAGACTATAAATAAAATTATTATAAACGTTTTAAAATAAATATATTTTCTTTGATGTATTTATCCATATCCATGGAATGAAAACTTTGAATGATTAAAAGATTCCATGTGCATAAACCCTCTTGCATAGAAATCAACATGACACCTACTTTTCAACCACCTTAAGGAATTATCAAAAGAGTTGGGCACGTGGAGGTAGTTTAGTGGAAATATCATAGAGATTGGCTGGCAAGTGGTTCTGGATAGAGAAGAGTTGGCTCATATTTTTGCTACTAGGGAGTGCTCTTCTTTACAAGATATGATTTTTTGGCTTGGGGTCCAAATTCTAGAGAGGTTTTCTTAGTGGATTTTGGTTACTGTGTTTTTAAATAGGCATCATTTTGGAGATGAGGAAGTTCCTTGGTGGAAACAGGTTTGAAATAAGTTTTCTTGACCCAAATGTAATTTCCATTTGTGGTTGGCTACTAGAAACAAATGTCTTACGTGAGATAATATCCAAAGGAAATGTTTTTAGGGCCCTTCATTTTTTTTCTTTGTGAGAATAGTGATGATTCTTTAGGGCATTTGCTCTTACAATGTTTGTTTGCATGGGAAATTTTGCAACTTTGGTGGAGGGTGTGGAAACAGTCTTGTTATCATACCTCTTCTCTTGTTGATTTCTGGAGGAGTTTAGGAATACCTCCTACTAAGGATTTATTTCTTTAAGTTGTGTGGAGTATTGGGCCCTCGTGTATTATATAGTAGATTTGGATTGAAAGAAATCAAAGAATTTTTCAAGGTAGAAAATTAACTGTTAATCAGATTTTGCAGAGGATTATTGATATGATCCAAGATATTATTTCTTATAAATTTTAGATTAATATTCCTTTGGATATGCCTAAGATTTTGATGTTGTAGGACCTAGGTTTAGTGGAGAATTACCCTCATCCTTATTCATCGGTCAAGAGGAGAGGCCTCAATCAAAAAGTGTAGAGAGATGGTAGATGGCATCCTCCACCTTGGGGGTGTTTAAGATTAATACTGATGGCTCTTCTAGAGGGAATCTTGGATATGCAGGTATTGGTGGTGTTGGGAGAGATAGTAGTGGTGTAACTCTTTTCATTTTCTCCTGTTATAAGGAAAAAGAAACTAATAATTATATGGAGGCCCTTGCTATTCATTTTAAAAGGTTATGCTTTAGGACAACAGAAGATAATATATGAGTCAGGATCTCAGATTATTATTAATTTTTTGAAGACTCATAATTTTTCTAATGTTCATTGGCAAATGTCATTAGTGGCTCGGCTGATAATTCAAATTTATCGACATCTAGAGTTTATTTCCTTTGTTCATATTCCCAGGGAATGGAATGGTGTAGCTGATTTCTTGACAAAATGGGATTCTAAGTTTTAGGAACATTGGAATTTTAGGGAATAGAATCAGATCCCATTGGATTTTTCTCGTCATCTTGCTAATTTTCTTGCTATATATATGCCTGGTTGAGGTTTTTGTTTGTTGTGTCTTTTGGTTAGGTGCTTGTGGTTTTGAAGGTCTCTTTCTTCTGGCCCTTGTAAGGGTTATTATTTTGGGATTCTATGTTTCTTGTATGGTTTTATTGATTCAATAAATTTTTACCAACATATAAAAAAAATACCTTAGAGAATTTTTTTGAAAAGGTGTTTTTTTATTTAATAATTTATTTCAATAAATTATCAATGATATATTAATCAACATATACTATTGGTTATAAAATTTTATGTTATTACATTTTCATAGTTAATATAATTAATATTTCCATGTACATGATTAAAAATATTTAATTTCTAATTGAATGTCATATAATAAAAAACATAATACATTGACTTGAATAATTTAATTAAATTTTTTAAATAAAAAATATTATATATAATATTGTATGGTATTTATTAAAATATAATAAAATAAAACTATATATTATTGCTTCCTTGATTTATTATTATATTATATATAAAAATAAATGAATGCAAGGGCCTTACACATATATTCATTTTAATTGAACAAGTTTTGCATAGTGGCTAGTCCTTAATAGTGTTCTAAATTTATATATAATATTAGTTCATGATCAACATACTCATTTATATATGAAATTAGTCTTTCAAATTCTCTTGTTGTTCAAAATGTTAATCACTTGCACTAACCTAAATGAATTACAAACTTAATACTACCATTTGATTAATTTGAGTAAGAATCCTATATAGTCTTAAGCTATGTTAAATTTAAAATATTTAAGATTGTGCCTACAATATTTCTATTGTCTATTACTTTGTAAAAATATCTAAGTAATCATGTCAAGTAGGTAATATAGAAGTAAAATGATGGGAGAAATTGAGGATCATATGGTGATTCCATAATATAGCAATGTACAACATCAACATTTTTTTGCAAAAAAAAAATTGCTCACAAATCCTCTAATACATCATGATCAACATGGATGATACATGACACTAAGTACAAAATAAATGCTATTGAGTAGTCCAAAAAAAGTCACAAATACATATAGTGATAACATAGAATTATAATATTGAGTGGGTCATAATATGTCCACTATAGAAGGGGATTTACATACACATAGATCAATTATATATCTCATTAGAAAAAATCCTAATGGGATAAAGTTAATCTAATATGGTTTTTATTCAATTGATTATTTGAAATAAATAATAGTGAATTTAAAATAAAAGTAAGAACAATGGAAATGTAGGAACACACATTTTTTTAGACATTCATATTCATAAATCTTTACCTTTAATGAGCATGTATAGCATAAAATAAATTAAAAGTAAGAATAGAAACAATATATACAATTGATTATTAGCAAGTTTCAACAAGCAAAACTTGGTAATATTTCCTAGTAATGGAGGCATGATGTGTAGTCCCTACCTCTTTGAACCCATTGATCAACTAAATACTATGGAGGACTATTAGAATAATATTGACTATAGTGGAGTGTTTTCGATCATCAATTGATGAGTGGTATAGAGAATGTTAAGATGTACTTGCATTGTGATATCTTATTAGAATAAATATGATGCATTTCATTGCTATGAATTCATATATTCTAATTTTATGAATAAATTAGCAAATTATAATCTATTATGATGAATTGAAGAACATATTAATCTCATGGAAAGAAATAAGTTTTCCTATGTTTTTTAGGTTATGAAGAGCACAATGGATGCAATATAAAGCATTTAAAAAACCTATATGGATTCTATATCATGATCATCTTGTCCTCTCAATTAGAAACTAGAATGTGACATGGAACATATCTTGTATTGTAATTCAAGGATGTGGGACCGTGTATATACCTTATCATTGAAATGAAATCTTATCACTAATATTACTAAATAATTTTTGAGGAATAAGAATATCTATAGAGACACTAAACATAATATCTTGGAATTATTATCAATCAACATACCATTCACCCACACTTGCTTAATGTTAATGATAATTGCTACCCCAATTTATTCTACCACAATTAACATAGAATTAGACAACCATGATTTAAGTCTTATTGTGTAAAAATATCAATAGAAACCATGTAAAGTATGTTTGTGTTGGGTTTGGTGATATATGTATGTAAAAACAATCCAATAGTGTATAAATATATCAAGAAGATTTCTTGTTTCAAGATTAGTTTTGTTGTGTGGTAGCATGTAGTGTTAAGGAACAATGCACAATGAATAACACATGTATTTGAGATTAAAAAAAGGCATCAATTTGAAGGATAGTGAAGGTTACAAAATATTTGCATGTAGCTAAATAGTAGCTTCTCCATGTTAGATATTGTAGGAGAGGAATAAGGATATAAATACTAGTAATAAGTTTTTAGAGCATGCGTGACACCTCTAAGGTCAAAATGGTAAAGGATTTATATAGAGCAAGTGTAACTTTTCCAAGTATATATATGATTCATATATTCCAACCTAACTTAGTGAGGTTTTTAGGATCTCAAATACAACTATAAGTATTGGTAACCATATCTATTTCTACATAGTATTAATTTTATGATATTATCAAATAAAGTTTAAATTTTCCAAAGAGTGATGTGATCCCTAGATATGAAAATGACCAAGGTATGTTTAAATTAAATAAATATGAATGTAATCCATGTAGGTGAATGACCCCAAAATGAAAAATACTTCAATGTAAGACTTGGTATGGTTCTTACATTATATCTTTATCATATGACTATTTTAAATACTTGCTAGTTATATGCCCATGTTGTTCCATTATGGTCATTATGTACCTATGTTTCTATTGTGGTAAGATGATGAATATTAATATGAATGTAATCCATGTAGGTGAATCACCCCATTAAAATAAAAAATACTTCAATGTAAGACTTGGTATGGTTCTTATATTATGTCTTTATCATATGACTATTTTAAATACTTGCTAGTTATATGCCCATGTTGTTCAATTATGGTCATTATGTACCTATGTTTCTATTGTGGTAGTATTAATTTTATGATATTATCAAATAAAGTTTAAATTTTCCAAAGAGTTATGTGATCCCTAGATATGAAAATGACCAAGGTAAGTTTGACTTCAATAAATATGAATGTAATCCATGTAGATGAATCACCCATTAAAATGAAAAATACTTCAATGTAAGACTTGGTATGGTTCTTACATTATGTCTTTATCATATGAATATTTTAAATACTTGCTAGTTATATGCCCATGTTTTTACATTATGGTCATTATGTACCTATGTTTCTATTATGGTAAGATGGTGAATAAAATGTTATTCTATGCAATTTTTGAAATGATTTTAGGGGTTGGAGGGAGTCATGCTTGTAAATAATTGTCTCAATTTTGATCATATTTGGTAAGGCTAGAGTCATTGAAGATGACACTGAACCTCATAATCATAAATTAACAAAGACCTTGTACAATGAACCAATAATGGACCATGTAATATAGTGCATGAAGTGTGTTCGAAGAATAAATTTTTTTTTACTATGATGGATTGGCTTATGTGAATGTAAGACCACCTTTATTTATACTATTATGCATGTTTCATCAATTGTAATATTAGTCTACACTAGGATTTACCTAGTGGTTGGGTTGTGACCCATATCTGATTCTATAATCAAATATTTTATGAGGGTAAAATAAGATGAGATATTTTATGGTTAGAGATATTATTTTTGATGTAGAATGTATTTATTTTTTAGTGGTAGATTCATCAAGGATCAAATAAGTATAAGAGCATTTTCTCAAAATATGTGCATGAAAAATAATTAGCTATAAAGGGAATATTTGTTGAATAAATATAATCTATAAATTTATGCATAAACATTATGATTAAAAAAAATAATATTTATATATTTTACAATATTATTAGATTTAATCATGTTATCCTCCAAAAAAAGTGTTGGAACATAGTTTCTTACTATAGCTTGAACTTAAAATAGTGGTAGTAAGTTGAAGATCTATAGTGCTATCTATATTATATTGTGTCAACTTGAATGGGTGTGCTCTTAAAAGGTTCCATCATTATATGAATGTGTCATGCAAAATTAATCCCTCACCAACATGCTTGAATGTTAGAAATAAATTAAGACATGACTACTAAACTTTATGGACAAAAATGCATGCTCATATTTCATTTGAGTTAAATAGAATACATATTGAGCATATTTAAAATAATTTAAAGTGAATACAAACATATGTTGGAAAATAATAGAAAGCTCTTGTAAATTTACCCTTAAAGTGTAATAACTTGACCTTTAGTAAGACATATATCGATATCATTCTTTGCTTTGGTGCTAAGTATGTGGACATCAAAAGTTGGATTTGGCACCATATAGATTGGCAATGAGTGACACATTAGTTCCATAGTGCTAAGCCTAGCACAAAATCTATAATTTTTTGTTGCTAATTCTATAAGTGTTGTCCCGATATAAGTGTCAATGTCAAAACTAGCACTGATAGTAGAATGTGAGATTAGTACCAAGCACAAATGGGTTATTATTACTTAAAATGGATCTACCACCAAGGAAATACTTTAATCAAATGAATTTGTGTCACTAAAACACTTTTATACCAATGGAAGAGTTGACACTATATCTATCTTTCATGTTGTATATAGTCATAGCAACATCATTTAGTATTATATATTTTATCGTGTGCCATATCAATGGTTGGTCATATTCTATGTCATTACCTTTAAAATATAGTACAATCTAGTTATTATGTGTGTCTATTGAAGACTCATGGAATATCTAGAATGTGTTTCCTTTAGCCAAATTTAAGTCTTGTCATACTATTGTAACAAATATAGGGTCTCCACTTCTAAAATCCAATTCTAGTAATATCAATCTGACCTTATGCTAGATTTCATGAATAATATTGTTTAAATTTGTGTTCATGTTAGTGAAACTACTGGATAAGCCTAGTTGGATAAATAATTTTATTTTAAATAATAAAAATTAGTCATGTACATTACATATATTATCATGGCCTCAATAAGAACATTGTAGTCTTAGTTTTTAGAATAACTTTAGACCAGCTTATAAGAGAGAAAATTTAGAACCGTCTGTAATAGTTGTATCATCGTTGTTGCAAAACCAAAAGAAATCACTAGATTGGATTGTAAAGATATTTTTTTTGTAGATTTCAATCATTTTAATTTTTCTTGCAACTCATAAGAATATATATAAATATATTTTCAATAATTTTGAGGAATTTAAGATAGATTATAACCAAGGAAATTAAGAGAATGAATGACCTAAAAGAATACAACAAATTTTATAGGTCCTTCACATTTTGACCTTGCATAAGTATAGTTACATTCTATGATATTAAAAGTATGCTCTTTATTCTATATATTAATTGGAAACTAATAATTTTTTTTTTTCTATCAATGGAACCACACTATTGAAGATATGTTAATGCTACAAGGTCATATTTATTAGTTAGGTTCAAAATTAATTGTTAGGAGGCTTTAATAAGATCTCATTATAATAGGTTATTTTAATGTGTAATGTCATTTCATGTTCATTTGAATTTTATGTAATATGGATTTGGGAGCCCTAACCCTAATCTCATTTTTCTCAATATATAATTCCATAACACAAATGGAGAGAACTGATTTTTAATTCTCTCCATTATCAAAAATATTCTCATTTTTTCTTGTTTCATGTGATTGAGCTTAGGCACATAGCATTGATCCTTGCTACAAGTGGTATCATAGCTTGGATGCTTGCCCCTCCCACAACCAAACTTGGAGAAGCATTGCATTCTCCTCATCTCCTCCACAAATTTATGTGTTGAGTTGAAGGAGATCATGAGGATGTTGCATGAGGTTTCATAAAACCTCCATATATTTCCATTTTATTGTAGATATTAACTTGTATCTCTATTTTCAAGTATCCAAAATCTATATCTGATCGAGTTCAGTAGACTCTATGTAAATTGATCATGTTTACTTTTACATAGCCATACAATATCTAAAATATAGATCTAACCAAGTTTAGCGACATTTTTGTAAACTACTTGTGTTGATTTTAACATTTCCATACAATGTCCAATATTTAAATCTGATAGAGTTTGAAAACCTCTATGTTGTTAGCTTTTTATATAGTGTGCAATGGGAGATAACGATCACAAGATGTAGAATAATATGAAAGAAATTAATTCTACGAGATGACTGATATACTATAAATAGAAATAACAAAAGTGAATACAATGTAGCTATGTAGTAAATGGACACTCTATGAAGAAAACTGCTAGACTACATTGCACCCATCACCAATATATGGTAATATAAACAACACTATGCTACTACCTACGAATATGCTCTAAGATTCTCTATATTCTACTTGTTACAATGAGATCCTTTTTATAATGAAGATAGGTTCCTTGGTCAACACTCTATCTAGCTATGCAAGGGACACATCACACATATTCAACTTGCACATTGACACTTGTGCATTTATTATATTTCATGAAGTAACTAGATAACTTCCCCCTAAAGTAATTAATCTAATGTCCTAAGTATGTACCTAGGAAGGTACATTTACATGACCCAAATGATGTAATATAATCTATTTCTAACACCCCCCTATATTACATTATTTGGGTATTAAATACTTTAGTCTTCAATGTGGATATTATTCCATTGGATAGTAGAATTTATATTCTCCTTCATTGCTTACTATGATCAGGTTTAGAAGGTAATATGTGTCTTCATATGATGCAAAGTAAGTTGTATTTAAAGGTTTTTATACATTTTGTATGTGTTCAACTAGTTCAGTATTCATGATTCCATGTTTATTTTTAGCATGTCTTTTCTTCCTTTTCCTCCTTCTCCTATGATTCTTCATTGGTGCTAGTGGAATTTCTACTTTATGACAAGCTAGTCTATCATCATAATAATATTGTTCTTTATTGCTTGCTTGTTTCTTGTGTTGAGTAAGTAAAAACACAATTAATGATATATAAAACATTGGACACTCTTCTACTGAAAATATAACCAATCTTTGTGAGTTCCACCATGCTTTGAAGAGGATTTCATGAAAAAACCAATATTTATGAGTTCCACCATGTTGTGAAGATGATTTCATGAAGATAACCAGTCAATGCTGTAAAGTTACCTTCTTTGGCTTCTTTGCGAAACAAGGAGAATTTATCTTTATTGCTAGTGGATAGATACTCATATCCTTCTATAGTATCTATTAAGTTTTAAGAGTAGAATTCTACTTCATGGAATAGTTCTTATTTATTGAAAGCTTTTCTCAAGATTTCATCCATGATATATCGTTGAAATAGTGATTCATGTTGTTTCTTAGAATATAATCTTAGTATTATACCTTATAACTCCTTATATTAGGATAAATGATCCCTAATTGAAGTATATAAGTTTGATTTGATAAAAAAATTATTAATGAATAGGTTTGTAGGATTCCTTATGTCTCCCTAGTAATCAGAGCATATACACTAATGGAATTTTAGGTTTTGTAGAAATCTTATATTTTGCCAATGGATTTGCAACTTGATGATCTTTGATAAATTCTGATATTACCAAGTTTTGTAGAAATCCTTATGGACCCCTAATATGTATTGGATAAGATATAAGATGAATATAGTGCTTTTTGTAAACATAGTTCAATTTTTGGTTGATTTTGTAAAGTTTTTGTAAATCCCAAAATCAACTTCTATTATCCCTTATTTCTCCTATTGAACTAAGAACATTTTCTAAATTTGAAGAGGTTTAATGTTGGATCTCTTTTGTCCTTTTTTGTGAAATTGTGAGACAAGTAAATTGCTAAATTCTAACCTTTGAAATGCTTTTATAAACCACTTTTAATATCAATTTAGGATTTAATTTTAGTATATCTAATTTCCACAATAAATTAATTTGATATAGTAACCCTTATAACTCCTAAATTTTTAAAAAATAGACCACAATAGTATTTGCAAATATTTTTAAAATAAATTTCTAGTAGAAACCCTTATTACTCAGTTTAATATTACAAATATTATATTGAATTGATAAATTATTACCTTTGAGGTATGGCTTTTAATATGTTTATTTTCTTCTAATTTTAACCTTGATTTATCAGTCTTATAACTCCTTGAAATGAAATCACATTAAAGTAAGGAATAAATCTCACATTGTAATATTAAAATACCGCAATAATTGGCACTGCTCTCAGATATGAGATGGATACAATGTGAGTGTATTTAATTTTACCTTTCCCTCCAATGGAAATCTTGGAATCCTCCTTGGATTTAATGGTTCAACTATGGCACCTTAAATATTCACCTTTGACCTCCTTTGACTAAAGCATTAAAGGTTCTTCCACCTTGCTTGCACACTGCAACTCAACCCTATGCATGAAGAATATGAAGTGTTGAATGTGGATCCATGAATTCTTTTGAATGCTTCCAAGTCCTTGGTATTTGGTGATATTAAAATAGAGGATAATATTGATATTCTCACAATGACACTGAGAGGGGGGGTGAATCAGTGTAGCAATTTAAATACATATCTACAGCTCTTTCAAACTTAAGCAAAGAGAACTTAAAAATAGATATAGCAAATAAAAAAGAGAGCAATCCACAACACAGGATTTAACGAGGTTCACCAGATTTGGCTACTCCTCAAAAATTAGACTACTTGGAAACCCATCCAAATCCAACCTATGCAAAGCACCAACTTTACAAACAATTTATCTGCACCAACAGAAAGGAGCACCAACCCCCTAATGCCAAGCACCAACTTGGACTTCAGATTTGAACAAATTTTATGACATAAAAATGCCTTCTCTACAACAAGACCCTCATTGGTCTAAATCCTTTATAACAAAAACTACATATTTTTATAGCTCTACTATTCTCTCTTACAGCACTCTATTTTGTATCTTTTACAGCATAGTCTTCTGTACTTTTACATCACTCTATTCTGTACTTTTACAACACTCTGTTCTGTATCTTTTACAACACAGTCTTCTATACTTTTATAGTACTCTGTTCTATACTTTTACAGCACTCTGTTATGTATATTTTATAGCACATTTCTCTCTGTATTTTCTCTGCACAATACTCTTTGTTGTCTTCTCAAAAAAATACACTCTCTTGATAATTAGTTTTCACAACACCTTTTTCCTTTTATCTAGCAAGTCACAACACTCTTGCCACGTGTAGAGCTCAACCCTAACCCTAACTTCCTGGACACAAAAAAATTCTTTCAGCTCTGCTTACTGCACTGTTAATAGCCTTAAAAAGCTTACTTATCTCTCTGATAGACTTATCTGCCCACTTTATGGCTCTGACAGCATTTTCAACACTTTGTAAGTAAATCTGCTGTTCTGACATATTTACCTTTCTATTTACGACTCTGACCGTCTTACCTACCTTTTTATGGCTCTGACAAACTTACCTACGTATTTACAGGTCTGACAGTAGAACTGTCGCTCCGACAACAGAACTATCGCTCTGACAGCTTTTTGTGTTCTTCTCGGCATGCAGGCACAAAAACACATGTCGTGAAATCATGACACTTTTCACCTTCGTTCACTCTTCTTGGCATGCACCTATGAAAATGGAACATGTCACAAAATTGTGACACTTTTTGGCATGCACCAGCGAAATCGAAACATGTCATGAAATCATGACACTTTTCGCTGCCTAGCACTTCTCTTTGCATGCACCCACGAAAATGGAACATGTCACGAAATCGCGACATATTTTTCTCTCTCCTCTTTCCTTTGCTTTCACTCGCAAAAATGGAACATGTCACGAAATCGCGACATCTTTTTCTCTCTCCTCTTTCCTTCACTTTCGCCTACGAAAATGGAACATGCGCAAAATCGTGACATCTTTTTCTCTCTCCTCTTTCCTTCACTTTCGCCTGCAAAAATGGAACATGTCACGAAATCGCGACATCTTTTTCTCTCTCCTCTTTCCTTTGCTTTCGCCCACGAAAATGGAACATGTCGTGAAATCGTGACATTTTTTCTCCTTAGCACTTTTTATTGACATTGGATCTTGAAAACCCGACATGTCACGAAATCGCAACAGTTTTCTTTCCCTGTGCCATCTTTCCAACCATGTCGCAAAATCGTGACAGTTTTCTTTGCTTGCACCTTCTTTCCAAACATGTCACGAAATCACAATAGTTTTCTTACTTGCCTTCTTTGCTTCCAACATGTCGTGAAATCGTGATAGTTTTTCCACTTGGCTTCTTTGCCTCCAACATGTCACGAAATCGCAATAGTTTTCTTGCACTTTCTCTCTCCTCCGTTATGTTGCAAAATCATGACAGAAAACATGTCGCGATATCGTGACAGTTTTATAGCTTTTTCTCTCTCTTCCTTTTTGTCGCAAAATTACGACAGAAAACATGTCGCGATATCGCAACAGTTTTCTTACTTGTCTTTTTTCTTGATTTTTCTGAAATTGGGCCACTTCTGACTTCTTGGAAATTCACTGTACCTTTTCTGACTGACCTCTGAACATCTATCCACTACATCAACAATTGATCTATCTATCTGATTTGACAACAATGACAATATTGTTTCTGCACCTTGCTCAACAATCTCCCCCTTTGGAATTGTTGGCAACACATGTGCAATTTCCAAAAATTCTTCTCCCCATTTGACAATAATACCAAAGGGCTGCAGACTCCCCCTAAGTCCATGCACAACATTCTCAGGCACACACTATTATAGTTAGCAAAAAATACAAACAAGAGCAAACAAATATATATCAAAGGGCTGATAATCAAATATATAAATGCTCCCCCTGAGAATGTGTTCCCAAAAGCTAGTCAGTTCTTGGGTAGTGTGACCACACCCAACTTATCGCGGAGATATTCAAAAACTTCCTTGGGAAACGGTTTAGTGAAGATATCTGCTACTTGCTCTGTAGTTGGAACAAAATCCAATTTAACCTCACCTTCTGCAACTTTATCCTTCAAAAAATGATACTAGATTGCAATATGTTTAGTGCAGGAATGCATAACCGGATTCTTTGAGATGTTAATTGCACTGGTATTATCACATTTAATTGAAATTGGCTCTTTGAAATTAATACCCAGATCTTTCAGTGTTTGTCTCATCCATAATATATGTGTACAGCTTGTTGTTGCTGCAATGTATTCTACTTCTATTGTGGATAGAGAGACTGATTCTTGTTTCTTGTTGTGCCATGCTACCAACCTATCTCCAAGATAGAATGCACCACCACTGGTACTCTTTTTGTCATCTATACATCCTGCCCAATCTGCATCTGAATATGCAATCAGAGTGAAGTATTTTCCTTTTGGATACCATAACCCATACTCCATAGTACCCTTGAGGTACCTAAAAATTCTCTTCATAGCTATCACATGAGTTTCTTTTGGACTAGCCTAAAATATTGCAACCATGCAAACTGCCTGTAAGATATCTAGTCTTGTGGCTATTAAATACAGTAGGCTTCCAATCATAGATCTGTACATGGTTTGATCTACATCTGGAGAATTGTCATCCTTGCTCAATTTGCAACCTATTGTCATGGGAGTGCTTACAGGTTTACTATCCTCCATTGTGAACTTTTTCAACATTTCTTTCACATATTTAACTTGAGAAATAAAAATGCCCTTTTCACTTTGGTTAACTTGCAGTCCGAAGAAATATGAAAGTTCACCAATCATAGACATTTCAAATTCTTTTTGCATCTTATTTTCTATGTCTGTACATGACTCATCATTACTGCTGCCAAAAATTATATCATCAACATAAACAACAAGGACAATCAGTTGGCCATTGTGTATTTTGACATACAAGTTACTATCCATGATACCTTTCTTGAACCCTTGTTTAGTGAGATAGTTGTCAAGTCTTGCATACCATTCTCTGGGTGCCTATTTCAAGCCATACAAGGCTTTCTTTAACTTGCAAACAAAGTTGGAATTATCTCTGAGTTGAAAACCATCTGGTTGTTCAATATACACTTCTTCAAGATTTCCATTCAAAAATGCAGATTTCACATCCATCTAATAAACTTTGAAATTCCTATGGACTGCTAAAGCCAGAAACATTTTGATTGCCTCGAGTCTAGCCACTGGAGCAAAATTTTCCTCAAAATCAATACCGTCAACTTGAGCATAGCCTTTACAGACCAATCTTGCTTTATTCCTTATAACCTGTCTGTCTTCATTCAATTTGTTTCTAAAAACCCATTTAGTACCGATTATGTTTTTATTTACAGGTCGTGGTACTAACTCCCAGGTTTTGTTTTTCTCAATCCGATCTAGTTCTTCATTTATTGCCTTCATCCAACTTACATCTATGCTTGCTTCAGCAATATTTTTGGGCTCAATGCTGGATAATAGGGAGTAGTTACTTACTACTCTTCTTCTTGTCTTAACACCAACTGTGGGGTCTCCTATAATTTGTTCTCTAGGATGATTTTTCTGCCAGCTTCCTATTTTAAATTTATCATTTTCTTCTACTTCTGAATCAATACTTAAATTATCTGGGTCAATTTTCTGATTCTCTTCTGATTCCTTTTCTTCATCTCCTTCAATAACTTCTTCATAAATAGGGTAGTTATTTTCATAACTGACAACTTGTTTCCTATCTTCATCAAATTTAACATCAGCACTGTCTAAAATTTTCTTTAGCCTTTTGTTGTAGCATTTGTAAGCTTTGCTTTTTGATGAATAGCCAACAAAAATACCTTCATCAGCTCTACATTCAAATTTACCAAGATTATCTTTTGTTCTTTTGATGCAACACTTGCTGCCAAAGACTTTGAAGTATTTTGTTGTTGCCTTCTTGTCGAACCAAATCTCATAAGGGGTTTTGCTTTCATGTGTCCTCAACATGCACCTATTTTGGATGTAAACTATAGTATGGACTGCCTCTTTCCAAAATCTGTCTGTAATTTTGCTTTCAGTCAACATTGTCCGTGTCATTTCCTATACAGTTCTGTTCTTTCTCTCTACAACACCATTCTGTTGAGGTGTCCTTGTTGTTGAAAACTATCTTCTGATCCCATATTTTTGACAGTATTCTGCAAACTCTTCTAAGATGAACTCTCCTCCTCTATCTGATCTTAAGCATTTGATCCTCTTTCCTGTTTCATTCTCAACTTGGTTGTTGAAAGTCTTGAACATTTCAAAAGCTTCATATTTTTGCTTTAAAAAGAATATCCAGGTCATTCTAGAATAGTCATCTATGCAAAACATAAATTATTTGTCACCATTTATACTTTGAGTTCTCATGGGTCCACATAAATTAGTATGAATTAGTTCTAAGGGTTTGCTGGTAAAGTACTCCTTTGATTTAAATGTGGCTCTAGTTTGCTTCCCCTTTTGACATGAAGCACAAATACTATTTAGTGGTTTTCCAATGGAAAGCATATCTCTTACTGCCCTTTTTGAACTTATTTTAACCAAATTGTCAAAGCTGATATGACCGAGCCTTTTGTGCCACAACCAATTTTCATCTTCTTGTCCAATCAAGCATGCTCATTTTGAGGTCTCTGAGAGAGTATATAGATTTCCATAAGTCCTTGATCCAGTAGCAATTAACTTCCCACTGTTATCTTTTCTCACTTCACAGCCCTGCTTCTTAAAAACTACTTCATGACCTCTGTCATAGATTTGACTTACATTGAGCAAGTTATGCTTCAAACCAATCACAAACAAGACTTCTTATGATTTGATCTTTCTTTCATTGATCTTGAATGATCCTTTGCCAACTATATTTGCTCCATCATTATTTCCAAATTTCACAGAACCACCTTCATAATTTTGTAACTTCTCAAATTTTTGCTTGTCACTTGTCATGTGACTGGAGCATCCATTGTCAAGTATCTATGGTGTAAATTTGTTTTGTGATTTAAAAGTGGTTTGAACAATCAAATATTCCTTTTCTTTCCATTCTGGTTTGATAGCAGATTTGGCTACTTGTTTTGCCTTTCCCCTTTCATTAGCATGTGCCTATTTTTTAGGAAATTTCTTATTTTGTTTCAATCCATTTGGTTGAGATTTTCTACCCTGATAATTATTTGCTGCAAAAGTGCTTCTATAGTTTCTTGCAATATGTCCAAAATTATGACAGTTGTAACATTCAACTGCATAATTCATTAATGGAGAAAAAATATTTCTACTGGTGAAAATCCTTTGTGCTACATTATAACTGTAATATGAAATCTTATGACCATATGCATTTAAAATAGTAACCAGAAAAAGAATGATTAAACCTAGGTGTAGGTATTTACGAGTTTGAAGTAGGAGCCATGAATCTTCTCCTTCTAGGATGTGTGACTTTTGTGAATCCATCTTTGTCAGTACTCTTCTTGAGTATGACATTATTTCTTTCTTTGGCATGATTTGTTTTTTCTTGATCAACCCTGATCTTTTCTTCTTTCTTTATTGGTTCTACATTTAAGGCTTTTGAACCCTTTGATGATTCTCCTTCATCGAAGCCCAAACCAAATTTGATGTCGGAAGGCCTTTGGTTATTTAAAATTTTATCCAGCTTTACAGTACTTTCTTCAAACTTCTGATAACAGCTCAATTTCCTATTCATATCCTCTAGCTGCATCCTTAACTTAACAATGTCTTCTTCTAGCTTGCTGCATTCAACTGTCTTTACAATTAATTGTTCATCAAGAACTTCAGACATTTTCTTGAATTAATTTGTCTATACTTTCAAGCTATTTATTATTTCATTGGCATCTTCAAGCTTTCTTGAAACCTTTTTATTCTTTTTTCTTTCTGTGCTCAGTTCTTTAAGAGCAAAAACTAACTCACCGTCTAGATAAACTTCAACCTCATCCTCAGGTTTTTCATTACATTCTGATTTTTCCTCTGTTATTCTTTCTTCAAATGCCATGAACAGAGCTTCACATGCTTCTTCTTCATAATCCTCACTGGAGTAGGCTTCAGAAGAGCTGAAATTCTTGGATATGAAACTTTTCTTCTTGAAGTTGCTTTTTCTAAACTGTGGTTTCTTCTTCCAGTCACTTCTTTCTTGGTGTGACCCTTCATCATTTTTGTTTTTCTCATTCATTGGACATTTAGCTATAAAGTTCCCGACTCCTCCATAGTTGAAGCACTTAAACGGTAACTTACCTCTGTACTTTCCTTTTCCCTTTATTAGTTTTCTAAAAAAATTTGCTTCTATTTCATCTAAAGACTCTTTTTCTATAGATTCTTGATTAGCTTTTATATTTTTGTGTGCTTTAAAAGTAGCTTCTCTATTTGAGGGCTTAGTTTTTCCTATTCTCATTTCATATGAAGTTAAAGAACCATGCATTTCATCCATACTAAAAGAATTTAAATATTTAGCTTCTTCTATAGCATAAACTTTAGAATCAAATCTTTTGTGAAGAGTTCTTAATACCTTTTTCACGATGACTGCATCTTCTATTTCCTCACTGAGTCCTCTAATTGCATTAATAATTCCATTGACTCTTAGCATATAGGCCTCTATGTTCTCATAATTATTCATTTTTAATGCCTCGAACTGAGCTCGATGTGTTTGAAGCTTGGCTTCATTGATCTTGCTGTCCCTTTCATGAATGCTCTGTAGTTTGTCCCACATGTCTTTTGCTATTTTACAGCTCATGATCCTTATCAGTTCACTATCTACTAACCCACACATTATAGAATTATTTGCCTTAGAGTTATTCTCAAACTTTTTCTTCTCAAGACAGATCGGATGGAGGAGTAGAGGATATTGTGTACCCACTTTCTACTGACTCCCAAATGTCATAACCCAAAGCACACAGATAAGTCTGCATTCTGAGTCTCCAGAAAGAGTAATTAGTTCCATCGAACAAAGGAGATTTTTTGGATGAAAATCATTCACCACCGGCCATTGTGAATCTTCCAAGATCACCTTAGCTGATTAAGCTAGAACAGGAACCTTGCTCTGATACCAATTGATATTCTTATAATGACACTGAGAGGGGGGGTGAATCAGTGTAGCAATTTAAATATAGATCTACAACTCTTTCAAACTTAAGCAGAGAGAACTTAAAAATAGATACAGTAAATAAATAAGAGAGCAATCCACAACACAAGATTTAACGAGGTTCACCAGATTTGGCTACTCCTTAAAAATTAGACTTCTTGGAAACCCATCCAAATCCAGCCTATGCAAAGCACCAACTTTACAAACAATTTATCTACACCAACAGAAAGGAGCACCAACCCCCTAATGCTAAGCACCAACTTGGACTTTAGATTTGAACAAATTTTATGACATAAAAATGCCTTCTCTATAACAAGACCCTCACTGGTCTAAATCCTTTATAACAAAAACTGCATATTCTTACAGCTCTACTATTCTCTCTTACAGCACTCTGTTCAGTATCTTTTACAACACAGTCTTCTGTACTTTTATAGCACTTTGTTCTGTACTTTTATAGCACTCTATTTTGTATCTTTTACAGCATAGTATTTTATAATTTTATAGTACTCTATTATATACTTTTATAGCACTCTGTTTTGTATCTTTTACAGCACACTACTCTTTGTATTTTCTTTGCACAATACTCTCTGTTGTCTTCTCAAAAAAATACACTCTCTTGATAATTAGTTTTCACAGCACATTTTCCCTTTTATTTGGCAAGTCACCACACTCTTGCCACGTGCAAAGCTCAACCCTAACCCTAACTTCTTGCACACAAAAACATTCTTTCGGCTCTGCTTACTACACTGTTAATAGCCTTAAAAAGCTTACTTATGTCTCTGACAGACTTATCTGCCCACTTTATGGCTCTGACAGCCTTTCTGATGCTTTGTAAGTAAATTCGTTGTTTTGATAGATTTACCTTTCTATTTACGACTTTGACCATCTTACCTGCCTTTTTATGGCTCTAACAAACTTACCTGCGTATTTATAGGTCTAACAGCCAAACTGTCGCTCTGACAGTAGAACTGTTGCTTTGACCGCAGAACTGCTGCTCTGACAGCTTTTTGTCTTCTTCTCGGCATGCAGGCACGAAAACACAACATGTCGCAAAATCATGACACTTTTCGCCTTCGTTCACTCTTCTTGGCATGCACCTATGAAAATGGAACATGTCACAAAATCACAACACTTTTTGGCATGCACCAGTGAAATCGGAATATGTCACGAAATCACGACACTTTTTGCTGCCTAGAACTTCTCTTTGCATGCACCTACGAAAATGGAACATGTCATGAAATCATGACATCTTTTTCTCTCTCCTCTTTCCTTCGCTTTTGCTCGCAAAAATTGAACATGTCATGAAATCACATCTTTTTCTCTCTCCTCTTTCCTTCACTTTTGCCCACGAAAATGGAACATGTCACAAAATCGTGACATATTTTTCTCTCTCCTCTTTCCTTCGCTTTCACCCACGAAAATGGAACATGTCGCGAAATCACGACATCTTTTTCTCTCTCCTCTTTCATTCGCTTTTGCCCGCAAAAATGGAACATGTCATGAAATCGCAACATTTTTTCTCCTTAGCACTTTTTCTTGACATCGGATCGCGAAAACTTGACATGTCACAAAATCGTGATAGTTTTCTTTGCCTGTGCCATCTTTCCAACCATGTTGTGAAATCATGACAGTTTTCTTTGCTTGCACCTTCTTTCCAAACATGTCGTGAAATTGTGACAGTTTTCTTACTTGCCTTCTTTGCTTCCAACATGTCGCGAAATCGCGACAGTTTTTCCACTTGGCTTCTTTGCCTCCAACATGTCATGAAATCATGATAGTTTTCTTGTGCTTTCTCTCTCCTCCGTTATGTCACGAAATTGTGATAGAAAACATGTCATGATATCACGACAGTTTTCCAACTTTTTCTCTCTCCTCCTTTTTGTCGTGAAATCACAACAGAAAACATGTTGCAATATCGCAACAGTTTTCTTACTTGTCTTTTTCTTTGACTTTTTTGAAACTAGGCCACTTTTGACTTCTTGGAAATTCACTGTACCTGTTCTGACTAACCTCTGAACATCTGTCCACTGCATCAACAATTGATCTATCTATCTGAGTTGACAATAATGACAATATTGTTTTTGCACCTTGCTCAACAAATATTGTATTAAGCTCCAAGTGGCATGTCCATTTTCTTCTTAAGTGGTTGAGGAGTAGAAGGTGCTAGAAGACACTTGTATCTTTCTTTGAGTAATGTATGAACATTATATTCTTTAGTGGAGTTCTTGGTCTCTTTGTATATGAGTATCTCTCATATTATCAATGCAACAACCTATTGTTAGTAACTCCTTTATTGGTCAAGATGAGTGCTTGTGTGAGGAGCATTAGGGTTTTTCCTTAAGTTACAAGTATCACTCCTTCCTTGTTCATGGATGTCTTCTCTAACGCTTATTCAATGTACCCTTTGGAGGTTATTTAAACCCTATAAAATTTCTAGCTCCTCCTTCATTCAATGACACTTGCTTGTGATTTATTTCTAGCTAGAATGAAGAGCAATGATTTGGAGGCTTGAGCACCAATTTTGAGCAATGCAAATGTGGAGTTTGAAATACTCCAATGGTGCCTTATTCTTATTATTTTCACACATGTTATATGTCCTCATTTTTTAGATAATATTGATCTTGAATATAATTTTGTTTCTCACTTTTTTTTATACCTTATATTTTACAGGTTCAACCATCCAAGATGTAGGGAATATAACCCTTCTATGGTGCTCTTTTGCCTTGCTTGGAGTGTGCAAGTATTCAGTTGTCATTGGCTAGTTTACCCTATGGATATTGTGCCTTTTGAGGCATATTAAAATCTGTTCTCTTTCCTATATAAACCATATTAGGAGAGTGCAATACAATGTAATAAATTTATGTATAAAATAGCATTTATTGCACCCTCTTTTGCACTCCTCTTTTTAGGTCTAAATTTCTAGTTTTATGGCAGAAGTTTTGAATGCAATGTAGGGGTTTTGAGGTTATCTCTTTGATTAGAAACCTTCCCTTTTTTCTTAAATAAATTGATGAAAAATCCAATCTTATATAGAAGTAGATAGAACTTCCTTATTTTATGTAATTTTTTGCACTTTTCTCCTTGCAACTAACCCTGTAATACTTTGTATTTGAGACTCACCAAGTCTCAATCTTTGAAGCTTCTATTTTTTATTTTAGTTAGTTGTCTTCTTCTCCAAGTTTTAGAGGATTCTAAGCATTTTATTTGGCTTCACTTGGCCACTAGGTGTTGCAGATTTTTGTGCACTAATAGTGTCTTTAGAGACTTTGTCAAATTCTAATTTTGTGATCTTCTCAAGAACACAAACAATAATATTTTTGAGAGAAATAGAATAGTGTAAATGAATCTAATAATATGTCACTTTTAATGCACTAACAGTTTCATGTTATCACTCTAATAAACTCCCAAAATAATTTATACATGAACTTAATCAATTTATTGTATCTAATAAATAATAATGTGAAATAAATCTTCAAAAGTTATTCTTCAATTTCACTACAAGCAAAGTTGTAAGAACTAGTATTATTTTTCTATTTCTAAAGTAGATGATAGGTAGTTGATAGATGTAGTTATGAAATATAATAAACTCCTAACTAATGTGAAAATTAACCTTAAAAGTAATGTTTCCATTTTGCACTTTTGAAGGTTGTAATTCAATTTTCCTCTTTTGCAACTCTAGTCCAAATTAAGGTGCTTTAACAAATATGATAAGTAATCCAATTAATGAATCTACTTTCACCAATAGTTGCTTACCTTTTTTAAAGCTTTTATAGATATTTTGTAGCTTCTTTAGAGGATGTAGATCTTGGTGTCTAAGATCACCAAGTTACTCCTTTGAGTAGGATCTTGTTGCTTAGTTTCTTATTCACCAAAAAGTGGCCTTGAAATTTATTTTATGAGCCTAGGTTTTTATGATTTGATCCTTTAAGAAATATTCTTATTTTGTTGTATATTTAGAAAAGTATTTGTATCTAAAATGGTGCCTTATTGCTATGATAGGTAATCTTCAAATATATTTGATTTGGTAGGCTTCTCCTGTATTCAAGTCTTCTTGTTGAATTCTAACTTAAAGCAGGATCTTCTTCCAAGATTCTAAATATCTTCAGGTCTTCTGATATTTGGAACTCCTTGCCAAATTATTCTTATTATTTTGGGCTTGTTATCATATGGTGATAATTATCCCAAATCTTCTCAATATTTTGAATGTCTTGAGGTCTTCTAAGATTTGGCACTCCTTGCCAAATTCTTCTTCTTCAATGAGTTCTCCTTTGATGATTTCTTTAGTAAGGATCTCCAAGCCTTTTAATGGATTCTCATTGAGACCTCCCAAAGGTCTTTGATATTGTAGCTTCTTCTAGTCTTCCTTGATACCTTTTCTTCAACCTTCTACTCCTATAATTTTTTGTTGTGATATCTTATGTTGGATCTCTAATTTTGCTACTTTTGCATTTGAGCAAGACTCTCATAGTCCTTCTTTTTTCAATATTAGAAGTTATTCAATGAGATATTCTCTAAATCTCTTTTTCCTTAAATTTTTCTTTAGGCTATGGATTTAGTTTTAAGAATATTCTCTTCCTTAATTTCTTGTATGAATTTTTCCAACTTACTAAATCTTATTTCCCTATAATAAAATATTAGTACTGAAATATTAATATACTTTTGAATTAGATACTCTCTTTTGGAGTCTTCTTCAAGATCAAGTATTTTGTGGACCTTTTTTAAGTATCAAGGCTTCTATGGCATTTTCTTAAATATCAAGGCTTTTGTGGCATTTTATTCAATATCAAGGTTTTTGTGGCCTATTTTTTGGATCATGGTTTCTATGGCCTTTTATTATAGAAAAATGCTTATGTGGCCTTTTCTTTTGGATCAAGGCTACTATGGCCTTCTCTTCTTCTATGAATTTTTCAATCTAGCAATGGAGATATCCAATATCCTAACTTCACCATAAATCTTATCCAAAATTCTTCTTCCATAGTATTATTTTCTTGCATAAGTAACTAATCTCTACACTATGAAGATGCACCAAAATTCGAACAATGAATTTGAAGTCTCCTAGATTTTGTTATAGGAGGTGTCCTAATCATCTGAAAATTAGTTTTCTACAACAAAAGAAACTTTGGGAAATATTTAACAAATTCCAAATATCCTAAATGATCCTCACTAGGTGATTTATCAATCTAGTGGATTGAATTTTGAGTCCTAGTCTTCACAAGTTTTTCTTTCAACTCTATGGAAAGACTCTAGCCAAATGTAATATTAGTATTCCTTGAACTAAGATTTATTTTAGTCCTCGATTGTGGCTCTTCCTAATTCTAACACCCAGACTCTTCTAATAATTTTTTATAGTGGCTAGTCTAGCAGTGTGTTAGGTTGACAAAAAACTTAGGCTTGATAATAATGGTGGTTTCCCTATTGATCTATTATGGCTAGATATAACATGACTTTGATACCACTGTTAGCTTCTAAAGTAGTGTACAATGGGAGATAGCAATCACAAGATACATAATAATATGAAAGAAAATAAATCTACAAGATTATTGAAATCATCTATAAATAGAAATTATGGAAATGAATACAATTTAGCTATGGAGGAAATGAACACTCCATGAACAAAGCTACTAGACCATATTGATTTTTGTGTAAAATGATCATATTTTTTTTACAATGCAACAGGATTCTAGCCTTTCCATTTTACGTATGGCTTAAAAAAAATTCCACATTGATTTTGGCTAATTTATAGCCTTCATTTGCGAAATTGATTCCACTTGAATATCTAGCAAGGTCTAGTGGATCACACCTAACATACATACTACCACATTATTAATGTAGTAGTACTCCATCTACACTCCAAGTCTATTTTTAGTTTTCATTTGCTTTATTTCATTGTAAATCAATTCACATATTTACATCATTAATAAAAGGAATGCATCTAATAACTCATTTCACAACCTAGCCCTATTATAAGGTGCCACTTCCTTTGTGGTGGTAAATCCACATTAAAGGCCCTGTGAGTAAAAACTAGACTAAAATTAATGAGAATACACATTGAAGGGGCTTAGCCATACCCATGAATATTTGGAAAGGGATAATCCTTTTAAATATGCTCAAAAATTTGAAAACTCTTAATCAATATTAAAATTAAGTCAGTCCAATATCTATCATAGTTATGGAATAGAGAATATACTTATCTTTAGAGATTATATCACCAACCATAGTAAAGTGGGTTTGGACTGGTAGAACTTGGGCTTCATCATTATATTTCATCATTGAGCATTCATATGTGGGCATCCAAGTGAAGGCCTTAATTTTATACAATATAATTATACCTATCTAACTTTCAACACATCACCTAATTTTAGTCATAAGTTTGAGATTACTAGTTTTGCACATCCCCCACTTTCGTATTTAGTTTTTTAAACTAGCATTTGAGATATTGGCATGGATATTCATCTATTGGAGATATTAGCTTTTACATTCATCTACAATATTTTAGTTTGGACTACATAATTTTTTTTTAGTACTTTAGATTTAGTCACATCATCATCCTATTACATTAAGACTCATAGTCACTTACTTGTATAATTATTCATTTATAAAAGAGAATCCACTTGGATAGGGAGCAAGTTCTAGAGGATCACATTCATTCATTTTCAATTGATGTTAACATAAAATATGACCTAGAATTTTTTCATGTTGTCCTCAAGATGAATCAAATAAAGATGCAAAAAGGACACTCTAGTTCCACCATCAACCTATTTCACCCTATTAAATAGGTCATTGATAAAGACTTCAAAAATCAATGTATCACATGGATTTTTCTCATTCAGTCATCTCTTCATATTCTAGACTACAAGAAATTACTTTCCAGTTTATTAACTAGTGGAACCTTAAAAAATATTATCTTTGAAGCCTTAGTAGAAAAGTTTATTGAACTTGACAAAAACTTTGACACAAAATTAACTAGTTCTAACCTTAGTGACTCAACCTTTTTGGTTGATGAATATGCAAAATTTTCAAACAATTAAGCTAAAAAAATCCATGGTCGAGGCCATGGTAAAGATATAGGCAAAGGACAAGGACAAGGACAAGATTCTAAAAATGGTAAATATGAATGCGCACCACATCAAACTATTCAAGGACAAAACAATAAAAGACATATAAAATAACCTAGTACCTCTCAAGGAAATGGCAACTCAAATATCATGTGCAAACATTGTAATAGAAAAGGGCACTATGCCACTGATTGCAAAACTACCATACACAAGATCAAGCAGTTTCAAAAGTATAGTGCACATAATGTAAATGAAGATGACTCTAATCCATACATCTTCTATAGTGCTCAATTTATACATGACCTGATCATCAGCACATGGGCACCTATATCACCATCTATTGACCATCCCAAATTATTCATTGAGGCACAATTAGGATATGTTGGCTATGACAATTTTTATTCCATATCGTAACCCATTGGAGTTGCCCATAGTGTAGCCTCCACTAGTAGTTCATAGATCATGGATATTGGAGCCACCCGAAACATAAAAGAAAAAGTACTTCTTTGAAGAATTCAACTTATAAATACTTTGTGCAGTTCACATGGCTAACAAATCCTCTCAACCAACTGAATGAGCTAGAACTGTTTGATTGAAAATTCCTAGATTTCTTGATTTTTGGTTACTTGATATTATCTACATACCTGCTCTAAAGAAAAATTTGTTGTCACTCTCCACACTTATCTATCATGGATTTTATCTAAGTGTCATTACCAAAGATAAAAAAATTCAAGTTATTCATCCACCCTCTAAAATAGTGGTCATGATCAGTTCCTTATATGGACAACTCATTAAACTTGTTTGACATCCTACTTTTAAAGTTCACATTACCAAATATAACATGGTACTTAATGCCACTGTGAATTCTAAGAAATAATTTTTTGATGCATTATGGCATGCTCACATGAATCATGTCAAACATTACTAATTGATATAAGAGTCCACCATCAAGGGACTACCATACTACTCTTACAAACCCATCAAATGTGAAGCATGCATCATTGCCAAATCCTCTTGATAACATTTTTAAAAGAGTTATTGGAATGCCATACAAATATTGGAGCTATTTCACTCAGAAATTTGTGATCCAATGCCTATTTCCTCATTAAAATATAAAATGTATTACATCACATTCATCGATGAATTCTCAATGGATCTATGGATCAAATTTTTGGAGAAGTCTAAAGATTTTTAATTATTCAAAGAATTCAAGGTTCACACAAAATGAGAATTAGGTTGTAGAATCAATACCTTTAAGAATGACAATGACAATGAGTACACTTCAAATGAATTCACATAATACTTATCCTCAAATGGGATCAAACATTAATTGATAATACCAGGTACACCTCAAAAAAATAGTATTTTTGAGTGCACGAATGGGATAATTATGAACATGGTTTATGCCCTTCTTGTATACAAAAATGTACCTCCATATATTTGGGCTGAAGCCACCTCGACTGCTATGTATGTACTCAAAATAATGAGTCTCTCAAAACTCAACATGTCACCTCATAAAAAATGGACTAGATATCCCTCCACCATCAACCACTTCAAAATATTTAGCTCAATTTGTTACGCTCATATTCTTTGAGAGCATAGAAACAAACATAAATATTGAGCTATTAAATGCATATTTTTTGGTTACCCTATAAATTAGAATGTATATAAGGTATTCATTCCTTCACATTAGAAAGTGATTGTGACACATGATGTTGTGCTTGCAAAAACTAAAGAATAACTAGTTATATTAGATACTAGGGGACATAATATTCAGCCTATATCAAAAGATTCTAACATATATTATGTTAAAATTCTAGCCTTTGGGTGGGGGAGATATTGAAAATTTACTCAAAACTCTAGAATATACAAATCAAACCATAAGTCTAGAGTAACAAAACTATGATATTGAGCAGATGTTTGTATCTTTTGCAGCTTCTAACCCTTCACATAGTAATGTTGATCATAGTAAAAGTATTTTTTCACATCCATATTCATTAGCATCATCTATACCTAATGATCCATTCAAATATAATTATGAAAACTTTTAGGTAGGTGAGACATCCACACTACTCCCTACTCAAGGAATTTTTGAAGCTTTCTAGCTCTTAAAGGATAACAAACTAGATGAAGTGGGAAAAATGGACACAAGAGGTGCCCTCAGAGAAAAAGTGCACAAATAATTACTTTTTGAAATAGAACCTATATAATTTTACCTCACTCTGAATAATGGACCTCTCATGTACCAAGAAGCTATCAAACACTTAGCTTAGAGATATGTAATGCACCAAGAGTATGAATCTTTGATAAAAAAATGGTACTTGGAATTTAATCGATCTACCACTTGGAAGAAAGGTAGTTTGAAACAAGTGGGTGTGCAAAAACAATTATAAATCATATGGCACCCTTTACAAACACAATGTAAGATTATTAGCTAAAGACTTAATGCAAAATAAAGGTGTTGATTACACTAAGGTATTTGTACCTACCACAAAATGACCCACAATAAGGATTCTTGTAGCCTTTATTGCATATAAATGTTGGAAGACTCATAAATTATATGTAAAGACTTATTTATTGAAAGGAAAATTGGAAAAATAAATGTACATGGCATAGCCAAAATGTTTTGAAATTGCAGTTCAAGAGCACAAGATATGTAGACTCAAAAATTGATTGAAGCAGGCCCCTCGTGCTTGGTTTTGCAAGCTATTAGATCATATGAAGAAACTTCAATTTGAAGTGCATGATTACCAAGATATTTATGCAATATTTATCATCAAACACAACAAATACAAATTCACATGTCTCATAGTATTTGTTGATGACATGCTTCTAACAGGTAATAATGAATACATCATCAACATAGTGAAAATTGACCTTGCAAATAATTTTGATATATATGATATGGGATTGATTAAATTATATTTAGACATATAAATAACTCAATAAAATGATAAAATATTCTTCAACTAAGATAAATACATCAACAATATTCTCGAGAAGTTTCAACTCAAAGATGCATACCCTATGATAACACTAATGGAATCAAATATGAACTCAATATGGACGATGATACACTAGAGGCACATGAAACAGTCTACATAAGGTTGGTGTGTAGTTTTGTATATGTGACTAACACAAGATCTAACATTATTTATGTAGTTGTGATTCTGGTAAGGTACATGACCAAACCAAAGGAGAGTAACTAGCGAGTAACAACAAGATTTTTGAGGTACCTAAAGATAACCCACACTTAATGCCTATTGTATGAAAAAAATAAAGATTTTAAACTCATCACATACATAGACTCAGAATTTACAGGATATAAATAAAATAGGAGATCTACAATTGGGTACTTGATGTTTCTTGGTTTAGCATCAATTTCATGGAGATCAAAGCGATAAAATACTATAGTAGATTCTTTAGCATAAGCCAAATATATTGTTGCAACTGAGAAAATAAAAATAGTTGTATGGTTTATAAATTTATTACACACTCTTGATATCACTCAAAAAGGTCCTACAAGACTACATGTAGACAATCAATCAACAATCCAGAAGGCAAAAAATCCTATATTTCATGATAAAACCAAACATATTAGTTCAAAAGTCTATAGGATCCAATAACTTGTTCAAGATGGTATAATAGAAATGCACTACTATCCAATAGTAGATCATATTGCCAACATCTTCACGAAGCCACCCTAAAAGGTTAATTTTGAATAGTTTAGATGGCATATAGACTTGAGAGCCTCCATATCTTCTTGAAAATAGAGATGCAAAAGGATTATAAAATCTAATGTTAATTCATAAAACCATATTCATATAGGAGAAAAGTATTGGTTGGTCTCTGCTCTATCCCATTTGTGAAAAATCCTTGTGGGCATGAAAGGATAAGGGTTTTACTAGTTTTGTAAAATTGAAACTTGTGAAAACATGAAAGGGCAAGGGGGATGATGACCAAACGATATATGGAGAACCAAAAAATTAGAGACACATTTCATAAACAATTGGTTAATTGAACACAATGATCCACCTAATACACTCATCCACTAAAATAAAATGGCCTTGTACCATTAAAGGGGAAATTGTAGACATGTTAATGCTACAAGGTCATGTTTATTAGATAGGTTTTCCAATTAATTGTTATGAGGCTTTAATAAGACCTCATTAGAATAGGTTATTTTAATGTGTAATGTTATTTCATGTAATATGGATTTGGAAAACCTAATCCTAATCTCATTTTTCTCAATATATAATTCCATAACACAAAGGAAGAGGTGATTTTTTATTCTCTTCATTTTTGGAAATCTTCTCCTCATTTTTTCTTGTTCATGTGGTTAGCTTAGGCACATAGCATTTATCCTTGTTAAAAATACCACATTGTAGAATGCATAACAATTGAGGCACTATCCTTTTATCTATCTTGTCACTACTTTCATAATATTATTTCATGTGAATGAATATTTGATATTGTTATTCATTTTTTTCTTCTAGTGATTGATCACATGCACTCATTATTGTTATGATCATATTTACCTTTGATATCTTACACAATAAACTTCAAACAAATTTCATGCATTTTAATTTCTTGAAATTAACTTCATGCAGTTAGATTAGATTAGATTGTATGTTAGATTATCAAGGATACTTGGGAGGTAGCCTTAATTTAGAGGTTGGAAAATACATTGCTCTTTCCTTCCAAGAATGATCAACTAGAATTGTAGGCACATAAGAAGTTGGAAATTTTCACAATTCAAGCATAAGCATTTAGTCCATTAATTGGCTAAAATTCTCAATTTTAGAAAAAAAAAATATTTTCCATATAGAAAAAGTAGTTGGTCTAATTTGGATTTTTTCCAAGTACTCACTCAATAAGCAATTCACTCTAGACTTTGAGTATACTTAATTATTTATTCATCAAATATAAGGACATCATGGTATACTTGATTATTTATTCATTACAAGATAAATTTGCTTTATAGTATAGGGGATTAATTCATAGTTTTTTTTACTAATTTGGTTTCCATAGATTCATATATTTGATAGTATAGATAATGGATATTTTATTTTGTTCCAATTTAATGCTATGCAAATTCATCATGAAGAAAGTATTCATGATTATAACACTAGATATATGAGCGCCTTATACTTAATTACTCAAAAACTAACAAACAAGCATTACCATATTACATGAAACAATAGCAATCCAATTTAGGCATAATGGTTTGTAATGCTAACCATAACACTTTATTTGTAGCCGCTCAAGAGGTATCCCACATAGTAGACATATATATTAGAGTATGCAAACTATCACCTACACAAAATATGGTTTATGTCATGCATATCACCAAGAAAACTTATATCCTTGGGTCTATACCCTTCATTTTACATATTCCAAATGCTCAATCATCAACTAACCTAATATTTTTATCATACATAATGCCATTTATAAGGTAAATTTAGCTATTCAAAATCACTTATGTAGAATTAGTTACCACCATAAATAAACAATGATGTCAAAACCATCATGCATTGCATGGATAAATAAAATTTCAATTGTAAAGAGATGTTGGAATTGGTAGAGGCAATAGTAAATCAAAATAACACAAAAATATGTAAGGGTGGCAGAATAGTGAGTGGTAACAACAACTAAACTAGAAACCAATGGAATCTCCTTACCTCATGAATGATCAAGTGCCACTACAAAATGATGACCCAAAAATGAATCAAGTGTACAGTAGTATGGTGAACACCAATGTAAAAATCTATATATTGTGGATTTTTTAATGTAATGTAGAACATAATCCCACTGATTGTGTGGTGGTAATTAAATATTCATAAGATATTAATATGAACAACAATATCATGCTCAAAAATTGACTACCATGGATCAAATGGTAAGATCAATGAATAAACTTACCTACACACCACCTATACTAAACCAATAGGTTTATCAAGATTAGACCTTAATAAAATAGGTTGTATAATATTTATCAAATCCTAGTATTGTAGTTTTTATCAACTTCAATACAATTGAAGGATATAAAGACCAATTATTTGAAAATAATGATATATGCTCAATTCAATAAGGTTTTAGGAATAAAGGAAAAATTAAAATAGTATAACAGTTATCATTGATGCAAAAATAGGCCAAGGAAAACAAAGGAACCATATTCCTTAGAAGAGAAAACCATCATTGTATGTAAAACATAAGCAACTAGGAATTATAGTGCAACAAGAAACATGATCAAGATGTTGGTAAATATTTTATCAATACCCCCTAGAAATATGAAACCATAAATCAAGTAGGTAGGGAATGGCAAGTAGACATGGGAAAGGAACCATAAATCAAGAAGAGGTGTACAAGTCAAAATAATGAAAGAATGAGAAGAAAAGGGACAAGCTACAATATGATATAGATCAGTACCTTAAATAACCATATCTCACTAGTGATGGGCATGTAAAAGTTACTAGGAAATATAGGAAGTTCATATTGCATAATAAAAATAAATTTATTGAGTTAAAGTTTAATATAGTAGAAGAAATAAAGAAAAATCTAACAAGGGTAAGTAGGTAAGAAGATTTGGCACTCCTTAGTATTGGTCTAAAATCATCTAAGTGGATGAGTTGTGCCCTAAAGACCTCAACTAGGACTGAAAGGCTCAGAAACAAGGGTCTCTAAGTAAACCTCTGAAGTAGGTCATATCCTATGGTCCTAGTTAAACTAAATAAAATAGGGTTGAAGACTAAAGTAAGGAATGCAAAAGGATTAGAAGCTAAGCTAAAAGTGGTGTAGATTTAGTAACATCAAGAGACATAGTTCATGAGATTCTTGTAGTTTGAATTAAACTAAATTGCCTAACATACCAACTTACTTTCCTTATGAGAAAAAAATTAATCATAATAAAATCTAAGCATTATTAAGCATTCTAGAACTAATGAACAATAAATCCAAGGAGAAATAAATGCACATGTTTCAAGCTCTTATTTTTGGTTGACATCCCTTTTACCTCTATTGCATGATTTATTAGGTTTTAAGTATTTCATTACTGGGCTTTAGTTCATACAACATTATTTTGTCTCTACCAAATTTCTATACACCTTAGGCTAATGTTACCACTCAAAATTTTTAGTGTTTCTTTGATATTAAGTTGTATGGAGCACTTTTCCAGATGTCAGATGCTTATTTCTTAATGTGCATTGGGTTCCATGCCTTAGAAAATTTTTGTATTCTTTCCTTTTACTATGTTGGGTTTTATTCTATTCTTGCTGATGTAAGCACTCAAAATTGTTTGGCACTATTTTTTATTGTATCTAAATCTTATTATACTTGAAAAAAATTTCTACTATGTTGAATTCCATACTTTCATTCATACCTAGCCAAAATATTATTTTAATGTACGTGATGCTTCTTCATGTTATACTCGACATTTTGTGCTATCCTGCTGACATTGTCATCCTTATCCATCCAATGTGCTTAATTCCTTTTCCTTTTGCATAAATGTTGGATGCTAGATGAAGCAGAACTGTTATACCACTTGAAGCAGAACTGTTATAACACACCAAAAAATTCATGCAAATTTTATTAATAGAGGTTTCAAATTCAGAAATACAGCCATTATATCCAAATGGCCAAGAACCCCCTTTACAATGTATGCACGACCTTTTTATAACAAACTCGACCCCCTTCGGACATCATTGCACAAAATGCAGGATTCCCTGTAACCGCCCGCACGAATGTTCTGTCGCCACCTGCATGTTGTGGCCTTCCATCATCATGGCATGGGATGGCAGAGTGCCCTATAGCCACCTGTCCATCCACCCATCGAGTCATCATTCATAGGAATGCTCCATAGCCATCTGTAATCTGCTACCACGTGCCCTTCTGCAATGGCCTCTGTAACCGCCTAGTGCTCTATGGCCACCTATAATTTGATGCCACGTGCCCTTCTGTAATGGCCTCTACAATCGTCGATTGGTCTGGAGTCATGAGCGTTTTGCCATGATATCATGACGTTTTTGCTTCCTTACGCCCTCTCTCCTCTTCGATCGCGATATCGCGACATTTTGGCATTTGTCTATCACGACATTTTGGCGTTCAGCCTCTATTTTCTTCTTTAGGCCATGATTTTGTGACACATCATGAAATCATGACACCTCCACCTTCCGCACTCGCTTTCCGCCTTCAGGCCACGAAACTGTGACATGTCACGATTTCGTGATAGTTGCTCCTTTCGGTTCTTCTTTCTCAGAAAGTGTCATGATTTCGTGACCATTTTGCCCCTCGTTGCCTTTGCCCCAAAAGTGTCACAATTTCGTGACCACTTTGTGCCTTTGAGCCTTGCTTTCGAAAGTGTCATGATTTCGCGACCACTTTGTGCCTTTGAGCCTAGCTTCCGAAAGTGTCACGATTTTGTGACCACTTTGCGCCTTTGAGCCTAGCTTCCGAAAGTGTCACGATTTTGTGACCACTTTGCACCTTTGAGCCTTGCTTCGAAAGTGTCACGATTTCATGACCACTTTGCGCCTTTGAGCCTTGCCTCCAAAAGTGTCGTGATTTCACGACCATTTTGTGCCTTGGCTCCTTTGCTTCGAAAATGTCATGATTTCGTGACCATTTTGCACCTTGGCTCCTTTGCTTCGAAAATGTCACAATTTCGCGACCATTTTGCGCCTTGGCTCCTTTGCTTCAAAAATGTCACGATTTCGTGACCATTTTGTGCCTTGGCTCCTCTGCTTCGAAAATGTCACGATTTCGTGACCATTTTGCACCTTGGATCCTTTGCTTCAAAAATGTCACGATTTCACGATCATTTTGTGCCTTGGCCCCTTTTCTCAAAAGGCGTCGCGATATTGCGACAATTTCTGCCCTTGGTGCCTTTTCGCAAAAAGTGTCGCGATATCGCGACAGCCTTGGTACTTAGAGAAAAAAATAATTTTGGGGGATGCAAGATTGCTCTTCCACCTTCGGATGCTCCTGCATCAGACACCCGGGGTGAATTGAGAAGTGACCTTCACTTCTGATCTATTTGAGGTAGACCCAGGCGGTCAACCTTTGCCTTCGACAACCAAGTCGCATCTTCTATGGGCCTGCCCTTCCACTTGATCAAATACTCAGAATAACACCTATTCCGAGTACTTCAACCCTCACGCATATCAAGGACTTCTTCTATCTCATCTGCAACTAGAGTGACCGCGGGAATGCTCCACAAATCTGGGCTTGGTGTTGCACTGCAATCTCCTTCATGAAACTCGACCAAATATGAAATGTTAAAAATTGATGAGATGTTAAGTTCACTCGGCAACTCCACCTTATATGCATTACTCGAATCCCATTTCCCAATGATCCTGCATGGCCCAAATTTCTTCATCTTCAGCTTGTTATAGGTCTTGGTAGGAAACCTCTATTTGCTTAGATGGACCATGACAGAATCTCCTACTTCAAAATCCTTAGCTCGGTGCTTCTGGTCTGCCCTGGATTTATACTGAGTATTCATCTTAGCAATGTGCCTTGTCACCTCCTCATGCACTCCCTTCAGGTGTTCAGCAAAGTCTTTGTAGACACCAAAATCCAACCACTTGTAAGTCATCTATACCTTCCTGCCAGCCACGTGTCAGTCATCCATCCTTCCCGCCATTATTTGGCCCAAATCCACACTTTCCCACCATTATTTGGCCCAATTTCACTTTTCCCGCCATTTTTCATCCCCAAATTTATTTAAATTAATATTTATATATATATTTTTAATATTTTAATATATTTTAATATATATATAAATAAAGTTTAAGTGATTTAATCTGAGCCGTCCATCCTTCATTTAATCTCATCCGTCCATCCATCTTAATCCGTTTCACAACCTAGATTTATTCTCTACCCTTGGATCCACTTTAATCTTAGCCACACGTTCAAAGTGTCGTTAAAACCCTAAAGTGTGCCCTAAGAGTAGATTATAAATTGAGTCACCTTGATGGCTCAAACCCTATCTATCTCTTCGGCTAAACCTACTTATCTTCCCTATCTAAGTCCTGGAGTTGGCTATTGCTGTTAATCCTGAGTCTTCTGAGTCTTCTACGGCCCTAAGTCTGAACTAAACCCTTTCGCCGCATCCATCGCCGCCGCCTGGTCTCGCCGCGTTAACAGGAAAAGGTATAGATTCGTCTAAAGCAAGTAATCTTTCTTTATGTATTAATCTGTCTGTTGAATTCTGCATTCCGTTTATTTTTATTTCATAAATCTAGGGTTTTAGACTGTTTCTGAGGGCTCACACAGTGGAGCCCTCTTATTAGTTTCTAACTCTTTGATAATTTTAATGTGTGCAGGATTCTAGTGGTAGATCTGATTTGTTGATAGCAACTGCTTAAGCTGGAGTGGTCCGAGCCAAAGGATACAACGAAGCCCACTCATTCTGTTGAGGTTAAGGATACATTCTTCGGAGACGCCACCACATTGTGCCAGCTAGGGTTTCGGAGAACCCTAGCACAAATTGTAACTTTGTATCACGAAAAGGGTTACAGGCCCTGTTGTACTTAAAAGGAGTTTCTAAACTCCATTGATTAATAAAAATCATTCATTTTGTACAACTGTTCTGCATTCCTTTATTGTGATTTCTTTATTTATGTTTGGTGTTGTATCTTTAATCTACAAATGGCGATCACGGTGGGACCCCCTAGGGTTTCATGTTTTTAATACTTGCTTTACTGATCTATTCCTGTTTTTGTTTTATTTTGCAGGTTTCGAAAATCATGAAATTCACTGTTCCAGCGAACTAGGGTTTCTGAGGAGTTTGCAGAAAACGCAGCAGACGCAGAGCGGCGTCTGGAAGTCTGATCCGAAACGCAGAGGTGCGTTTCAGCCTACGCAGACTCCCTTGGGTGTTTGAAGGCAGTTTTACAGAAAAAGCGTAGGCTTCCGAGTAAGTGCGTTTTTTTTTTTCTTTGTTAAACTGTACTTTTTACGTTTTTGGTTTTTCTGCTGTATTCTGTTTCTTTTTCAGATCATTGCTTTAAAATGAACAAAAACTAAGTAATCTGGAAAAGAACAGTTAAGCTGTATATACATTTTTTTTGTTACATTTTTAGTTACATTTTTCTCGCATTGCATTATTGGTTGTTGCTTGCATAAAAAAAAAAAATTGCATACCTAGTCGCATATTAGAATAGCTACGAATTATCTGTTTTAGTTATCTAAGTAGGACTATTGATTGGATGTCAATAGTACTCCCGCCATTGGGTGATTCCAGCGAGAGAAGTGGACGAACCTTCCGGTTGCTCCTTTGATATCTGATATCATTGGTAGGCAGGGGGTTTTAAATGGTGTACTCCACTTCTTCAGAGGAAATGGCATATTTTTAGTGGCCTCTTGCTTAGATCATTAGAACTTTTGATTTATAGCTTTGTATGTATACATTAGACAACTAAAACACTTAAAATAAAATTCACTGCATTTCATATTGCATTTAAAATAGTAATATCTGGATTTCATCACCATGTATTGCTTGAAGTTTAGTGACGGTGGAATTCATCTCCATCCATTAAACTTCCGCCTCAGACACCATAGGTCACCCCCGAGCAAACTTGCTGGATTTCATCACCAGTAAGAATCTCGTTGTCCTTTCCTAGCCATAGTTTTTACCTTTTTTTTGTGAATAATTCAAGATTAGATCACATGCAAAACTCATAAACCGGACACTTAAAATTTACTACCGATTAAGATCAGAAAATAATTAATTAACCGCAGGTAAGACACATTGGTTGAAACCTAGGTTGTGACTATTTTCCGATAATTTCTTTAGTGTAAATTTATCATTCAAGTTTTGCATTCTTTTTTTTGAATTTGTTTAGATTTATTGCTTTATGGTCTTAACAAGGAATCAATCTAAAATGTTAAATCTAAATAATCAAATGAATAATTCACAGAACATCCCCACCACCAACATGGCCACTTATCCTAGTGAATTTCAGGCAGGTTCACCTGCAGGTCTTTCACGTCCTTCTGACGTCTACCGCATGGCCATGCCCATGGAGGAAGACAATTCCTGTCATATTACCCACATTGATATGGCCCAAGTGCAAACTCACTTAAGAGATGGCACTGGTTATGTCCTTGAGCCAATCCAAGATTCCCCTATGCAAGATTCTATTTTTTAGCAGGATATTGCATCAACCATACCCGCTGGTTTCACTCAGGTCTACACTAACCCTTTTTTTGAGGCTAATGTTGTATCTGCTCAGCCGGCTTCATCTCCAACATCTTCCCAGATGCTCAATTGTCCTCCTTTGGAGACAAATGTAGTGTCTTCCCGACCACTTTCTCCTCCATTTACCCGGGTGTACACCAATTCTCTCTATGAGGCTGGTGGAACCTCCTCTAACCATGACCAATTTCAACCCTCTTCTTCCCAAACCATTTATGGTTTCACCCTACCTAGGGCACAATCTACTATTTCTTCCCAGGTACCGCCTACTTCAGCCACCTTCATTGCCCCTGCTATGCAGTCTCCTGTGACTACCATGGCAGCCTGCCCTCCACCTTCATCCAATCATCCCACCTCCCTTGGGTTAGAGATTAATAAGGTTAGGGAGTACCTCGACAAGTTGCTTCAGCAACAACAGCAACAAAATGCCCAACCACCTATCGTAGTAAATCCTACACCCCAACCAATTTCTACCCAGCCAACTTTTCTTAGCTCACAGGTCCCCAATCTAGTGTCCATCTCCCTCCCAAGTCAAGGTCCATCTCACTGATGCGGGTATTGGTGAGTATGCCATCCAAGATGTCCACATCACACCGTTCAATGTGCAAAAAGTTAAAGATTTTGGTCATCCACATGACCAACATTTATCCATTGGATCGGTTTATAACATGGGTTCTATGCCAAATTCCATTAATTTTGTATATGGGGGAATAGAGTCATCTTCTAGTCCTACCACCATACTAGAACCCAAGCATCCAGTCCCTACCAATATCGAAAGGATGGAGGGTTTTCCCTCTCGCTATTTCCACAGACATAATTGGCAGCAATTTGGCCTAGGTCGATACGAGCAAGGGGTAACTGAACGCATCGATATGCCATACCAGAGACCCACTGAGCATTTTGGTCTGGGCTACCAACCACTTCCATCCCTTTCTTCTTTTGAACAAGCTTTTCAAAGCATTAATCTTAATTTCGAAGAAGAAATCCTCCACCCCGACGAATCCGAAGATGAAGCCTATGAAGAATTTGACGTCATGTCAAATGGTGATGAATCCGAAGAAGAGTCGGCGCCCATTGTTCCCCTCATCGAACAAGACGAGTTTTATCTCCAATTGTTCCCTCTCCAAGAGGCCATCTTTCGCTTGCTTCTTCCACAAGAACGAGGTGAACCACCCCCTCCGCCACATCCATAAGCCATAATCCAAACCTGTATTATATGTATATACTAAAATAGTGGTTTTCACCACTACCAAAAAAAAAAAAAAATCAGAAAATTCCCAAAAAAAAAAAAAATCAAAATATATAAAAATACTTTATTGCTTTATGTATGTGTGTAATAGTGGTTTTCACCACTACAAAAAAAAAAAAAAACTCAAACTACAAAAAAAAAAAAAAAACTGAAAAACTATGTTGTTTTGCATTTCAGGTCTTCCGAGGTCTTCACCGGTTTTCCCTTCCATTCCGCCCATCCTTTCTTCCATAAGTCGACAATGAATTTTGAAGACTTATTCACCCCGCTCCATAATCCATATGATCCGGATAAGCCAATCCCGATCAACCCAAACTTGATTGACATGGATCGGATTTCATCTCCTCCATCTATTTCAGAGTTCATCCTTTCCGAGGAATTGTTAAGGGCTTCCGCCAACTACATTCCTCCTTCACCTCCACATTCACCTTCATCTTCTAAGCCAGAGGTCTTCCAGGCAGACATAGACGAGAGCAAGGCACAGGAGCTTGATGACATTTTAGATGACATAAATCTGATCCCTACTCCCCATCAGCTTGAGGAAGGTTCCCACATGTCTATTGAAGAAACTATCGATGTAGACCTTAGTCCAGACCAAGATGGCACCCAAATTGTGAAACGGCTAAAAGTCTATCATCGGAGGAACAAGAGCAAATGATTGCTCTACTCAAGCGGAAGAAGGAGATATTTGCATGGTCTTACAAAGACATGCCAGGCCTAGACCCTAATTTGGTTGTCCATAACCTCACCTTACAAAAAGATGCTAAACCTCGTCAAACAGAAACTTAGGAAAATGCATCCTACCGTGGCCCTCATAGTTAAATCGGAGATTCAGAAACTTTTGGATGTTAAATTTGTCGTCCCGATTGATTATCCCGAGTGGCTTTCTAACATGGTACCCGTTCGCAAGCCTAACGGGGGATACGTGTTTGCACCGATTTTCGAGATCTAAATAAAGCGTGTCCTAAGGATGACTTTCCTCTTCCAAACATTGATACTCTTGTCGATAACTGTGCTGGTCATGAAATGCTTTCGTTCATGGATGGATTTTCAGGATACAACCGGATTCGAATAAACCCTGAAGATCAACACAAAACAACATTTACCACACCTTGGGGAACTTTTTGTTACAGGGTGATGCCCTTTGGCCTTAAGAACGCAGGTGCAACCTATCAACGAGCCATGACTTATATTTTCCATGATTATATGCATAAGATTATCGAAGATTATGTGGATGATTTATTGGCAAAATCTAAAACTCGACAAGAGCATTTTGATGTATTGGAAAAAGTTTTTGATAGACTTCTAGAGCATAAAGTAAGGTTGAACCCTAAGAAATGTGTCTTTGGTGTTACCTCAGGCAAACTCCTAGGTTTTATTATCTCTAAACGAGGTATTGAGGTGGACCCAAACAAGGTCAAAGCCATTATGGAAATGTGTCCCCCAACTAATTTGAAGGAGTTGCGTAGTTTGCAAGGAAAGATTAATTCAATCCGTCACTTTATTGCACAACTTTCAGATAAATGTAGGACAAAAGGGGGTACAATTTTCATGGACAGATGAGTGTCAGAAAGCCTTTGATGACATCAAGCGATACTTAACTTCTCTGCCAGTCTTAGCTCCTCTTCGTCTGGGGGTCCCTTTCAATCTTTATATCTAAGCAACGGACTTTGCCTTAGGGACAATGCTTGCACAAAAGAATGAACAAAATCGTGAGCAAGCTGTCTATTATATTAGTCGAACATTGGTAAGCTATGAAACCCGATATGCTTATGTGGAAAAGTTGTGCTTAGCGAGTGGTTTTTGCCACTAAGAAACTTCGTCATTATATGCTTAGCCATACAACATATGTCATAGCTAGAGAAAACCCTCTGCGTTATATGATGTCTCGCACTTATAATAACACTCGTACCGCTAAATGGATAATGTTGCTTACCGAATTCGATCTTGAATTCATTAGCCAAAAATCTGTTAAAGGTCAAGTTATAGCCGATCAACTTGCGGAAGCTCCACTACCTAGTGATCATCCTTTGATTATTGAGCTCCCAGATGATTCGGTATTTGCTATCATCGAACAAGAAGAGGACATCATTCCGAAGGAAGATGTTGACATCACGCTATTCTTTGATGGCTCTAAGTGCGCGAAAGGTCAAGGTTCTGGAGTTGTGTTTCATACACCTCAAGGGATTCCCATCCCTTTATCATTCAAACTAGACTTCCAATGCACCAATAATACAGCCGAGTATGAAGCCTTAATTTTAGGTCTTCAATCAGCCATAGCTATGAGCATTAAGCGTATTCGGATATTTGGGGATTCTCAACTCGTGGTTAAACAAATTACAGGAGAATACCAAGCCAAAGAACCTACCATTAAGCTTTATCATGATGTAGCAATGAAGTTGCTCTCTAAGTTTGATTGGTATGAGATCACTAGTTTGCCTCGTTCGACTAATAGATTTGCGGATGCCATGGCCTCTCTTGGATCATTGATTCCAAAGGACTCCCTTGGAGAGGTACAACCCCTAATCATTTCCACAATCTCTAAGTCTGCAATTGTCCGTGCTGAGTCTAAGGATGAAAAAGATGTTTGCTTTATCCATTCGGATCCATATGAGCCTTGGTCTAGTGAGATAGTAGCCTTCCTCAAGTTTGGAACACTCCCATCTGATTTGTCTCGAACTGCCCATCGCTGTTTTAAGCAAAAGGCAGCTCGTTTTGTTCTTTTGGGGGATGTGTTGTATAAACGTGGATATGATGGAGTACTCCTCCGTTGTCTAGAAGCAGGTGAAACACATAGAGCTATTGTTGAAGCCCATGATGGTACTTGTGGTGGTCATTTTAGTGGAATGGCCATTGCGAAGCGTATTTTACGTATGGGGTATTATTGGCCCACTATGGAACAAGATTGTTGCAAATATGTTAAACAATGTAAAAAGTGTCAAGAACACGCTAATTTAATCCATATACCATCACAAGCTTTACAGCCCATCCAAAGCCTTTGGCCCTTCTCACAATGGGGTCTCGATTTAATTGGCAAGATTTCACCTGCCTCTTCAGGACAGCATACTTTCATCATTACAGCCACTGAATACTTCACAAAGTGGGTTGAAGCTATTCCTCTAACCAATACTGACAGGTCCTAGAATTGTGGAGTTTATACTTCACCATATCATTTGTCGTTTTGGTATTCCCTCTAAAATCATTTCTGATAACGGCAAGTCTTTTAAGAATAAGGATGTTCGAGCTCTTTGCGAAAAGTATAATATCCAACATAGTTTCTCAACTCCTTACTACCCACAAGCCAATGGACAAGCCGAAGCTTCCAATAAGACCATAATTGCTATTCTTAAGAAACTTGTTAAAGAAAATCATAAAGATTGGCATACACAAATCCCCTTGGCATTATGGGCTTACTGGAACAAGCATCAAAACTCCCATTGGGGCAACGCCATTTTCTTTGGTCTATGGAGCTGAAGCAATCATGCCTCTTGAGCTCGAGATCCCTTCCTTGCGAATTTCTTTGCAGGAATTTATCGATGATGATACTGCTAGACAAGCACGTCTTGATCAACTCACACTCATAGATGAAAAACGAATCAATGCTTTAGAGCATTTGCGAGTTTATCAAGACCGATTGAAACGTGCTTACAATGCCAAAGTTCATCTAAGAGAATTTCAAGTAGGGGATCTTGTCCTTAAAGAGAATCAACAAAACACCAATGCATTGCCGCATCTTCGAGATAAATTCGTGGCTAATTGGTTAGGTCCATATATGGTCACTGAAAGAGTGGGTAATGGAACTTATAGACTTGCCGAGTTTAGAGGGAGAGGAAGAACCCGAACCACTTAATGTTATACACTTGAGGGCATTCTACGCATAGTTTGAATTTTATATGTACATATATACATGGCTTGTACAACAAAAAAAAAAAAAAAAAAAAAAACAAATAAAATAAAAAGAATTTGCATTTCATTGTTAGTTGCATACATCTCATTCAAAAACATTGCATTTCATGTGCATACATCTCATTGAAAACCATAACATTTCATTTTCAGCCATAGTTGCATATCATGTTAGAGACCATTCTATCTTTTGGATATAAAATTTGGTCAAGCAAAAGTCATGTTGCCTTAATCAAGGGCACCTTCATAAAATCCATCAAACCGAATTGTCATTCGTACACCCATTTTCCATTTGCACATATTTACATTGCCAAAATGTTTTCAGTCACTCAGCCATTCCTAGTGTTTTAAGCAAACTTCGAAATGCATGTCAAAGTTCTCTAGGGCCATATCACAAATTACACTAAATAAAATCTTGAGTATTGGGAAATGATTTCAAAAGCGGTCTTGAACCTATCACATTTTCACATCTTAAAAACATCTTGTGTCAAAGAGAGATAACACCATCCTTGGGTTGTGCCTTGAAGTGAAAAGGGTAATCCTCGTTTGTCCTATCATGCAAACATAGTCCATAAAACAGTGGTTCTTACCACTATCACAAGCAATCACAAAATATAAATATAAACAGAGTAGTAAGGATAGGGTAAAATTCTCATCATACTTCGGTTGAGAATCCGATTCCCCAAAGCTCTAAGGAAATGAACATTTTTCACACACCACTGATCCCAAATAAGTTGTAAGGATCGTACTACTTGTCCAGTCAGACGGATAGGTAGTCATCCCCAAGGCTTACAAAGGTCAAAAACAACATGGACTATGGAGTTAACCTTCACCGGGGCTATAGACGCTTGACTGGCAGTGGAGTATACTCATTGCGTGGCGACATGTCTCTCCTCAAAAAGAGACCTCTGAATGCTCATACGGACAAACTAGCTTCGGGGTCTTCTCCATAACAAGGTTACCTAATTTATGCAAGATGAGGTTAATGAACACACTTGCACACACACAGGTTTTTGATTGCCTAGAGTCACTACCATGCTTCTGATTTGGTTAATGAACTCGCATGCACACACATTTGGTCCTAGTTGAATTAGGCAGTGTTAGTAAGTTTGTTTGATACCACTAGCATGTTTGAGTCTTTGTAAAACAGTCTTCCATATCAACCTCCATATCTTCCTCCATATCTTCTTCCATATCACCCTCCATATCTTCTTCCATATTCATGTCATTCCATACGTCATCCATTCACAAGCCACCAAGTTCGGTGCCCCTGATTAAACAATTATGATAACAGTTGGCTAAATCTAACTATCTAAAAGTATGAGTGCTTCTTAGTGCATATTTCATTTACTTAGTCTTGCATTAATCATCCATAGATTTACATATCATTTACTTAGTCTTGCATTAATCATCCATAGATTTGTATGTTATATACTTAGTCTCGCATTAATCATCTATAAGTTTGCATTCCATTCCATCACATATGCATCAAAAACATTAAAACATATAAAAACATGCATCACAAAAACATAGGCATTCACACAAAAGAGAGTAAAACACCAAATAAATAAAAGCCATGTATATATATATGTATATAAAGGTCAAAGCTGTACAATGAATGCCAAAAGGCTACAATATACAATAGAGCACCAAGGCTCATAAAGAGTGCATCTAAGCACTAAGCTAACCATCAAAAGAGGACCCCTGAGACCTAGTAGGAGCCCTAGACCTAGTGGTGTGCCTAGACTCACTACGCCTAGAGACAGAGGAGGATGGAGGATCAGGCAACACAATGTGATGCCTAAACAATGTGTCCTCCAGAGCCTCAATGTAACGAGTCCTAGACCTAAGCCTAGCTATGTCTATCCCATGTCGTCGCTCCCGCTCCGCTAGCTCTGCCTGGAGTCTCGTCACCCTGTCATCCTGGGGCACCCTGGTCGCTCCATCCAAGTCCGCCTACAGCTGGGCCATCCTCTCCTCCTGAGCAGCTAACAGGGCATCCCGCTCTGTCGCCTGTTGCTCCAGCCGAGCTATCCTCTCGTCCCGAGTAGCTAGCATAGCATCGCGCTCTGCTATCTGCTGCTGTAGCTGCGCCAGCTCGTTCTCGTGCCCGCTAGGGGGTACCTCCCTAGCCTCTCCTACGGCCTCTCCTAGGCCCTCTCCGCCATCCTCCCCGTCATCTCCGCTCCCCAGAGCCTACCGTGCCATCTTCCCCTTTCGCCTTCGACTGTCAGATCGAAGGCGGGGACCCTCCCTATGCTTGGGAACCTCCACGGTTCCCTCGCCCTCTCCAACCCCAGCCTCGGGCTCTCCGGCTCCACCATCCACCAATGGTGGCTCCCACCTCGGCTCTGCGGCCATCCATGCTGCATACTCAGCTGTCACCCCGACGTCGTCCACGTCGAGGATCTCCATGTCCTCATCGTCCTCTGTCGCCTCCCTCCATGGCTCGGCACATGGCAAATCCCCCTCTGATCTGTGCCTCCGGTAGCGCACTGGCTCACCGGGGACATCCTGCCTCAATCCGACCTGGCGGAGTACTCGAGACATCTGTATGTACTCCGCCTCGCCGTGGCTCCGCCCCACTACCCATCTAGCCTGTCGCACCCGTCTCAGGTGCTCTCCATCCCCGATCCACCTCGCCTCCCGCCAGGGCCTCCAAATGACTTGGGCATCTTTCAAGTCTGCCCATAGTCTCCTATACCATTGCCCCGATCTCACGGGGTGGCTCGGCTGTCTCTCCTCCGCCACTGGCCATCTCCTACCATAAGCCTGGCTCACGTCCCAGTGAGCCCATGGCAACCCCTCCGGTCGGGCCACTCTGAAGTGCTCCCAGCCCCAGCACTGGAGCACCACACTGCAACCCAGGCCCTTCCGGCCCCGTCTCCGAACCTCATACAACTCCCGGTACACCTGCGCCAATAAAGCGGGTGCCCAGGCATACACTACCCTATTAGTGAGCATCTCGCTCACTACACCCATCAGGTTCCATGGGAACCTGCACCCGATGTTGTTCGGGGCCACAATGTTGGCCAACACGAACATCGTCAGAGCCTCCACCGCTCCCAACTCCTTGGCCGTATACATGGCCAAGTATGGGATCCCCCCGCTCTCCGTCCGGATCTCCCTCCAGTCATCCCCAAACACCTTGGCCATCTCCGTGGCCCTATCTCGTCCAACCTCCACCCGTGCCCCCTCCACGGGCACCTTGAGGATGCGGTATACATCCTCAAGCGTCACCGTCATCTCTCCAGTCGGGAGCTGGAACGTCCCCCGATCCGGATCCCACCTCTCGGCCAAAGCCGAGAGGTACCCCTCATCCGCCCGAACTACCTCCAACCGGGCTGCCTCCGCTAGCCCCATTGCATCCAATATCTCCCAGTCTTCCTGGGACAACGACCTCCTCATCCCCGAAATGATAGGGGAGAATCGGTGTCGTGCCTCTAACACCCTAAGCTGCAAAACAACAAAACAAAAATTTGTTACAAATTTTTCCAAAAAAAAAAAAAACACATAATAAGTACTTGCTTAAATGAACAAATACCTCAGCTGGCTGCACTGGCGCGTCCACTCCCATCTCCGCCATAGCTCCCGCGTGCTTCACTCTCCCACACAACCTTTCACTCCACTTCACTCCACTCCCTCAGACGCACTTCTCTCAAGCTCGAACGCACAAATGAGCGAAATTCTCGTTGAAACTGTTTAAATAGCTGATTTTGGTGCCCTGAAATGCAGTAGGGCATTTCATGGCGGATTCAGACGTAGTCCTATGTTTGCAGAGCGCCTAAACACCGGCGGGCGTCTCTGCCAACCACAAACGCAGACCGGCGTTTGGTGTCAGTATTGAATAAAGGAACAAAACTTACAAAATTGAAGCTTACCTCCTCCAAATTTCATCAAATTGCATTCATCCATTCTTCTTATCATAATAAAACATTTTGTGAAGGTTACAACAGTTTTGGACACAAATTTTGTCATTTCGCTCAAAAAGCGCATCATTCATCATTGTTTTACAAATTGGGTTAAAAATATTCAAAACCTTCACAAAATTAACCACATTCATCAATTCTTCCGATCTATCGTCAATTTCATTCTTCTTTCATCATGCATATTTTTGCCAAATCAAATTAAAGTAAACCTCGTATCTAGTGGTATATTCTATCACCTTGGCGATTGCAACGATTTGAATCCATGCAATTCGGTAAGAGGATTAAACCACCATAAGGACACTTACCATTTATCATCATCAATTATTTTATTGTTTGAAAATTGGAAATCAATTTTGGGTATTCTACTTTTCAAGTGACCTCATACCAAGATTAATTTGCTCACCAGTTGTCATTGATGGCCTAGTTCATGGGGCCATAAACATGGACAATCTTTCATATCATCATTATTTTAAGTCTTGCTAGAGATTGTGGCTACCTAGGTTGATTGGTTCCGACCCGAGGAATTATCCATACAGTCACTAGGAGCATCTCTGAGTTCTGGACTCTTTCATGCATCTTTCATCTCTGCATATCAATGGCACCAACAAGGCAATTTCATCAACAGTATGGATTCACACACAGGAGTTGGGGCATCCGTTATCAATTTCTAATTTTCCTATAGTGGAATTCATCTTACATGATCATGGAATTTACAGTTTGGCAAAAATCCCTTTATAACCGTTGGGGCAGAAAATGGTCCATCTTTCACATCACTCATATCGTCTTCAATCATATTCTTTTCTGGTTTGTACACCAACCCCTTTTCTATTGGGACATAAACAGATGGTGCATGCACCAACCCCTTTTTTTCACCGTTGGGGCAAAAACGGTTCATTATCTTCCGAATTTCTTCCAATTGGCTTGTGAGAACCATTCTCGCTCGCCAATTGAGGGGGTAAGCTGAAAAATTTTAAATATTCTTTTATTCTTTGGTCTTCAAAGTTGTGCTTTAGTCTTGAGAGAGAGTTGCGTCTGATCCAACTTTTCAGGTGTCTTAAGTTTTTGTGCTACATTGTGTCTTCACACAAAGCAGCTCAAAAAGGGGCATCTGTAGACACCAAAATCCAGCCACTTGTAAGTCATCTATACCTTCCTGCCGACCACGTGTCAGTCATCCATCCTTCCCGCCATTATTTGGCCCAAATCCACACTTTCCCACCATTATTTGGCCCAATTTCACTTTTCCCGCCATTTTTCATCCCCAAATTTATTTAAATTAATATTTATATATATATATATTAATATTTTAATATATTTTAATATATATATAAATAAAGTTTAAGTGATTTAATCTGAGCCGTCCATCCTTCATTTAATCTCATCCGTCCATCCATCTTAATCCGTTTCACAACCTAGATTTATTCTCTACCCTTGGATCCACTTTAATCTTAGCCACACGTTCAAAGTGTCGTTAAAACCCTAAAGTGTGCCCTAAGAGTAGATTATAAATTGAGTCACCTTGATGGCTCAAACCCTATCTATCTCTTCGGCTAAACCTACCTATCTTTCCAATCTAAGTCTGGAGTTGGCTATTGCTGTTAATCCTGAGTCTTCTGAGTCTTCTACGGCCCTAAGTCTGAACTAAACCCTTTCGCCGCATCCATCACCGTCGCCTGGTCTCGCCGCGTTAACAGGAAAAGGTATAGATTCGTCTAAAGCAAGTAATCTTTCTTTATGTATTAATCTGCTGTTGAATTCTGCATTCCATTTATTTTTATTTCATAAATCTAGGGTTTTAGACTATTTCTGAGGGCTCACACAGTGGAGCCCTCTTATTAGTTTCTAACTCTTTGATAATTTTAATGTGTGCAGGATTCTAGTGGTAGATCTGATTTGTTGATAGCAGCTGCTTAAGCTGGAGTGGTCCGAGCCAAAGGATACAACGAAGCCCACTCATTCTGTTGAGGTTAAGGATACATTCTTCGGAGACGCCACCACATTGTGCCAGCTAGGGTTTCGGAGAACCCTAGCACAAATTGTAACTTTGTATCACGAAAAGGGTTACAGACCCTGTTGTACTTAAAAGGAGTTTCTAAACTCCATTGATTAATAAAAATCATTCATTTTGTACAACTATTCTGCATTCCTTTATTGTGATTTCTTTATTTCTGTTTGGCGTTGTATCTTTAATCTACAGTCTTCAGCCTCAGCACTGCATTTTTCTCTTGTATCCATCCTTCTCAACTCTAAAGCGTTTCTTGGGCTGCTCCCATAGATTATCTGGAATGGCAATTTATTGGTACTTCTATTGACTGAGCTGTTGTAAGCGAATTCTGCCTACGATAGAACTAAATCCCATCCCTTGGGCTTGTCTCTAACCAATAATCTCAATAGGTTGCCCAAGATCCTATTTACCACCTCTGTTTGGCCATCTGTTTGGGGGTGGTATGCAGAATTGAATTGTAAATCCATCTTCAGTTTCTTCCATAGGGTTCTCCAGAAATACCCTACAAACTTGGTATCTTTGTTTGACACAATGCTCCTTGGCAGCCCATGAAGGTTTACCACTTCCTTGAAGAATAAACTAGCCACATGGACTGCATCGCTAGTCTTCTAGCAGGGAATAAAATGAGCCATTTTTGAAAACCTGTACACTACCACAAATATGGAGTCATGTCCCCTCTGCATCCTGGGTAAACCAAGAACAAAATCCATGCTAATATCCTCCCATGGCATTTCGGGTACAAGTAGTGGTTGATATAAACCAGTAGGCTACCTCACACATTTTACCATCTAGCATATCCTACAACTTTGCACAAATTTTGCCACATCTTGTTGCAATTGCGGCCAGTAGTAGTTTTCACTAACAAGAGAGATGGTCTTGTCTTGACCAAAGTGTCTGTCTAAACCTCCACTGTGATTTTCCTTGATGAGATTCTCCCTCATTGAGCTCCTCGAAATTCATAATTGACTTCCCATGAATAGCATTCCATATTGAATCAGAAAATTTAACCACTTAGTCCTGTCCAATGTAACAGGCGCAGTGCAAGCTTTCGAAGATTCTATGAAGTCGGGGTTTGCAGGGTATAAACCCTTGATCTCAGCAAACCCTACAACTTCCACCTTCATCTCCATCAGTAAACATTGCCTTCTACTCAAGGCATCCACAACTCTGTTGGACCTCCCACTTCGATGTTTCAGCACAAAGGTATAGCTCTGCAGGAAATCCACCCATTTCAGGTGCCTCTGATTTAACTTTCCTTGACTATTAATATATTGTAGTGCCTGATGATCAGTATAAAGAACAAACTCCTTTGGCAACAAATAATGCCTCCATTTCTTCAGAGCCTAAACTATGGCATAGAACTCATGATCATATATCGAATACTTCTTCTTGGCATCGTTGAGCTTCTCACTAAAATAAGCGACATGCTTACCCTCTTGGCTCAATACGACCCCTATGGCACTACCGCTCGCATCACAGTCTACCTAAAACACCTTGTTAAAATATAGAAGGGCTAATATAGGTTTCTCTGTGACCTTCTTTAGCATAGCAAAACTTTTGTCTGCTCCAGTTGTCCACTTGAATTCCTTCTTGTTCCCCCTCATTGTCTCCGTAAGGGATGTGCAAATACTGCTGAAGTTCCTAATGAACTTTTTGTAGAAACTGGACAGGCCATGAAACGATCTCACCTCAGTCATGCTTCTTGGATTAGGCAATTCTATGATAGCCCTCACCTTTTTGGGGTCCATTTTGAGACCATCTACTGAGATAACAAATCCCAGGTATACTAGCTTCCTTTTCATGAAGTTACACTTTTTCAGATTTATTAGCAGCTGCTCCTCCCGCAGTTTCTCAAAAACCCTCCTGATGTGCATCAGGTGTTCCTATAGGGTTATGCTAAAAATCAAGATATCATCCAAGTAGACAATAATAAATTTGCCTAGAAATTCCTTCAGAACTTCATTCATTAACTGCATGAAGGTACTCGATGCATTGGTTAGCCCAAAAGGCATGACCAACCACTCATACAGCCCCTCCCTGGTTTTGAAGGTTGTCTTCCACTCATCCCCTTCTCTAATGCGGATCTGATGGTAACCACTTTTCAGGTCAATCTTCGTGAAGTACTCAGCTCCACTTAAACAATCCATGATATCATCCATCCTAGGCAATGGGAATCTGTATTTAATAGTGATCTTGTTAATTTCCCGAGAGTCTGTGCACATTCTCCACTCTCCATCCTTCTTGGATGCTAGTACTGCAGGTACTACACATGGACTAAGACTCTCCCTAATTAACCCCTTCTTCAGTAGATCTTAAACCTGTCAGTATAACTCCTCAGTTTCTACAGGCATCATTCTATGTACAGCCTTATTCGGCAAGCTCGATCCAGGCACCAAATCTATGTGGTGGCTGATCTTCCTAACAGGTGGTAAACCTTCAGGAACATTATCAGAAATGATATCTAGAAACTCCTCTAACAGTCCCATGACTTCCACTAGAGTTTCCTTGCATTCTTCTTCCCTAACCCTAGGGATTATTGCATAGCACATATGATCTAGCTTCAGGCCATCCAAAAATCTTCTTCCATCAACTAGATAGACTCGTGCACTGCTGCATACCTTCTCATCCGCCTCCATTAGTGGTTTCAACTTATGTCGAACTCCATTTTTTTACAAGGAATATGTATTGGCTCGACCATCGTTTATAGCACTTCGATCAAACTGCCATGGTCTCCCAAGAAACAAGTGACATGCATCCATGGGCAAGATGTCACAAAGGACCTCATCACGGTAAGTTCCGATGTTAAACTTCACCAGGAATTGCTCACTAACCAGCACCCGATGGTCCTTTTGTAACCATGCAATTCTATAAGGGTGCGGGTGTTTTCTTCTCTCCAGCTGCAACTTAGCAACCATCTCCTCAGAGACAAAGTTGTCAGTGCTTCCATTATCGATGATGATGTTACAGACCTTGCCTGCGCACTTGCATCTTGTTCGAAATAGGTTGTTCCTCTAGTCTACCTTATTTTATTTGTTCAACAAGACTCTTCTGATGATCATCACTTCCCCTCGTTCTGCCTCCTTAGAGTGCTCATATTCGACACCTTCATCTACTACAGCAGCTCGAGCCTAACCCTCAGGTCTTCGATTTGGCCTTTCTTGATGCTGCGAGAAGTTGTATGCTCGATGTCCTTCTTCTTCATAGTTGAAGTAGGTTCCTCAAAATACACCTCTTCCAAACCCTCGCCCAGGCCTACCTCTCCCCCTTGGGTAGTTGTTGTTCTGATTGCGTGGGCGTTGGGTATTCTCCTCTTTCTCTTCTTTTTGGTTTTGGCTACTGCTTGCTTCACCAGTCTTCCTCAAATCTTTGTATCTTCCTCCATTGGTTCTTCCACTAGCTCTTCCACCCTTGTCCTTTCCTCTCTGCTTACCATCAAATATCCTATTCAATTTCTCCTCCACTTTTAATGCAAACTGGTATGCATCCTCAATCGTGCTCATCCTAACCAGACCCAGTTCTTCTTGAATGCTGGTTCTCAATCCATTGATGTATCGTGTGACTTTCTCCTTATTCACCTTAGAATGGTTGGTTCTAATCGAGATCTGATAGAAATCCTCCGTATACTCCTTGATAGATTTACTTGCTTGTCTAAGACTCTGCATCTTCCTCAACAGATCCAACTCATAATCTGCGGGGATGAATTGCCTCTTCAATTTCTCCACCATCCTATCCCACCTGGTGATCTTTTCCTTTCCCCTCCTGTTCCTTTCTAGCTGCACTCCTTTCCACTAGATGCTAGCATGTCCCTTCAACTTTATTTTTGTGAACCTAATCCGATTTGGATCTGAGATCTCCTCATACTCGAAGCATTCCTCCATGTCATTGATCCAATCTATCAACTCCTTGGGATTGAGATTCCTAGAATAGGTGGAGACGTCAAACTTCGGCTTCTTTCCGATCTGGGATATGGCTCTATATAGCCTAGCATCTGTTGGATCCAACGCTTCTTCTTCATCAGATGGACCCTCTTCTTCCCAAACTTCATCTTCACTGGGTTCCTCCCTTCTTGGCTCAACTCCTCTTCTGATTTCCTCTTGCAGGGCTTGAAATTGCCTCTCTAAGGCTCTAAGATTGACCTCTACTCCCCTATTCCTCACACCACCATGGTTCCTATGTGAAGGCATCCTACTCGCTTCCTCACACCCACAACCATAATCCTAGTGCAAACTGCCTCACTGTCGGCGATCGGTTTGCACACTCAGAACCTTCTGGCTGTGATACCACTTAAAGCAGAATTGTTCTACCACTTGAAGCATAACTATTATAAAACACCAAAAAATTCATGCAAATTTTATTAACAGAGGTTTCAAATTCAGAAATATAGTTGTTATATCCAAATGGCCAAGAACCCCATTTACAATGTATGCACGACCTTTTTATAACAGTCCCGACCCCCTTCGGACATCATTGCACAAAATGCGGGATTCCCTAAAACTGCCCGCATGAATGTTCTATCGTCACCTGCATGTTGTGGCCAGGTGTCTTCCATCATCATGGCATGGGATGGCGGAGTGCCCTGCAGCCACCTGTCCATCCACCCGCCGAGTCATCATTCATAGGAATGCTCCATAGCCAACTGTAATCTACTACCACATGCCTTCTGCAATGGCCTCTGTAACCACCTAGTGCTCTATGGCCACCTGTAATTTGATGCCATGTGCCCTTCTATAATGGCCTTTGCAACCGCCAGCTGGTCTGGAGTTGTGAGCGTTTTGTCGCGATATCACGACGTTTTTGCTTCCTTACGCCCTCTCTCCTCTTCGATCGCGATATCGCGATGTTTTGGCGTTCGGCCTCTATTTTCTTCTTTGGGCCATGATTTTGTGACACATCATGAAATAGTGACTCCTCTGCCTTTTGCACTCGCTTTTTGCCTTCGAGCCGCGAAACCGTGACATGTCACGATTTCGTGACAGTTGCTCCTTTCGGCTCTTCTTTCTCAGAAAGTGTCACGATTTCATGACCATTTTGCCCCTTGGTGCCTTTGCCCCAAAAGTGTCATGATTTCGTGACCACTTTGTTCCTTTGAGCCTTGCTTTCGAAAGTGTCACGATTTTGCGACCACTTTGCGCCTTTGAGACTAGATTCTAAAAGTGTCGCGATTTCGCGACCACTTTGCGCCTTTGAGCCTAGCTTCTGAAAGTGTTGTGATTTCGTGACCACTTTGTGCCTTTGAGCCTTACTTCCAAAAGTGTCATGATTTCGTGACCACTTTGCGCCTTTGAGCCTTGCCTCCGAAAGTGTCATGATTTTGTGACCATTTTGCGCCTTGGCTCCTTTGCTTCGAAAATTTCACGATTTCGCGACCATTTTGCGCCTTGGCTCCTTTGCTTCAAAAATTTCATGATTTCGTGACCATTTTGTGCCTTGGCTCCTTTGCTTCAAAACTGTCATGATTTCGTGACCATTTTGTGCCTTGGCTCCTCTGCTTCGAAAATGTCACGATTTCACGACCATTTTGCACCTTGGCTCCTTTGCTTTGAAAATGTCGTGATTTCGTGACCATTTTGTGCCTTAGCCCCTTTTCTTAAAAGGCATCATGATATCATGATAGTTTGGCCCCTTGGCACCTTTTCGCAAAAAGTGTCACGATATCGTGACAACCTTGGTACTTAGAGAAAAAAATATTTTTGGGTGATGCAAGATTGCTCTTCCACCTCCGGATGCTCTTGCATCACTAGATATTTGGTGTTCCTTTGCTAACATATACATCTTAAATGTCTAGCCCTCTCTCTTAGTCAAATTTTTAGCCTAGGTTGTCTTACCTTTAGTTGTCATGTGTGAAACATTTTCATTCCTATTATTGATTTCATCACCTTAGATTTTTGATAGTGTTCTACACTTAGCAAAATTTTGCATCTTTTCTACCTACCTTGTCTTCTTCTAATGTAATGAATATTTCAAGTGTCTGGTACTGCATTTCTTAGAAAAAATATTAAAAAATTCTACTAATAAAATTCATCTCCTTCTAAGCAGATTGATGTGGGTGAGGCATTTTACCCATATTATTGGCATATCGTAGGGATTTTTCTACTTGTAGAAGCATAGAACCCATTTAGTCTTATCCACTTGGACAATGGAGTCAAAATAAAACAAAAATATTAAATGAAATCAAAATTTGGTTGCACAGTAGTTAACCTTCTATATGATTCCTATTTTTGAATTCTTAGCTATACCACTAGATTACTCTTGTCATTCCAAAGCTATTCTAAATGTTTTTCCATGTTTACTATTTACTAGAGTTATTCAAGGAGTTGTTGGCAGCTAAAATAGCCTACAAATTTTATCCCATATATTTTGAGAAGGGATGTGTATTAATTTGAATTTGTAGAGGAATTATTGTAGCTAAAAATATTGGTCATAGGATAAGTCCTTATATCTCCATGTTAGCTCATCAGTATTTGATAGTAGAGTATACAACCTATGGAAGCATATAATAATATGGTCTATTGTTAATGGCTCAGGAAACACATCAATATTGCTTCCATTATTTATTTGTTGGTCTAAATGTTGGTTGAGTTGCTTTTCATTATAGAGTTGCTCATTTGCATCCCAAAATATTGGAAAGCCAAGACTTATCACTTTATAGCCTATCAACTTTATTTTATTAGTGAGCATTGATTATTTCTCATCCCTCTATAATTATCTAGCTTCCAAATATGATCTAATATATGCAAAACTTGGACTCTCCCAAGTGAGCACTTGGCCATCTGGGGGTACTCTCATTTATTCCTCAATATATGTCTCATAATATCTAGTTTTTACACTTTGTTCATCAACTCATCTTTACCTCTACGGAATTCTTCCTTGGCATATTGGATCACTTTTGAAATATTTTCTATCCTTTTTACCAAATGAAAATCTCTAATTGAATTTTTATTTTTTTTTGATCCAATATTGACATCTAAACTACTTTAGCCTATCCTTGGAGATAGCATAGCCTTGAGGCTTCTATCTTTCATTTTCTAATTATGTGTGTACTACTACTAGAATCTCTTACTACCTTGGAGCTTTAACTTTAGTTCTTGAAATATTTTTCTATGCTTGCATTTTGCTATTTCCTTGTTGTAATTGCTCTTCCAATATCTAAATATTCTCATCTCTTTGTTATAATTGTTTTTTACTGGGAGATTTATCTATTATGTATTTGAGATCTAGAAAATCATATTTGAGGCTATCCTTTTTAGAATTTATTTTTGTAGCCACAAGTTTTACATATTTCTAGTTTCTTTGGAGGAACAAAGTATCTACTTCAGTGTGTAGGGATGAAAGTGTATCAATCATGGGAATTTCTAAAATATTATACTTTTACATTTTGATATGATAATCCTCTCATGTCATCTTCACAACTAGATTTTTGACTTTAGGATATGCAACCATATTGACCCATTCTCTAGAAATTGGATCAACTCCATCATACATATAGGTGGTTACCTACTCTATTCTATCCTACGGTTCTTACAGCTCTACCCATATTTGAGTGTTCATCTCAATAATAGAGATTGCTTTTGGAAATGGATGTTTAGTAACAAGGAAAGGTATGAAAGTATATTATAAATATGATAAGAGCATGGATGAAGGATTTAATGCTACAATGGTGGTATTTATAGGGATTCACATATATACATTAGTTGGGATTGCTTGTGTTTCTTGCACATGGGAGACAACAAATGTTGTTGATGATGTATTATGCAAGTGAATGGCCTTATCCACAAGAGTAGATGATGGTGGTCGCTATTCAAGTGGAGGTTTTAGAGGATGTGGAGAAACTTTAACCAATGTATGAGGGGAAGGATACATACCTATTCCTATCACTTCTAATGCCAACTATTGGACTATTGTGTTGAGCCTGTTGATGGATATTGGCCTTTTTTGATATTGATATAGAAACTATTTTTTTTTGTAAATGTTGCTATTTGAGCTGCTTAAGCTTTTGTAGTCTATACTATTGGTTCTTCCTCACTAGACTTTTATGCAATATCAATTATCAAAATATTTTTAGGAACATGATATTTCTTAGGTCTAGTTATCTTTTTTTATTGTAGGGGTAAGTATTTTAGGATTGTATCTTTCTTTGAGTCCTTGTAGCCTACCAAGAAATCTTCTTGTGTGGGAGTTGGATGAGGAAATTCTTCTTCTTCATATACTTATTCCTTCAAATAATTTAGTATCATTAGTTCTAAATATATATCTTCCTTGTGGTCCTCCATCAACTTTTCATATTTGACCTTGAATTCATTTTCAAATAACTTATCATAGGTATTGGGAAATACCTTCTTCTATTTATGGTTCTTAGAATGTGATATCCAAAATTATCTAATCTTGTTATCATTCCAATCTAGATCACCTTTAATTTTATCTATGAGTTATTTGATTATCTATTGATATTTATTCCTTGATGAGTCATAAACTCGTTTGAACTCATAATATTTTCTCCATGGATGTATTTCTTACATTTCATTTATAGTAATCTCCATGGCCTGATCATCATCATTGTTTCTAAATTGCTCAATTTCCAACCACGGTAGGTGGTCAAATATTTGTGTATTATTATTCAATTATGCTAAATTTACTTTGAACCTACCCTCTAGGTCATAATACCACATGTGAGGCATGATTAGAAATTGGAGGTCATTAAGCTTATCATATATAATTTTTTCTTAGCCCCTTGTTGTCATGGATTTGTCTTAAAATTTGAAGATGTAGTGATAAGTGCAAGCCTTCTTATCCTCGAGATCAAAATTTTCATCTGTCTCATCTATCTACTTGTATAAATCCATGCCAAACACCCAATCTATGACATATTATGGTAGTAGATAAGGCATTTCAATAAAACCGTATACCCTAATTATAGTGTCATCCAAAAAAAATACCAAACCCCTATTTCACATTTCTTACATCTTAGATTATATATGGCATCAAATATGAGGTAAGATATTTTACCATAGATGGACATTAATGCAAGTTGAAAAAAATTATGTTAAACTCTAGATACAAATAGGTTTCCCTAAGTAATGAAGTCCAATAAACTAAGAAGCATAGTTGATCATTATTTGTTTGAGTGAGCTTAATACTATGTAAACTTGGGGTATATAGAATAGAGATAGCCATGCTAAAATTTATGAGTAGTGAAATTTCTCTCTTTCTTTCATCTTATGGGTAACTAGTTGATTGTGCATTTGACAACTTAGAAAATAGGTATGATCAAATAATATAGGGTTACGTGCACTAGAACCATCATAGTTGCACACATTAGTTACTACATATGCAAGATATATTTAATAGTAATATACTAATACATTAGATTCCAACCCTAAAATAACAACCAATGTGGATAATACTATTTTCAAAGTATCTTTAAAGCTTCCAAGATTTAGCATAATTTTTGGAAAATCCTTTAAAATTTTGCCTATAAGCTTAGTTAACCATGTTTTAAAAGTATTGTTATTGAAATCCTCTACTCATCTATATCAATGGGCTTAATTCTTGTGCTTGGTTGTGCTCCTAATGCAAATGCTATTTTGTTTTCCTCCTCTATGATGGTAAATAGCTTCCTCATTTGCATGTTGTACATGGTAACTGTCTTCATATCATAGTTTTTTGCAATTTATTTGATGCATTTAGGGAAGGAATGGATGAATATGGATATTTATCTCGATAGGAATAAATTTTGAGGAGCACCCTCAAGTTTACTAAGTGACATATTTGTTCCTTTTATTTTTTACCCTTGTTTGAAGCTCTTTAATTTTACTTTTATTGTGATAATTGGATCGTGGATATCTACTACGTCATATTGCAACTCTTTTGTGATCTTCTATACAATTTCTCTCTCTTACCTTGATTTATTTTGCATCGGTTGACTTCTATGAATACGGGTATAATAAATTATATAGATTTCTTCTTGCATAGAGTATTTCAACTATTTTGTAGTATCTCGTTTCTTTGACCAAATGGTCTAATGCATATTGCCTCTTTTTTGCCCTATTTATATAGCAAGAAATGCTTATAGAGAATAATTTTTGATGATTTAATATCAAGGATTGTGCATGCTCAGTATTTATAACAAAAAAAATTCTTGAAACTACAATTTTGTGTAAGTGTTTGTCACACATGTCCCTTTTCAATATTACTATGATTTTGGAAAATTATATTGTTAAGAATTCAAAATTTGGTGGCCACCAGGTGTAATCCATAGCCAAGAAATTGCTCTTATTTACAAGACACTATGGCCACTACTACCACTATAAAATTATTTACACGTGTTACTATTTACATATGTACACATTAGTGGCACACTCTTCTATGCATAATGCTTTAAATATTGGTTATTCATTGAAATTGGAAAAATATGACCATCCATGTCTTGAAGCTCATATGCATTTAATTCATTCCTTGTTAAGATTAGATATGGACTAGACCACAATGATTCTAGATTTTCATGCTTTCCTAGTTTTGCACGATCTAAATCCCATTTGAGCACTAATTGACCATCCTTGAAGGATTTTAATGATGATATTTTATCAAACCACCACTTAATAGCTGCTTTGTTCCAATAAAAATTATTATAGGTCTTTTCTCCTTTTTCCACTAACAACAACAATTCTAACATTTTTTTTTCAATTGGCCCAGTGTCCTCTAATTCTAATTGGTCTAAACATTTAAAGGAAGGCAACTCAATATTGACTAGTAACATGAATTATTTTCCATAAAATAGAGACTTTATTGTGCTCTTTAAAGATTTATTGATTGTTATTATGTCCACCCATAACACTTGTTTTAGCATTAAATACCAAGACTTTTGATTTTCTCCAATATTTTATTGAATTATTCTCATCAAATTTTTATTGGTTGACTCTACTAGTCCATTGTCTTGATGATAATAGTTTGATGATGCATTCTAGTAAATTTAATATTTTTAGCTCCTATGAACACTATGACATTGTTAAACACTATAGTATCAAGGACCCCAAACATGGTGATAAATATTTCAATAAATTCGACAACAATTTCTTGGTCAGCATGTGTGGTTGCCTCTGCTTCAAACCATCAATTGTTGTCAATATGAATTTGAGTGTATAAGAATTTGGGTTGATCATCCCAATGAAGTCTAACCCCCATTGTTGAAAGGGTTATTTTGTAATAACTATTTTTAGAGGTATTATCCAAATCTTGCTTCATCCAAAAAATATTTCACATGTATTATAGGCATTAGAAATTTTAAAAGAATTAGCAAATAATGTTGGCCAATATATCTAACTCTGTAAATTTTAGCAACTATAGTTTATCTAGAATAGTGTCCACCTAAGAAAGTAGTGTCAAATTTATTTAGTATTTTCTCTACCCTATCTAGGAGCATGCATCATAGCAACAAACCATAAAAATCTTTTTTATACAAGATACCATTAATTAGAGCATAGTTTAAGGTTTGAAATCTATACCTACACCTCTAATAGGATATAAAACCATGCAAACACTTGTTAGTCTCAAAAAAATTAATCATCTATTTTATCAAAGTGTTTTTCTATGTGTAAACCTCTTTTAGCTGATATTTTTATCATTTTTTTATCAACAAATTAGATTATAACATTGTAGAATTTGTCAATTATTCACATAGTTCTCTTACTCTTAACAAAATTACTCAACTTGATATCTATACCATACTCATATATCATTAATGATCCAACTAAATCATTTTTCACCCAATTCTCCTTGCACTATAAAGCTCCAAACATCTAGGTGTACTACATACACTAGTGTTTTGCTCTGAGAAATGTAATGTCTCAACTTTTTGAGTGATTTCATCAAAGAAAACACTTGTTTCTCTATGAAATTATAGCATTCTTCATGATCATGTAGAGTTTGGCTCAAAAAAGCTATGGACCACTTATTATGATCTTTGTCTTTTTGAGTGAGAATGATTGCATAACTTTCTTCTATTCCAAATACATAGAGAATGAAGTATTTATTATAATCTAGGCTAGCTAATACCAGGGCTCTAGTAATAGATTCCTTTGTGTTTCTGAAATATTCCTTCATAGATTTTATCCATATGAAGTCCACTTGCTTTTTTAGCATTTTTGTCATAGGCTTTACTATTTGAGAAAAGTTAGATACAAATTTTTAGACAAAATTGATTTGCTCAAAGAATGACTATAAGACTCTTTTTTTATTTTGAGTCAAAGGGATCTCTATTAAAAATTTAAATATATATAGATCAATAGTTAGACCTTACCTTTATACTATATGATCCAAAAACTTCCCTTCATGGACTAAAAATGTTGATTTTTTTGGGTTCAATGATACCTTGAATTCTCTACATTTATGAAAAACTAGTCTAAGATCAAGATGCTTCTATTTTTGATGAGAGAATATTGTCATATCATATAAATATATTAATATAAATTTATTCATAAGTTTATCAAAATATAAATTCATAGCCCTTTGGAAAATAAATATAGCATTGGATAAGTAAAAATGAATTCTTTGATAAGAAAAGGTTCACCATTTGGTTTTGAATGCAGTCTTCTGTTGATACTCCTCTCTAATCCAAACTTGATTAAAACCTAAAAATATATTTTATGTTGAATGCAGTATTATGTTGATCCTCCTAGCAACAAAAATATTTCTACCCTAGCAACTATATGTAGGACCTAATTGATCTGGAGAAAAGGATAATGATCCTTTAAAGAGTCTTTGTTTAGGTTCCTAAAATCCATACAAAGGTGGATATCTCGATTATTTTTCCTGATCAAGATCAAATTGGATACCGACATGGAATACTTGATTAGGTAAATAACTTTTGCATTCAAAAACTTATAACAATTCTTGTTTCCTCAATGCTTCTACTTTAAAATTTACTAGCCTTTGCATTTGCCAAAATGAATTAGCATTAGGTATTAATTCTATTGTATTCTAAATGATCTCTTTATTATAGAATTTGATTTCATCATAGATCCAAGCAATGATATCACTGAATTCTTTGAAAAGACTTAAAAACTACTAATTTTTTTCTTAGAATAGTGTACACCAACCTTCATATTCATTTTGGGTTCCAATTGAACCTCTCTAAATTCTTGTTCCTAAATGTTCATATTTTGGCCAATTGGTCAGTCACTATGGTTAAATAAGTTCTTAAGGGTGATCAGTCCCTTAGGAATATGATTATTATTTAGTTGTATCACTTCATACTTGCTTATGTCATCAATAGCATTCATGTAGTCCATTTCCTATATTAATAAATCTATTATTTATATGTCATTGTCAAATACTTACTAGAAGGAATTCTTATTTGGAATAAATGGCCTAAATGCCAATTTGACAAATATCAAGACTTTCCTTAAAGTAGAGGTTAGATAAAATTTATCTCCTTGAGAACCCAATGCATTAGCTTGAGCATTTTTATCTATATGAATTAATTTTATATTTAGCACATCAAAGATTTCAAACAAATCCTAGACTCTATTTTGAAAAGCTTTTAGATAATGTTGCTTGTTGTTGCATTTCTTTATAACTTGATTTATCACCAATTTAGAATCTCCATATATCATCAACAATTTGATTCCCATTTTCTCTACTTGTTTGAGCCCAATACATAATATCTCATACTTTGCTACATTATTGGCACAAATCCATGTTAGCCTATATGATAATATTTTAGTTTCTCCAAATAGAAATATTAACACAATGTCTACTTAAAAATAATTTTTATACCTAGCTCCATCAAAGTAGAGCTTCCATATCTCATTTTGTTAGAGATAATTTTTTGTGATAACTAAAGACTTTTTTTCTATATTTGAAATAGAGTAAGTTCTAATTCTTGTTTCAAAAATAGTATTAAAGTAATTAAGCGAGAATTGATCTTCAATATAAATCCCTTTTATGATTTATTCTACTAGATCAATTTCTTCACTAATGTTTCCAATGCTATTGTCTTAATGCACCTCATATTTAATTTTCCCTATAAGATAGGCTGATGGATCTTGATAAAATATTTTCTCCTTTTTTCCGTTGTGAGAATTATCATTATGCAAATTATCCAAGGACAAGTAGCCACCTAGCTTAGATATACATTATTGGGATAGGAAAATATCAAATTAGGGCTTAAAATCTACCACAACCACATCTTATATCACTATTTTCTAAGGTATTATGTTTAGCACCATAGATATATCCTTAATCATTCCAACTATATTTACTAGAGTTTTATCTAGCTACAACACTCTAGGACTATAATATTTATATTATATGCCCATTGCTTCTCATATGGATTTTTCCATAACCATTGTTGCTACTCCAAAATACACCATGTAATTGTGTACAACCCATCCTTCCATAAAAATGAACATGTACAAAAGGGGAAACCAATTTTTACCTACTCCTAGAGTAGGCTTACCCTGTGCCGAACTAATTTTTGGCTGGAGTTGACCCTTCAACTTGATGGACTTCAACGATGTTGAAAGAAGATCAATCTATCCTAGAATCATTAAAGCATCATACATGCTTGCTTTGGATGGTGTTTTCTTTAGCTCATCATTTTTGGGATCTACTTGTAATGGCTTATTTCCTGATCATATTAGCACTAAAATTGGATCTTCTTCTTGCACCATAAAATTCTAGTATACTTCCCATAGCATATTTATTTAGATTTTTGTGCTCTTTGTGCCTTATCGAATACAATTTTATACAATTAATGTTGATGAAGCATGCATGTACTTTCACCATGTGGGTCATTGCATGTTGAACATAAATAGCCTATTTTTGATGTGGAGGTAGAAGGAATTTATTATTATTATTATTATATACCACAATAGGTTTTCCACTAGTATTTCTAGAAGAGGCTCCTTGATCTTTCACCATTCATATAAATCTCCTAGGCTAGAAATTTCTCTCAACTTCTCTCCTCTTCATGGTGATGATTTCATTTGTTAAAATTTTAAATGTTATCATGATATCATTCATACTAGCAGTTTGAGGCTCAAGAGCCAATAATACAGGTATGGTAAGAGGTATAGGAAATACTAGAGTTGGTAATTTTGGGAATTTGGGTGTAGCTGAGTGATTGTAATTGTTGTTTTTTCTCATGCTCTAGTTATAAGATTTCTAGAAATATTGATATAACATTCATTGGAGAAAGTATACCTATATTTATTAGAGAAATTTTTACTACTATAATTGCATGATAAATTTCCAAAAATGTTAGCTCATTATATTTCCATACCATCAAACCCAAGTCCATGTTGAAGGCACATAAATATTAGTACAATGCTTGAGCATATATTGACCTAATTTATTGGGGTAATATTTTTCATGTTCTGCTAAACCTGATACTAGAGTCCATTACTGTCTCTTAAGGATACCTTTATATGATGGTGAACTGGATTAATAGTGAGAATAGATCTTCTTTTTCATTGTGTTCTTACACAAATATAATTGCAAGCTATACCCATTAATTAATGCAACCATCCTAAAGGGTCTAGTACCAATACAATACATTTTCCTTCAACGATATGATTAATAATATTATCATAACATCCTCATCATAAATATTATGGATTGTAGCCAATGAGGCTATGTATTGGCAATGCTCATAGGTTTTTTTTCTAGTACGATCATAATTTGGGAAAGCCTCAAGAGCTATAGGTGGAATGAGATTCTAATTGATTAGGTTAAGTGATCCTATATTATTCCAGTTTGAAAATTTTTGTGAAGGTTAGTTTTGATCCATTTTTAAGGTTAGTTTTGAGTGGACTGAATTTGGATATGTAAAATGTGTAGATCCTTGAATTTTTATAGGGATTATAAAGGACGATGATGTAGTAGATGATGTGGATATATGTATTCAAAATTCTAAAGGGGGTAATTCTACAAAAAATATTGGTTCCTCTAGTTTCTTATTTTTTGCTCATGTGAGGATAAGCTTGCAATTCAAATGGTAGTTGGGTTTCTTTAAAATATAATTTTAGAAGAGTCATTAGGTGATTAGGTTTTGATCTATTAGAAAAAAATATCAACAAAATTATACTCAATTAGTAAGGTAAGACTTGTGTCCCATCAGACATGGAAAAATACTCTTTGTATCATGGTGGGTATCTCTACTTTTTAGAAATTATTTTTAAGGTAGAATATTTGGGTCCCACTGAGCATGCCAAAAAATGTCTTGGATAAAAATCCACCTAAGTGGATGGGTTGTGCCCTTAATAATTTTACCAATATTGGATAGATAAAAAATAAGGGTCTCTAATTCAACCTTTCTAGTAGGTTGGCTCCTATGGTCCTAGATAAACTAACTAAAATGGGGGCTATAAAATAAAGTAAGAAATGCAAAAGGGTTAGAAGCTAAGTTGAAAGTGGTGTAGATTTAGCAACATCAAGATACATAGTGGATGAGATTCTCGTAATTTAAATTAAACTAAATTTCCTAACAGACTAGCTTACTTTCCTTATGACAAAATAATTAATCATAACAAACTCTAAGTATTATTAAGCATTCTAGAACTAATGAATAGTAAATATAGGGAGAAATCTAGAAAGTAGAATAACTGTAATAGAATTAACCATTCATAGCTTTAACAAAAATGCTTAATCACTTAGTTGGAATACATACATGTTCTATAAATAATGGAGCAAGAGGTCAAAAAACAATCCAATATTTATTCAAAAGGTATATAGCCTCGATCATAAAACTATGCAATTGAAAATTCTAAAGGGTCGACCATTTGAATGGCCTACATTCAGGTATATATATTTATTACAAATGCATTTAGTTAGCCTAACATCATTTCTCTAAGAGTTGATTGTAGGTATTTTAGGTTGCTACAACATGTGTGCATCTCTTCCAACTTATTCTATTATAATTGATTTGGATTCATGGTGCTAATGTGGTTAGCCTTTGTTCCATATTAGGGGTGATGGGTGTTGTGTCTTGATCTAGTACACTAGATCTTTGGATAGGCTCATTCTTCATTTAGTTTCCCCACTATTACCTTTGGTGTACGAGTATAGGTGTTAGTTAGGAGAGATTCGAACCCTTAGGTTTTTCTAATATCAAATTTTGTTTGTAAATAGCATGCTTGTACACTCCAATTGGGTTCAATGCACATGTTTCAAGATTTTTTTTGACATCCCTTTAACCTCTACTACATGCTTTGTCAAGCATTGGATATTTCACTATTGGAATTTAGTTCATACAAAATTATTTTATCTCTATCATATTTTTATGCATATTAGTCTAATGTTAGAACTCAAAATATATGGTGATGCTTTGATATTAAGTTGTATAAAATGCTTTGTTGGATTATCGAATGCTAGATGCTTATTGCTTAATATGCACTAGGTTCTATTCCTTAAAAACAGTTGTTTTTTTCCTTTTTCTTTTGTTGTGTTAGGTTTTTATCCTATTCGTGTTGACATGAGCACTCAAAATTTCTTGACACTATATTTTCCTTGTAGTTAAAGCTTATTATAAATGAAAAAATTTACTACTACATCAAATGCCATGTTTTCATTCATACTTAGCCAAAAATTTCTTTCTATATGTCAAATGCTTCTTCATGCTATTTTAGGCGTTTTATGCTACCCTACTAACATCATTATCCATATTTGTATAGTTTGGTTCATTATTTTTCCTTTTGCATCAATATAGATGTCAATTTTTTATTATACCTTTGCCAAAATCATCATCCTTATCTAATCAATGTGATTCATTCTTTTTCCTTTTACCTCAATGTTAGATGCCAAATTTTTATTATCCCTTTTCTAACATCAATATCTCTAATGGTTGGCCCTCTTTCTTAGTCAAAATTTGAATCTAAGCTCTCTTAAATTCAACTATTTTGTGTTGGATATTTTCATACCTATTATTGATGTTATCTTCTCAAATTCTTTGGTAGTGTTCTACACTTAGCAAAATTTTGCATCCTTTCTACTTGCCTTGTCCTACTTTGATCTAGCATCTATTTCAAGAGTCTTGTACTAATTTTCTTAGCAAAAGTGGTAAAACATTCTATTAAAAATTTTCATATCCTTCTAAGGATATGGATGTGGGTGAGGAATTTTATCCACACCTAGATAGAGAGACTTACACTAAGAATATATCAAAGAGTAAGACAAAAACTATGCCAAAAATAGGAATCATAATTCTATTCATCCCTAGTCCAATTGAATAATAAAACTTAATAGTATAATATCCTTCTAATATTGACATCAATATAGTAGATATATTGAATACTCTAATGACTAGACACTAAATCCATTACCATTCTATATGATCCTAAAAATTGAAAACATTTTCTGACGATTTGCAAAGTTGCTTAAATGTCTATTATAATAATGATACTAAAGGTTTTCCATGAAGAAATGAGACTTCCCTACACTAATATTTTTAGGAATATAATCAACATGGATGACACCTTGGTGAATGCTTTGGGATTTTTAAGGGATCTAATCATTACTATCACAAAGCATCATGAACGGGTTGTAGTCTAGGAGGATATAATGGCTTATTTTCCCCTATATTGTAACATGTTTTTATTAAGATAATGTATGCATAATCCATCTAGGATTGTAGTTTGAAGTGGATTACACCCACATAATAGTAAAAATAGATGGGAAAATTATTTGAACTGAAAACTATTCTCATTACAATTATTTGTTGCATAAGTTGGATGAAGATGGCATGGTGAATTGGAATGAATTACCTATTTTTGTGCATGGTGGAGTCTTGTAGGATGGTTATATGTCCAAAATTTATATACTTATTAGTGTGTTTTAGGATTATAAAAAATTATAATTCAACTTTGAAGAAATAAATTTAAGAATTATCTAATATCTAAATAATATGCAAGTATCTCGACTCTAACTAGTTAGTAAGTATAGATATCTATTAAAAACATGGTCTATGCATAATTATGCAAGGACAAACAATAGAGTTAGTTTAGTCATAATTTACCTAAAAGGTATGCATACAATATATTTCTATAGGTTATTGTTCAACTACACCAATAACATGGTCGAATATGAAGCATTATGTACTAGTTTGAGAAAGTATGAGAAAAAAGAAATGAAAGATCTAAAGTTATTTGGTGAATATAACCTAATCATAATTTAGGATAATTCATCTTCCTATAAATTTTATATTCTAGGGAATAAAGAGAAAGAATCCTAAAATGGGGTCATTTGTTTATGGGAAGAGCAGGGCTCTTCCTTACCCTCTGGTATGAAGGCTTTTCACCTGAAAATGTAAATCTATCCCTAGTACCAGTATGGGTTAGGATGTTTGGGTTACCCATTGAATTTTGGGAAATATATACCTTCAAGGCAATAGGCAACACTCTAGGAGAATTCCTTGAGATTTCAAATACAATAAAAGATGGATTTTTGGCTATTTATGCTCAAATATTGGTCATGATTGATATAAGTAAAGCTTTACCAGAATCAATAATTCTTAAGTATGGGGATAAGATGTGGATCCAAACTATAGATTATGAAAACATATCTTTTAGATGTAGAAGATGTCATGATGTGGGGCATATTGAGAGATCATGCCCTAAGAAGAGCCCAGTAGAATCATTTGTAGAAAATCGTAAGAGAAATTTACAAATGGTTATGGATAAAGATGGTTTTCAACTTCCAAAAAATAGATCTAGAAAAATAAAATAAAATGAACAGTGGAGACCAATAAGGAAGGATATTGGAAGAAATTCCAATTCTTTTGAGGCTTTAGCCTATGAAGAAAAAGTAGATCAAAACTTAGAGGACACATGACAACAATTTCAACATATTAGCAAGGAACCATCTATTCAATATGATCCTAATTTAAGGAAGAACATTCTCGATGAACCCAAGGAATGTGTCTCATCAAATTTTGAAGACTCTCTTGAAGTACCATGCACCATTCAGGAGAAAATAATTGGTAAAGAAAATACATTTTTAGAAGTTAATACCTCTGCCATTAATAAGAAAATACCATAAAATGAGTAGGATAAGTCAAAAGCTTCTATAATAGATCCAGGAGAGGATAAATATGTTGAAAAATAAAATTGTGAAATAATATTTAGGAATAGAATAATAAGACCTACTCCTGATATAGGCAAGGCAAAAAGAGGAAAACCCTCAAATTATCAAGCAAGATCCAGGGAAGCAAGAGCAAACATAGAGAAAGGAACACAAACTAAGTTGGTTGAACTTCTCTTTGCCCAAACAACAAAATGATATTGGTAATATGCAAGAGGGGCCAAAATCCCCTAATGAGACATGATTATCATATCATGGAATATAAGGGGTGCTAATACCCCCTCAAAGCATAGGTGTATTAGGGACCTATGTTTAAGTAATAAACATGATATTCTTTGTATCTAGGAAACTAAAATGACAAAAGAAGAAGTTTCAAAAACTATGAAAGCAGTTTGGACAAGATGTGAATGGGATGCTATGGATTATGAAGGAGCATTAGAGGAGAATTCTAACTTGTTGGAATCCTTCTAGAACCTCTTGTGTAACCATTCATAAAACTAGGCATTGGATATCCTCTTTAGTCACTTGCTACTTTGCAGATATTCACTTCATCCTTATCAATGTCTATGGTCCTACAACTCAATCAGGTAGATTAGAAGTTTGGAGTGGGATTGAGGCCTTTATGAGAAGTAAAGACCAAGAAACCCATTTCATGATAATTGGAGATTTTAATGCCATTACCAAGCTAGATGAAAATTTTGGGGGAATTAGGAAATTGACCCAAAGTATGAAATATTTCTTAGCTTTTATTCAAAATAATAATCTATGGGAAGTTGAGTTTGAAGAAGACAACTATACTTGGACCAAAAATATGAGAGGCCAGAACCTAATAGCAAAAAAATTAGATAGATGCATTCTCTCATATCATTGGCTAGATGAAGGAACTTGTGCTAAAATTAATACCTTAACAAGGATTGGTTTAGATCATTGGCCAATAAGAGTTAAAATAGTGGTTAGTGAATTCAAAAAGGATCATATTTTAAATATAAGCATATGTGGGAAGACCATCCTCAATTTGTTGATATGATAGCTCAAACATGGAATTATTTAGGTAATAGTGGGTTGTATGCTCTTCCAAACCAAATTAAAGCTATGACATCTAGATTAAAAGAATGGAACAAGAACACCTTTGGAAATATTTTTAATAAGAAAGAAGAACTAAAAGATAAACTTTCAAAATTTCAAAAAGGTGATCAAAATAATCCAAGCTCGGAGGAAAGGGAGTTGCTTAGTGAATATCATAATATTTTGAGTAAGGAAGAGAAATTTTGGAGATTAAAATCAAGATAGACTTGGTTAAAAGGAGATAAAAATACAAAGTTTTTTCATAGGATGGCTATAGTACAGAGATCATCTTCTAGAATTGGTAGAATTAAATCAATATAAGGGGTTTGGATTGAATATCAGAGTGAAATTAGAAAAGAGGCTAAGTTGTTTTATCATAATATTCTAGGTTCAAAGGAGACCAAAGTTCTTAATGATAAACTTCTTCAAGATGTTCCTTCAGTTATAACAAATGAAGATAATAGGAAATTGATGGAGCCTATTACTCTAGAAGAAGTTCATTTAGCTCTTTTCTCTTTTAATAAGGATAAATCCCTTGGTCCAGATGGGCTCTCTACAGCTTTTTACCAACATAATTGGGATATAGTGAAGGATTATTTATTGGTGGTAGTGGAACTAGTCTAGGGTAAAACAATACATTCCTTATAAAATAAATGCAACATATATTACCCTAATTTCCAAAAATAAGGATGTTGAATTGTTTGATTCTTTTAGACCCATAAGCCTATGTAATATGGCATATAAGATTATTTCCAAAGTGATGGTGAATAAATTTAGGTCATTGTTAGACAAAATCATTTCAGAAGAGCAAGGAGGATTTTGTGAAAGGGAAAATTTGGGATGTATTGGTTATCTTAGAACTTCAAGAAGAAAAGCTATGATCTTAAAACTTGATATGAGTAAAGCCTTGATAAGGTTAATTGAAATTTTCTTTTACATTTTAAAGTTTGGTTGGAAATTGATGGTTTCTTGTTCTCGTTCTTATTCGGTTGTATTAAATGGGGAGGAAATTTTCCACAAATTTCTAGGGATCTTATTTGAGGGGTGAGGTAGATTTGGAATCTGTATTAAAAGATCAAAATAAACTTTAGCTGGAAAGGTAGATGGTTATCATTAGCAGAAAGAGTGTAGTTAATTAAGTCAGTCTTACAAGCCATTCCAACATATTATATGTCTTTGTATTCTATGCCAAAATCAGTTGAAAATATTTTAATCTTTATTATGTGATCCTTTTTATGGTCAAGTTTACATGATAAAAGGAAATTTTCTTTGGTGAAATGGAGCAAGTTGTGTGATGACAAAACTAGGGGAGGTCTTGGTTTAAGAGCTCTTACAGATGCAAACTTAGCTCTTAGGGGAAAAGTTATCTAGAGATTGTACAAAGAGAGTCAAAGACAATGGGCAAGAATTCTTCTAAGTAAGTATTGTTGATCCCAATGACCCAAGTTTAATATTTACTGCATTCTCTCTTCCAAATGGTTCTCCTTTTTGGAATGGTTTAAAAAAATCTATTGATCTTATGATTAAAGGTTTAATATGGGTGGTGGGAACTGGAGAAAAATTTTCTATTTGGATGGATACTTGGTGTGATAAAAAACCACTCAATTTAGATCCAATTTTGAAACCTTGGATGAGATTGCTTCAAGATAAATATGGTGATAGGGTTTCAAACATTTTGTACAAGGATCAAGAAGGAAGATACAAATGGAAAGAAGATTTTTTTACAAGTATACAAGATATTGATGCTAGGAGGCAATTGAGTAGAAATATAACAATTGTGATTATTCCAAGGGGTGCCAAGGATAAATTGATTTGGGAGTTGAATAGCTCAGGAGAATACACAACAAGAAGTGGATATAATGTTCAACACCAACATAATAATAATATCACTAGAATTTGGAGAGATATTTGGGATAGCCCAAGCATTCCTAAAGTCAAAATGTTTGTTTGGCTAGTAGGTCATAGAATAATTTTATCCTGGGATAACCTTATGAAAAGGGGTTTTCATGGCCCCTCTCAATGTGTTTTTTGTAATAAGGAGGAGGAGAGTATTGACCATATCTTGGGACATTGCTCAATAGTCTGGAATCTATGGCAATGGATTCTTAATATGTTTGGTAAATGCATGGTGATGAATAGAAGAATTGAATATTGGTTAAAGCAATGGTAGAGCACTTATAAAAGTGAGGCTTTACAGAAAATATGGGATATATCAAAAGATACAATACTTTGGACTATATGGCTAGAAAGGAATAGAAGAATATTTAAAGGAAATGAAAGCAATTTAGAGGTAATGAAAAAGAAGATATATTTAGCCATAGAGGAGTCTAAACCAACCCTATCAACTCACCCAATCCCTAATTTGGAAGTAGAGAGTCTTGATAGATGGAGTCAAGTCATTAAATGAAATTATGATGTTGGGTACAAGAGAAGAAAAAATAAGGTAAAGAATATAAAGTGGAAACCACCAGATGTGGAGTGGGTTAAATTGAATTTTGATGGAGCATCTAAAGGAAACCCAAGACCAACAGGAGGAGGAGGAATAATTAGAAATAATAGAGGAGATATTTTGTCTCATTATGCTTTCAATAGTGGATTTAAGAAAAATAATGAAGCTGAAGCTTGGGCAACTTTAGAAGGGTTAAAAATATGTAAACAAATGAAATGGAATAGAGTTTGGATGAAAGGTGATTCTCTCATAGTAATAAATGTAATTTTGAGGAAAGCAAAGGCTCCATGGAACATACAAGAGATAATTGTGGAAATTCAAGATCTTGCTAAAGAGTTTGAAGAAATCAGGTTTACACATATATTAAGGGAAGGAAACAAATGTGCAGATAATCTAGCCAATAGAGGGGTTTTTATTGAGGATCGTGAAGTTAACATCTCCTTTCCATGGTTAGAGGAAGTAGAAAGTTTAGTTGAAGTTGACAAAAATTGTTGATTGCCTAAATCAATTAATGATTAATATTTACTTTAATATTTTCCATTGGTAATATCTGTTTTATTTTGTAACAATAATGTGTGTTCATTTAGACTATTTATTATATTTTGTGGTTGCACTTGTGTTTCAGGAAGGAAACTAGCAATCCAGATTTGGTAAAGCGGACTATGTTAGTGCGATGTTTTGAAAATATTACTCTACTAAGATGCAAGGCATAGATAGTAGAGGTGAAATTTTGGCATTGTGAAGGCTGCTATAGGAAAATGTCAAGAAAGATGCTAAATTCTGGAGTAATTGTATTCATACAAAGATTTGAAAAGATCCAAAAAATGAAAATTAAGAATTCAGACATTTTATGTAAAATGATGTAGGTTTCTAACTATAGCATCTCAATTGAGATGAGAAGTGTATCTATTTGTAAACTCTCAAGCTCTAAATAAGAGAGATGTAATTTTTCAAGGGTGGGAGAACCGAGTACAACCCAATTTTATAAATAAAAATAAAATTATTTAGGATAATTTACAATGCAACACAAAAACAATCATCTAAATTCACACAACTACAAGCTCTACAATTTGCTTGAAATTTTTCATACCTATAAAATCAAGGCAATTCATTAGAGGTTGAACACCACGAAATAGGAGCTATCGTATGTGGTATTAATATTTAACCATACCTCTAATATTTGAAAAAACCAAATGAGTTAGAGGTGGTTTTCATGCCTACAAACCCAAATAAATCTAACTATTGTCATGTTTTCAATAATGATGGGAAAATTATTGAAATTTTTTAATACAAATGATATCAAAATAAAATCCAACATTAATATCAAGGTATCCTTCTATCATCCCATTGATATTATCAAGGAAAACAATTTGATACTTGTCAAATATTGTAATGAATAAGCAATCCATATATTTGAATATTTCTATGGAAAATATAAATATTCCATTGATTGATCATATAATGAATCACATGTATATATGGTGCAAATCTAGTTGCAAGAGGTTAAAACTAATCATATAAAAACTGTGAAAAATAGAAATAAAATGGTAAATCCCTCAATCACATAAGAGTTGTAATGGAAATAAACCAAAATATGCTTTATTTTTCTCATTCTTGGATTTTACCCCTTTACAATGTGATACAAGGGAATATATATCCCAAAAGAAACCCTAAATATTAAATCCCTAAAAATAAAAATAAAAATTTATTTATTATTTTAAATTGTTATGGTAATTTTTTCTTTAGTGCTAGAATATAAATCACCAAAAAAAGCTCAGATAACACTCTAAATTAATACACACCATAATATCCTCTATATTAACCCTCTTAGAAAATATCAACACCTACCCATGCCTAAATTAGAAGTTATCCCAAATATACTTTCTTCCATGTTTAAAAAAAAAACAATAAATACCATTTTTGGGGTACTAGACGAAGGAATTAGGAACCAATAAAATATTGAAAAATCATATATACTAGAGTGGTCTAGCCACATTATGTCCACCTCTTTATCCATCTTCCAATAAAATTTCAAGCCAATCCAACGGTCTGATCAAAATTTATGCCCTCCAAGATATAGGCTCCTGCATCATTCTCCTGTGGTTGAAAAGAACTATGCTCCTACAAGTTTGTTTGATCAACCTTATGAAATAACACTAAAATAGTTTTGTTCTACCACTTGCATATATGACTACTATATACTTTGCATTACCATCTTGCAACTTCTTTATGACTCTTTTTTGTAATTCTTGCATGTGCTCATCATTTACATACTCTTTCAAAAACTTTGCTACTACATGTGGTATAGCAACATCCTTAGTATCTATATTCTTTGTTGTCATCACATAACAAGACCCAAATTATTTCATCCCTATGACAAATTCCTTAGTCATCAATAGGATTTCACTCTACCCTTCTTCCTTATGTGGTAATAAGACCACTTTTACTCCATCCTTACAGAATGTGTAAGTATTACTTCCTCATCATGTGTAGCCTTCCTATCATATTTCCAAGGCCTACCCAACAATAAATGACATGCATCCATTAGAACTACATCACAACATACTTCATCCTTATAGGTTTTCCCTATTGAAAACTTAACTAGACACCTTGTTGAGTGGTAGTTTCACCCAGTTGTGAAAACACACTCTCCGATAGGATTTGGGTTCTAAATCCTCTGCTTGCAAAGAAATTAAACAAGTAACTTCTCCAAGGTTCCTGTTATGTTAGCATTTTGCATCCGTGTATTCATAATCTTCAATAAAGATATTTAATTAAAATGCTTGGAACACCTTAGTGGTTGCAAGTAACTGAAAACAAGGGGCACTGTGGTTTATTTTACTGTGAAACTTTAATGATTGTTCATTGAATCCTGATAAAGCAAATGTGATTTGGTTTTTATATGACCATGCTGTAACTTCAAAATAAAATTTAATGAAATGCCATAACATGAAGGAATTGTTTATGGATTTTGAAGTTTTTTAATTTTTTATTTTATTTTAATGCTTGAAAAATTAAAATTGGAACTTCTGAAAATAAAGTGCAGCAAAAATAAAATAAAATGCAAAAGAAAAAGAAATTAAAATTGCATTCAGTTTGATGCTATCCCATCCTAGCAAAATCGAAGATAATGAGATTTCCATGCATGCAACCTAACTTATTGAACCTAAAAACACGCACAATCTAGGTAAGTTAAGTGCTGGTCTCTGGGGTTTCGACTGTAATTTTAGATTTAGACATTCACATGAAGCAACCAAGAGAACTTGCATTAAAATTCACCTATAAGCCTAGAAATCTGAAAGGGAAAAATAAAACAATTAAATCTTGCATGCAGAAAATGACTCCTTTCTTGCCAACAAGATGCAAATTTCTGAACACTCCTGCATTAAAAATAAATCATGTTACAGTAGCAGAATCTCTGGTTTTCTCAAAACCAAAAAAAGGGAAGAAAAACACTCCAAGCAGGCCCAGAATGGCTTCTCGCCTTAGGCACTGCAACTCTGCTCGTAGCGGTTTCCGAACCTCGTATCAATCTGTGCTTCTACTTTTAAAGCTCTGGTAAATTGCTTCTCCTTCCATGACGGTTTGTTTCATCTTCCAGATTGCTTCGTTTCATATTCTCACCTTTTGAATTGCTTTTGACCTTATGCTCGACATTGAGATGTTTGATCTTCTCTGTGAACTGTAATGCCCCTGTAGCATTTACACATGTACACCACATATTTCACACTTTTCTACATTTTTTGTAATGGCCCCATGTAAATCACAACAAAAAATAGCATGTAGCTTTACTACTTTACTTTCATCTCAAAAACACGACATGTCACGATATCGTGACATTTTTTTGCCAACAGCCTTATCTGCCTTCATGCACCGCAAAAATGAGACATGTCATGAAATTGTGACATGTCACGATATCATGACGTTTTCCTACCAACAACCTTTCCTGCCTTCATGCACAGCGAAATGGTGACATGTCGCGATATCGCGACAACTTTTCATTTCGTACACTTTACTATTTTTTTGTCACAAAATCGTGACACTTTTCTCTTCCGTACACCTTGGCTGCTTTTTGTCGTGAAATCGTGACGCTTTTCAATTTTGGGCTGCTCTTGCTATATTTGGCCACGAAAATGTGACATGTCACAAAATCGTGACATATTTTCCTTCCATACCACTTCGCTGCTTGGAGCCGCAAAAACGCGACCTGTCACGATATCGCGATGTTTTTTTGCTTCATGCCCCTTTACTGCTTCTGTCACGATATCTGGTTATCTCAAGACTCAGTTCCCAACCTTAGGATTTTCTCCTTATTTATGTGATAGCATAACCTTAAGAGGATTTGACACACTTTAATGATTTGTATTTGAAATGCATTTGCAACTAAGATGGCATGTATGTGCAAAGTGAGATGTAATATGAATGCATTGTCTTTTGAAATGCAGATGAAATATTGCCATATACAATTGACTACTTCATGCATCACAAGTTTCAAATGATACTATTAAATTGTTTGTATTTCTTGTGGAGCTTTCTACCACATAATTCCAATGTTCCATATTTCCCTGATCTAGAACATAAGTTAGCATCTCAAGACAAATTTTCATCATTTTTTTTTTTTTTTTATAGACAAACAAAACATGTCAAATAAACACACAACTTTAAATTAAAACTTATTCAATCCAAAACCAAACTGTAATCCCAAAAATGAAAATCTGAAAACACAAACCAAAACCAAAAACCAAAATATATATACAAATGTACATTATAATATAAGATGATGCAAAGCTTAGACTATCACTTTCCTGGATCCCAAACATGATTAGAACATTTTAACAAAAATATAACATGATATGCATGCCAAATGTTGTGGGAATCCAACAAAAACAAGACAATACCAAACAATGCAACCCACTTGCCATTCTCACCATACCAATTTGATTTAGTTCCAATAATACTCCCATAGGTGAGCATCAAATTACTAAAATGATTAGACAATAAATGATTTTCAATTTTATCATGTCTATTCTTTAAAATGTAAACTTCATAATTCCCTCCTTGATTTAGAATTAGGCTATCCTTTTCAAATATGCAATTTTGTAAGTAGTAGCCTATTTCTACAAATTTCAAAGCCAAATCATTTTCCAAATTTTTAGGCCAATCAAATTTGTGTAACAATTTACAAGCATCTAGGATATTTACTAAATTAGGATCATTAAAAGTTTTTATCCTAGATTCAATTAGTAATTGTTGATGAATTTGGTTTAACAATTCAATTGCATCAACTTCTTTTCCATTCATTAAAACCATGTTATTAAAGGTGTGATTAAAAATTATACCTTGTTTTTCATTTACCTTTAATGACATTTCACCATAAACATTATTTAAATTCAAAATATGGTCATCCTTTTCAATCCTCAAACATTCTTGGTCAAAGTGTATGTCCCATGACTCATCTTGATGATCCTTCATTTGAGTTGCTTCCAATTGATCAATATCTTTGTCATTTGGTTCCAATTCTTTGTTCACTATCCATGGTATCTCTTCATTTGAATCGCCCAAATCATCATGCAAACTTGCATCCACACTTTCAATGAATTTATATTCAACATGATCAAATTTTGTCACCTTTTCAAATCCTGTGAATATGAGATCTTCGTACGATGTAGAAGGTTCAACATCCTACATATCAAGTGAAATATGATTTTCATTTATATGGATGTGAGAAAAGAATGCATTATCATATCTCCCCCAACCATTGTGAAAATTGTCATCCAAATCCATGGCATGAAATTCCATGATGTTTGTGGCATGATATTTTGATTCATTCATAAATTCTTTTTCTTCTTTGTCCTTGGAAATAGGATCATTATAATCTTCCAAAATTTGATGAGATTTGAAACCCTCTTCCAAAACATCCTCAAATTGTACAGGAGTTATAATATCTTCCTTTGAGTAGGCAATTATGTTGTCCTGTATATCAATTGGCACACAAGTTTCATTAGTAGTTTTGGAATGAGTGAAATCTTCCCACTTCTTCCAAGCATCATAATAATCATCTTTCAAAATCAAGTGGTGATGTTCAACTACTTCTTCAACATCTTCCAATTCATCAATATGGTTCTCATCAAATTCATCTCCACCTTCCTTAGATGGTTCAATTATTTCCAAAAGTGGGTTATTTCTTGAATTCAAATTTATAAGGCCATCATAATCCAAATTAGTAACCCATGATTCAATTTTATCATAATTTGGAGGGTGAAGAATTTCTTGATCATTAATTTTACACGTCTCATCAATAGTATCTTCCAAGAACAAGTGGTGAAATTCTATCATATCTTCAAATTTATTTATTGATTTTCTTTCCATTTCACTTTCAACCACTTCATTCAATTCTATGGTGGGTTCCATCATATCACATATATCAAACATTGTTGAATTTAGAACCCCTTCATCTCGATAATCGTGTATCTCTACCTGATCCTCACTAGTGGATGTTGTCTTAGCCATTTGCACCTCCTCGTGGACAACATCCAAGGTGGTTGTAAGATTTGGATATTCAAATTCATCCCCTTGATCATTTACCTTAGATATCATTGGAATGGAGGGCGCTATATTTGATGGTTGGTGTAGGTTGGCATCAAAAGAACAATTTCTCATGTGAACATGTTGTGCCTTTTCTTCTTCAAGACCTTGTTGTTCTATCTCTTCTAAGACCTCATGGATTTTCTCTAGGGACAAACCACTCAATTTTTCCTCAATGAGTGAAGCAAGTGTGGGGTGTATGGCTCCTAGGTATACTTACATGGCTTCCTCTTCCAATGTGTTAAAATTTTCCCACATTTGGGAGTGCAACTCCCAAAATATTCCATTGAATTGACTCAAGGATTCATTAGGCTCTTTACATATGGAGGTAAACTGATTTTTCAAGATTTCTAAGTCAACCTGATTACCAAAATGATAAAGATAGGTTGCTTCTAGTTGTATCCAAGAAGTCCTAACCTCCATAGGTAGTTGGTTGTACCAAAAGAATGGTTTATCATCCAAAATGTATGCAAATAACTTACAAGCCACCTCCTCATAGAAAATATGGAATTGACACAATGTATTCTTGTAGACATGCAGTTTTTGCAAGTATCCTAGTGGCACCTCTTGATTAAAACATCGTAAAAAATCCAATAACATTTTAGGAATTTGATAGGATACCACAAGTATAGATAAACCCTCATAATGATCCTCTATCATAGATACCATTCTTTCTCTTAGAGACACTATTTCAGCTCTTAGGGATACCATTTGCTCCTCAAGTGTTGCCATTAGTGAAACTTAAAATGTAGTTTTAGAACCAAATCTATTGAATATTCAACCTGCAAGGTAAAAAAAAAAATCAAATTAGCATCAACCAAGAGATGTACTTATTAAAATCAAATGTCAAGTAATTGCATGAGACCAAAATTTTCAAAATTAAATCAAATCACATATTTTTGTATGAACAATCAGAAAAGTGTTAGAATAATATATAGCATACCTGAATTGCTTAAAATAGAACAAGTAAATAAATTCAGGCCGTCCTTTTACAATCTGCTGAGTGTTAGAGGACTCAAGCATAAAAAATTTAAATTTAAATAACACTAAAATAAACCCGTTCGGCCCTCCTAGCACCAATCCGTTGAGTGGTGTTAGAGGCCGAAGATGCTAATCAAATGGACTTGAAATATTTAGCAATGTAAAGCTCTTAAACAATTATAAACCCGTAGCATCTAAAATCATGATAAAATAAACCTTTTCATGCCCTCCTTCTAGCGCCAATCTGTTGAGTGGTATTTTCACCTAGTTGTGAAAACACACTCTCCGATAGGATTTGGGTTCTAAATCCTCTGCTTGCAAAGAAATTAAACAAGTAACTTCTCCAAGGTTCCTGTTATGTTAGCATTTTGCATCTGTGTATTAATAATCTCAAATAAAGATATTTAATTAAAATGCTTGGAACACCTTAGTGGTTGCAAGTAACTAAAAACAAGGGGCACTATGGTTTATTTTACTGTGAAACTTTAATGATTGTTCATTGAACCCTGATAAAGCAAATGTGATTTGGTTTTTATATGACCATGCTATAACTTCAAAATAAAATTTAATGAAATGCCATAACATGAAGGAATTGTTTATGGATTTTGAAGTTTTTTAAATTTTTTATTTTATTTTAATGCTTGAAAAATTAAAATTGGAACTTCTAAAAATAAAGTGCAGCAAAAAGAAAATAAAATGCAAAAGAAAAAGAAATTAAAATTGCATTCAGTTTGATGCTATCCCGTCCTGGCAAAACCGAAGATAATGAGATTTCCATACATGCAACCTAACTTATTGAACCTGCAAACACGCACAATCTAGGTAAGTTAAGTTCTGGTCTTTAGGGTTTCGACTGTAATTTTAGATTTAGACATTCGCATGAAGCAACCAAGAGAACTTGCATTAAACTTCACCTATAAGCCTAGAAATATGAAAGGGAAAAATAAAACAATTAAATCTTGCATGCAGAAAATGACTCCTTTCTTGCCAACAAGATGCAAATTTTTGAACACTCTTACATTAAAAATAAATCATGTTACAATAGCAGAATCTCTGGTTTTCTCAAAACCAGAAAAAGGGAAGAAAAACACTCCAAGCAGGCCCAAAATGGCTTCTTGTCTTAGGCACTGCAACTCTGCTCACAGCAGTTTCTGACCCTCGTATCAATCTGTGCTTTTGCTTTTAAAGCTCTGGTAAATTGCTTTTCCTTCCACGAAGGTTCATTTCATCTTCCAGATTGCTTCATTTCATATTCTCGCCTTTCAAATTGCTTTTGACTTTATGCTCGACATTGAGATGCTTGATCTTCTCTATGAACTGTAATGCCCCTGCAGCCTTTACACATGTACGCCACGTGTTCCGCACTTTTTTGCATGTTCTGTAATGGCCCCATGTAAATCGCAAAAAAAAATAGCATGTAGCTTTACTCCTTTACTTTCATCACGAAAATGCGACATGTCGTGATATCGCGACATTTTTTTTCCAATAGCCTTGTCTGCCTTCATGTGTTGCGAAAATGAGACATGTCATGAAATCAAGACATGTCGCGATATCGCGATGTTTTCTTGCCAACAGCCTTTCCTACCTTCATGCACAGCGAAATGGTGACATGTCGCGATATCACGACAACTTTTCATTCTGTACACTTTACTATTTTTTTGTCGCAAAATCGTGACACTTTTCTCTTCCGTACACCTTGGCGGATTTCTATCGCAAAATCGTGACGCTTTTCAATTTCAGGCTGCTCTTGCTGTATTTGGCTGCAAAAATGTGACATGTCACAAAATTGCAACATATTTTCCTTTCGTACCACTTTGCTGCTTGGAGCCGCAAAAATGTGACCTGTCGCGATATCGCGACGTTTTTCTGCTTCATGCCCCTTTGTTGCTTTCTGTCATGATATCATGACATTTTTAGTGCCTTGCCCTATTTGACTGGTTTGATTGTGATTTTATGACATGTCACGATTTTGCGACAATTTTCCATTTTGTCTTTCTCTCTCCTATTTGGACCGCGACGGTCGCGATATCGTGACACTTTTTCATTTTCGGCCGCGACGGAGCAACATGTTGTGATATCATGACACTTTTTAATTTTCGGCCGCAATGAAGCAACATGTCATGATATCGCGACACTTTTTCATCCTTGTGCAATTTTGCCTTTTTCTTGACTTTTAGCATCTGGGTCACTGAGATTTTCTTTGAAAACATGCAAAAATGTGGGTCCCCAATTTTGGGGTGTGTTGTGGATCAGTCACAACACACCTCTTATCTATAGTTACCTCATTTCCTTTATTTAACCATGATATGTGATAGGGATATAGGTTCTTCTCACACTTAAAGTTAAGTTTCTCAACCATTTCATTTAAAATTATATTTTCACTACTACCGCTATCAATAATCATCTTACATACCTTTCCTTCAGATGTGCACCTAGTTTGAAAGATATTCATACGTTGCTAAGAATCACCATCATGACTATCTTGTGCTTTCTCTTTTCTTGGAATGATCATCATCCTCATTATCATGAGATTTTTCCCCATGTCTACAACAACTTCTATCTCTATTTGCTCTTTTTCTTAAACCAGACTGAATTTAGGTTGTTATCCTTATATTCTTTCTTGTGTGGGATAGTGCGAACACTCAAAAGATATGTGTCCTTTTTCACCACACCTATAATAGGCATATTACGTTTGTGGGCCATACCAATTTTATCCTCCACCATGGGATATACCTATTTAAAATAATCCACCTCTTTGATGGTTATCTTGACTCTACCCTTGTTTCTTTATATTGGAGAATTCTTCCTTTGAGAGATTAAATCCACCACACCCATTGGCTAGAGGTGATGATGGTCCTTTCCTCACTCCTCTCCTCTTATGTTTCTCTTATGCTTTTAATGCTAAATGATATGCATCCTCTACACTATGGGTTCAAAGCATACTTAATTCATCTTGTATGGCATAACTTAATCCATTCACATACCTAGTATCTTTCTTTTCTTCTGGTATCTTTCTTTTCTTCTAATTATTCAAGCCCCACTCGAATTGATAACTTATAGAATTATTTGGTGTAGTCATTGATTATTTGATCCTTTTGTTTGAGGTTTTTAAGTCTATGAAAAATGTTTGGGCTTAATATTTGGGAAATAATTTCTCCTTCAATTTTTGTTTTTCATTTTACACCAAAACCTAATCTTTTTCATTCCTTTTATTTTTATCTCCTTCTATAGATGATCCAACAAAATAAATGCATGCCCTTTCAACATTGTAAATGTAAGCTTCACTTTATTTTTTTGTAAAAGGCTTTTCTACTCAAAGAGCTTCTTCATGCTATTCAACAAGTCTATCAACTTCTCTGGTTTTAACCCTCCTACATAATCAAGGACATCAATCTTTATTCCATATTTATTTCCATACAAGTCCCTAATTAGCCTATCCTTAAACTCTCATTTCTCCTCTAGATCTTCCTCGACATGAGCATCTATCTTGTTGTCTCCTTCCATAGTATCATTATTAGAATCTAGATCTACAATTTTTGTGGGGTATCTTTCCCTGATACCGGCCATCATTCCAACTAAGCAACTTGTACCTGCAACTCTTGCATATTCATATTGAATTGGTTAAAACCTCATATTCATTTCCTCAGCTAATATGATCTATGTTATTCTAAATAAAAATTAAAAATAGAAGAATAACTATAATCAATAGATTATTTTATCTCCCTAGAAAGATAAAATTTTCTCTAATACCAAATGGTGTAAATCCAATTGCAATAGGTGTTGGAAGTTAAAGCGATAAAAGGTAAAAATTTAGTTTGACAACGGTAAGCTTTGGACCTTACCCTTTTACGTCCTTGGATGACAGCTGACTGGGCAGATTGGATGGCTTGGATGAAAGCTGACTAGGCAGATTGGACAACATGGATGACAAGGAGTTCGACTCCTATTTCATTTCCTCATTTTCTCTCTATTTTTCTTCTTCCCTATCTATTCCCTAAGTTTTCTAAGGTAGTTAATTCTCCTATTATTTAAGCATTGTAAACACTGCATTTTGGAAAATTAATAATACTTTACATTTTTCTATTGCTTCACCTAACTACCGTGCCACATCTAGTATCAAAGCGAGGTCGAAGAGGGCTCGTGAATCAAGGTTGGAGGATACCAGTAGCAGATGAACCTGTCAAGAGTGAAACTGAAGGGGGATTATTTTATTGATACAAATGGTTACAATATATAGGCATAAGCCTATATGATGAACATGACACTTGTCAATGAAACTGACAAGTGTCAAACTAGCATAGTGCACATTACATTAATTCTAACATTCCCCCTTAATGTGCACTATCCTAACAAAAGAGAAAAAAAAAGTCAACATTAGGTCACATTCCCCCTTAATGTTGACTTCTCTAAAAACAACCTATCATCCTCCTTTATTGCTGATTTGGTCTAGGCTCGTGCTCTTTGTGCTTGGCTCTCCAACTGTGAATAATGCTAGATTCACTGTGTATACATCTCGGTCTGTTGCCTCAAGGTCAGCCACTTCCACGGGTCTGTTGCCACTGGGTCAGCCATCTAAGTGCCTCAGGGTCATCATGGGTGCCTCAGGGTCAGCCACTTTTGGGTTTGTTGCCTTTGCAGGTCATCCTTAGAGGATGTTACCTCTCATAGGTCACTGACTAGATTCACCATAAATATCAAATCTCTCTTTATGGTGAACTCAATCTAGAAGGTGTCGGTCTCTGTCGAAAATGCACCTAATACAAAGGAAAAATGAGCCATATAAGAGTGTCGATCTCTGCCAAAAATGCACTCAATACAATAAAATGAGCCATAGATAAAAATAGGAGAGAAGAAGAAAAGAAGAGAATATTCTGAAGTGTCTTCGTCTGTAGCCTTCAGAAGTAGATCCAGAAAAACCTTGGATAGAGTCTAGGGTGTCTTTGTCTGTAGTCCCTAGTATAAGTGTCCTTATGGTGACCATGTCATCCCATCGAAATGCATGGGTAACCAGCCACTGCATTCACCAAGTGTATAGAAAATATCACTAGGTACAAGGATCACATATGAAATTACCTTGGGAGTGTCGGGTACAACCGAAAGTGCACTCCAAGGTAGAAAAAAATTGAGGCTAAAAAACTGAATTGAAACAACCTCAAAAATTACAATATGACACCACCATTGTGTCCGTCACAGAAAAATGTTTCCAACGACTATAAATACCCCTATACTCCACCATCAAAGGGGCCTTCATCATGTGGAAAAACCATAATGCCTATCTAAGGCGGTAAATAAACAGCATCGCTCAATGGCGGCATCGCTTTTAGGCAGAAAAAATAGCATTAAAATTTCCCACGTAGGGGAATTACATGGGACATGTAGGCCTTTCACTTCCACTTCAATGTGGAAAAACATAAAAAATCATCTAAGGTCATAATGTCGACCAATAGAACATCCACCATGCTTGAAAAATTTTCCCTCCAAGAAAAATTGCATAGGCCATGTGGGCCTCCAACTTCATGTGGAAAATCATAAAAAATATTCATGTGCCCTCTATTTTATAGAAGTAAAGGCTTTAAAAAACCTTTTTACAATGGTGGGCCATGCCTCATGGCCATACTATTTAATATATGCCCCTACTTTCAATTTTTTAATAAAGACCCCACTCATTTAAAAAAAATATCGATAAGGAAAAAATAATTTAGACTTTGAAAGAACTCGCCGTATTCTTCTGTGTCTCCATTTCCTTGATGGCCTCGGGTGCAACGATGGCAGACGTGCTCTTCCACCATGTGGTCGAAGATATGACAGTCAATCCCTCCACAACAACAGGATGCTGCGACAAGTCGATCCCTCCACAAGATTGATTGACACGTGTTGGGTTAACGAACCTTTTTCAACGGAGAAACTCTGGTGCCTCTGCCGCTTCCAACACCGTTGATTTTTATCTATTTTTTTTTCTACCATTTGAGCCCATAGAAAGCGTTGTGTGCGACATTAATTCCCTCAACAAAAAAACACAGATAGCAAAACTCCTTTGGTTTCTTCATGACCGCCTGGCACTTCATAATCTATCGATGAACCAGACACCATTCTTCGTGTATGCCACTAAACCTACATGCAATCCCTTCGCAATGGCAGCAATAGGAGTCACAGTTAATGCCTGAAGCATCTCAAAATTTTGCCCAATGTCAGGAGAATCAAAAATTCCAACAATAGCATGGTTCTTCTCAACTATTGGTACAACAGTTCCAATAGCTCCACCAAAAAAGAACAGCATATATCCTTCGTTTCCTCCATATCTCCATGGTGAAAGTTGCATAGAAATACATCTTCAACTACCAAAATAGGTAACACTGTAGGTTTTTCCAGAGCGGGGAGGAGCGCAGTACATCAAAGAAAAAAAACACATAATCTTTAATCTCCCATCGAAGCCGTGACTTTTTCAACACCATCAAGTAGAATCACTCAACAAACAAGAAAAAATATCCACAACTACAAAAAAAAAAAAATGGATGCCAGTCTCGCAAATGATATCCCTCGTTGCATTCAAACCAGATCACTTTCAGTTTTTTTTATTGATATTTGTCACAGCACACCACTCCACTGCACAGGTCTATCTCCAATATTGCTTAGTATCCTGGCTGTAAACTATGCACAAACAGACTATCTCTCTTGTTCAAGGCACAATGAAGCTTCTATTGTAGGAGTGAGGCCATTTTCATTTTGATTCCTCAGATCACTGCATGAGTAGAAAAAAAAATAGACACATTCTGCGCTTAGAGGCCTTGGCCAAAAAAAAATTTGTGGTCCCAATAACTGTTAAATCTGATGCAGGATACGCTTTTATATCTGATGGTGCAACAGTCTGCTTCATTGAAATTTTGGGGGCTCTCTGATGCTTGTATATACGAAAATAGTATTTTTTGGAACCGAGACATCTCAAATTTAGTAGTGGGAATAGCAACATGGCCTCCTGCTGGACATTGGAGGGGGTTGTCCTCTTCTCCATCACTCCCATTTTCCTCTTTTTCTTAAAAGCCACACATCCACCTCCATCTAAAAAAAAAACTGCAAATCTTCAGTAAATATAACAGCCCCGTGGAAGTGGTTGACCCTAAGGCAACAGGCCGAGATGTATACACAGTGAATCTAGCATTATTTATAGTTGGAGATCCAAGTGCAAAGAGCACAAGCCTAGACCAAATCAGAAATAAATGAGGATGTAGATTTTTTTAGAGAAGTCAACATTAAGGGGGAATGTTACCTAATGTTGACTTGTTGTTTTCTTTAGTTAGGATAGTGCACTTTAAGGGGGAATGTTAGAGTTAAAGTGCACTATGCCTCTGTTTTGACACTTGTCAGTTTATCATATAGGCCTTCTGCCTATATATGTAACACATTTTTATCAATAATATTGTATCGCTCCAAATTTTTTGCATCCTTACCTTCAGGCTATTGGATTCGTGCCTAGAAGGAGGATGGGAAAATAATGTCACGGTACCTCGGACTGAGAGGACTTTGCGAAGGTCCCGCCTCTTAAGGGAGGTGTATTTTGATGATTTTTCTACGGATGGTGGGTTCACCAGGAAACATTTAAGGGTAGTTTCCACGCCTAGGTTTGGAATGTGTTTTAATGTGTTCGTTTTTAACTTTAATCATTCATATCCTAGGTTTGGCCAAATGAATCTAGATTAATCTACATGAAAATGCAAATTCAATGAATAAAGAAAATAGATTTAAAGACATAAAACAGAAAATTTATAGAATATAAATGAAGAATACCTGATTCGGATTTCTGGTGATGATTCTGATGTTTGAAGCAATCAGGATCGTCTGGAATTCGACAGAATCATCTGAGATCTGATAGAATCATCTGAGATCTGATAGAATCGTCTGAGATCTGACGAATTCGTTAGACAAATTCGTCAGAGACCTACAAGCAAAAAAATAGATACAAAATACAATGAATACTATTGTGCTAACAGAGGGAAACAACACCAAATGACTGTATGAATACTGAGCAATAGTTATGAACAGAAATTCAAGCAAATTATGATATTCTAATGACAAATGCTGATATTAGTATGCAATCTAAGCTAAATGGGTGAACTCCAAATGCAAAATAACATAAACACTGAATAAAATATCTAACTAGCAGAATAAAATAGCAGAGACAAGGTTGAGAAGTGCAAACTTCAGGCACTGATTGCCTCAATATGGACTACAGTCGAGATCGTCTCACATTAGTACAAAATCATCTCTAATTTGACAGGTTCACCTCCGATCTGAACAAGTTCGTCGGCGACGATGTGTGCTGGCTTCGGCTGAAAAATAGTGATGTACTTGCAACAAAATTGGTATGGGACCAGTGCAAATGAAAAATTGGGATGGTTCAGCATAGATGGAGTTAATTTGCAAAGGATTTTATCCAGGGGGGTGCTAAGGGAATAACTTAGGATTAAATAGGCTTAGGGGAGTAGTTAGGAGGTTGGAGATCATCCCAATTTGGGAGATCTCCAACGGGGGAGGGTCCCTAACGACGCAGACACGTTTCTGCCCGAATTGGAGACCCGTTGGAACAGAAGCTAACTTTGCAAAATCAGTTTTGTGACAAGATCGTCTGGACGTCCTAGTCTAGATGAAATCGTCAGATCTGGGGCGATATCGTCTGATCGGCGATGATATCATCAAACGATCAAAACAACTTCTAAAAATGACGCAAAAAAGGGGGAAATGGATTACCCAGCGGTTAACGGGAGGTTTGGGAGGTTAAATTTGAATTTTAAATTATTTACTAAGGTGAATGTAATTATTGTAATTTTATTGTGCCAATTTTAGGGTGCTACATTTTGCCCCCTCTTTAGCAAATTTTTGAAGAAAATGTGTTAAATATGAGTTCTTCTCGATCTACGAGAAAGCAAAAATTATTCCCATTTTTAGACGATGATTCTTGGTCGAATCGTATGACAGCTTAATATGGTGCCCCCTCCGTGTTTTTACCCAAATCGAACGTTTGAGGTAAAAACGCGAAAAAGCAAAAAATTATTTTTGAATAAAATTAAAAAAAATAGGGTAAAACCCTAATTCATTTTTACTGTTCATTTTCTGGTTTTTAGAGCTCTGAAGCAAAATGGTGGAGACGACGCACAGATCGACAAAGGTCCGGCGTGGTCTACGGGTAAGAGTATAGACTTAACTAGGATGCTTTAATTTAATTTTACATGATTTGTAGGTAATTTTTAGGTGATTTTTGAGCATCGCGGCCATTTTTGGGCTGTCGACGTCGTCGGGACGAAATCGTCCCGATTTCAACGAAATCGTCTCAATTTCGGCAATTTTGCCCAAGGGCAAAATCGGCGAAAGGGGGACGATTTTGTCAAATTAGGGACAATTTCGAACCACGAAATCGGAGATGATTATGCTCAAATTTGGGACAATATCGTTCAATAGTGGGCGATATCATCAATTGCACATAATTGAATTTTTAACTTGCATTATTAATTACTTGAATTGTTTATTAATGATTGTTTATTGTTTTGTTGTTTATGTTTGCAGAGAGAATTACTAAAGAGCAAGGAATGGAAGTACGGAGGGTTGAGAGATGACTTGGCCGCTCTCACACAGGTAGAGCGAGATCAGCTGGCATAGGTCGGCTTGCAGCATGTGGTGGAGATGCCACAAGTATCCATAGATATGGGGCTTCTAACAGCCCTAGCAGAGAGATGGTATCCGGGTTCCTCATATTTTTGGCTATCGACAAGGGAGATGACTCCCACACTAGAGGATGTATGGAGGATTCTGAGAATCCCTATACAAGGACGATTGATCACGCCCGCGGCCAATCAAGGCCACACTATGGGACGATTGTGTGGTGACCCGAGCTTCACCCTGGAGAAGGGTAGAGTTAATATCGAGGCACTACGCCAGATTCCTAGGGCATATAGGCTCACATGGGTACTAGCTAAAGTGGTTGGTGGACTTCTGTTGTGCCACCAGAGCAGGTGCAGGGTGTCGTGGATGCTCACAGATGTGATCTACAATATGTGGGATCATGACTACAAATTTTCTTGGGGTAGTTTTGTTCTATGCCGATTGTACAGGATCCTGTATGGGGTCGTGTACAATGGAGGTCGATGTCTGGTCATGACATCACTCTTACAAGTTTGGTGCTGGGAGCACATTGCAGTGCAGAGGCCGGTAGGGCTTTCTCTGACAGGGGTAGACGGGGAGAGGCCCTGAGTCTTCTATTGATGGCTTTGGAGAGGATCACAATGGCGGATCGACCTCCCTATGTCCCAGAGACTACTGGATGACCTAGTCCCAGACCAGATCACCTGGAGACCATGGAGAGAGCATCCAGGGTGGGTTAAGGATAGACAAGAGTTGGCTCGTGTCAGGCGAGTTTTTTGGCTATAGATGGAGAGGGGATAGGTGGAGCTCCACCGCTATGACTGAGTTTTAAGGTAGTTTGGTCTGCAATAGGGGATACCATCTCTGAGGGATTACAAGTTTTCTTGTACTGTCTGAGATAACACTATAGTGAGCGGGGCTCCAGACATGCAGCGATTCTAGAGCTAGGACGCGGATGATGCCCCCATCTAGCCAGTGGATGGGGACGACACAGGGGTAGCCGATGGCTACGATGCCTGGTACGTAGGCATTCGCCCTCCTTGAATGAAAAGGGCACAGGGTATGATACATGCAGTTGTGCATCGGATAGGGAGGCGGCACCAGGCGGCTATGGAGGCGGCCCAGGGTTGTAGTGGGAGAGAGTCGAGGAGGCCATAGGCACAGGAGAGGCTGCGACAGAGGGAGATGATGGAGGCGAGACCCCCTTCTCCATAGAGGCCACCATCACTCGATAAGGGCAAGGGTGTTGACACAAGAGAGAGTAGCGAGATGGCTACTCTTTAGGCAAAGAGATATCATCTCTAGGTCCAGGTGTAGAATCTATAGGATGAGGCTGCACGCCATCGAGCTGAGGTGTCACAGCTGCATGACGAGATTGCACGGCATGGGGAAGAGGGGCGAGCTCTGGAGAGTTGACATGGGCTATCGCCCAGCTTACATTTTACTAGACATTATACTTCCAGCTGGTTCTTGAGGCAGATAGACTACCCCTGCTAGCTAACATTGTAGATCCGATCAGGATCAGGTCGTCGAGGACCACGTCCCGATCGAGGACTAGGACTACACAGACAGCGATGGGGCCACCTCATCCACCTCAAGGTAGGGGAGGAGATGAGGCAAAGAGCTCGAGGAGCTCTCGAGGCTAGAGGGCTGCACTGACATTGTACATAATGACATTGTTGTATTATTATTTTAATAGAGGATTGAGTATGCTGAGGTACAGATTGTGGCATACCAATCCAGTTTTGATGATGTATATATGTTGTTGATATATATATGAGATGATATAGTTTTGATCATATGACTTGTATTATGTGGTGCTTATGATGCTTTTATGTTTGATTGATTGTTTTGATAATTGGATTGATGATTCATGAAATTATGTCGTTGGAAATATTATAATTTGAATGTCATGCTTGTAATATTTTAAATGAAATAATCTGATGTAACAAATTGGTTGTTTGTAATGAAATGTGATAAAAATAAAAAGAGACTTCTAACAATAATTTCAAAGGACATTGTCTCTATTATAGACCATTTCATGGAGTCGCTGCTCACTCGGTCGTCAATCTAGTCCCATTTATAGAAAATATGGTTAGAAGAAAAAAGAGTGCTTAAGAGACTGTCTTAAGACTTTGGTGCAATAGTGCAAATGATGATGATGATGATGGTTTGTTTTTAAGATTTTCATAAAAAATATTGTGCATGAAATAATATTAAAATAATTTTTGCTAGGCATAAATTCCTAAGTGTGATAAAATTTTGGATAATTCTTTAGGAATTATACCATCATTGCAAAATTGAAGGTTGACATAATCATATGAAATAATGAATAATGTGTTTGCTTTTTAAAAGCATAATTTGTGTAACATAATGAATTAAGTCATATGGTTTTCATGATTTTTAATAAATGGGGAATAAAAATTGTTACAATGGTTTGCGCTAGGCATAGAATATGTAGGTATAGACTTATACCATCATCGCAAAAATCCAAAAAAGAGATAGTTTTATTGCATGGTTGATTTTTTATAAACAAAAAATATGAAAATGAGGACTTGCACTAGGCATAAAATTCCAATTTTGGTTTTGAAACTATACCATCGTCGTGAAAGTCAACCAGATATATATGATTTGATTTGTGTAGTTTGAAAGAAATTTTTGATTTTTCTATTACATAGTTGTCTTTGTGGTAGACAACTGTACTTGATTTATTCCAACAAGTTGCAAAAATAATATTTCAAAGTATTTTGAAGACAAAAGTTAGATTTATAAGGAATCCCATGTGCATATGTGAATTCATTTCCAATCTTGATTTATCATAATGATACACAAAATCTCTCAAATACAAATGTGTGTGCAATTGCTTTGTGCATTTACCAGTTTTGAGCAAGATAATATGATACAAGTGATTTGAAAAAACCAAATAAGTGTTCATTAACCATGATGTAGATGCATATAACCATACTAGGCTACTATGTAGGTCGGATTATCAAGAGCTAGCTAATCCATAAGCAGACATAGGTCTATACAAAAGAAGGTCGCTAATGTGACAAACATATCACCACACTAGGAGTTACCCAAGGCCAAGTAGGTTGGGCACAAACCACCTGTTATGGGGCTTACCTCACAGTTTTTGAATAATTGAGAATTCCAGGGATTCAAGCTCATCAACCCTTCTTTTCTTTTCAAAGGGTAGGAAAAGGGATTTTATTGCTTTCTTGCTTTCTTTTGAACTTTGCTTATTTTTCTTTTTGTATTTCTTTTGCTTGATAATGCTTGGAACATTGCTGTAATGATATAAAAGAACATTTTTCTTTTCTCTTTTTTTCTTGAACTTTTCTTTTCTTTTTCTTTGCTAGGGATACTTGCTCGGATTAGCTATAGAGCAAGGGATTTTTATTCTGGGTAGGGGTGAGCTTGTCCTTTTGCCAATTCTCAAAGATTCTAGACCATGTGCATGATAGGATAGCAGGGGAAACTTTTTGCTCAAGAAATCAGTTCTACTATGTAGAAAAACATGGAAATTACAAATATAATCATTTTATTGTGAAAAGATGTGCTTGGTTTAAGTAAATAACAAGATCAATTATCTATGCTCGAACTTTATTTAATTGAATTTTGTGGACTTTGATATAAGAGAGATTAGTAATCATGCCAGATAAAATCAAGATATTTATTTTTGTGAGTGTGCAAGTGAGGGATTCAAATAAATGCTAATTTATCCCAAAATAATTTGAAACATATAACTGCAATAATTGTAAGAAAAAATATATTTAAACACTTTTGAGAAGTTTTGAGAATGTTGACTCTCTCTTCTTTATTTTGTTTTGGTTTCGAAAGAGTCAAGCATATAGCTGTTTTTATATTTTTATCATTATTTTGATTTTTGGTTTTATTTTTGTTTTTGAGCAAAAAATTTAACAAGTGCCTTAAATAAATGCAATAGATAGTTTTTGAAGATTTTTGATGATTATGAATATTTTTGATGTTTTTGGATTTTTATAAATTTGAAAGAAATATAAGATAAAAATTTTGAAAGTATTTTAAACAATTATATACAAGGATGAAATGACCAAATTTATGCATAGTAACGTTTAAGATGCAAAATATTCATGGGTTCTTTAAGTTCTTTACCATCTAAGGTAGACAATTTGTATGCTCCTGATTCAAATTTGGCAGTAATAATGTATGGTCCAAGCCAATTGGGCTCAAATTTACCTTTAAGGTCCTTAGTTGCATTTGTATTTTTTTTATTTTCTTTTAAAACAAGGTCGCCAATCTCAAAGGATCGATGACGAACTTTCTTAGCATATGATCTTTTAAGCTTGTTTTGGTAAGCACGGAGATGCTCCAAAGCATTGATGCATTTTTCATCTAGGAGTTCCAGCTGACTGAGTCTGCCAGCTCGATATTCATCTCCTACTTCAGTATCTTGAAGTAGCAGAGCCAAAGAAGGAACTTCCAATTCAAATGGAAAAACTGCTTCAAGCACCATAAACCAAAACAAATGGTGAAGTTCCCATGGGGGTTCGAACACTAGTTCGATAGGCCCACAAGGCTAGATATAATTGAATGTGCCAGTCACGGCTAGATTTATTGACCAATCTTTTGAGAATTTTGATTAAGGTTTTTTTAGATGCTTCTGCTTGACCATTACCTTGAGGATAATAGGGAGTGGACCAGCGATGTTGAATCTTATATTTTTGGCATAATTTTTTAACATCTTTATTTTTGAAGCAAGTTCCATTGTCAGAGATGAGATTGGCAGGAATTCCGAACTCGCAAATGATTTGATTAAAAATAAATTTAGAAACTTGTGTGCCGGTGCAGGAAGCTAAAGGTATAGCTTCGACCCACTTCGTGAAATACTTAGTGGCAGTTATGATGAACTTGTGTCCATCAGATGACACAGGATTGATTTTTCCAATAATATCCAAGCCCCATTTAGAAAAGGGCCAAGGAGATGAAATAGCCTGTAGCTCTTGTGCAGGCGCATGGACAAGGTCAGCATGTTTTTGACACTTTTCACAATGGCGCACATACTCATGTGCTTCCATTTCCATGGTAGGCCAAAAGTATCCTATCCGAAAGAGCTTTTTAGCAATAACACTACCACTAAAGTGTCATCCACAAGATCCATCGTGGACTTCACTCAAGGCTGATTTAGACTCTTCTAAGTTTAAACATCTTAATAGGATACCTTCAAAATATCTCCTATATAAAGTGTTGCCAATTATTACAAATTGACTTGCTCATCGATGTAATAACCGATGCTGGTTTCTATTAGAATTGGCAGGGAAAGTCCCATTTTGGAGAAAATCAAATATGTCTATATACCAAGGTTTGGGAGTAGTTTCATTGATTAGAAATACATCCAAAGGATCTAAGCATGACTTATTTGACGTGGGTTCCTGGAGTCGATGAATAATGATAGTGGCATATTCGTCATCTAACTCCAAGGGCAGGAGAGATGTAGTTGCGGCCATAGCATCAGCTGCATGGTTGCTAGTTCGAGGAATAGCTTCCAAGGCAACTTGATCAAATAAAGACATTAATTATAAGACATAGGCCTTATATGGGCACAGTTTATCATCTATGGTTTGATAAACTTCATTAATTTGGTTTATAACCAGTTAAGAATCACCAAAAACTAAAAGGTGTTTAATTTTTAGCACTAGGGCAGCTCGTAATCCAAGAATTAGAGCTTCATACTCAGCAGTATTGTTAGTGTAATAAAATGTCAATTTGAAGGACAGAGGAATAAGATGTTTTTGCGGAGATATTAAAATAATACCTACACCAGCCCCACTCATGCATCGGGCTCCATCAAAGTATAAGGACCATCGTTCAATATGGTCTGCCTCTAATTGAAGGCATTCATCTGGAAACTCGATGATGAGAGGATGGGTAGATGCTAAGGGTGCATCAGCTAATTGATCTGCTATGATTTGACCCTTAACAGACTTCTATCCTATGAATGTGAGATCAAACTCGCTTAGAGCAAGAACCCACTTGGCTGTGCGACCCGATAAATAAGGTCGACTCATGAGATACCTTAAGGGATTGTATTTAGCAATGACATAAGTTGTTTGACTAAGCATATAATGTCATAATTTTTGCATAGCAAACATGACTGCTAGACATAGCTTTTCCAATGCTATGTAGTGGGTTTCATAACTGATGAAGGTTCGTCTAATATAATAATTAGCACGTTCTCGCTTTTCATCATCAAGTTGAGCTAACATAGCCCCTAAGGCAGAATCTAAAGCAGAAATATATAGGAGAAATGGGCGATCGGATTTAGGTGGTGAAAGCATAGGTGGATTAAGGAGGTATTGTTTGAGAAGTTCAAAAGCTTCTCTACATTCTGTGTCCCAATTAAAAGGGACATCCTTCTTAAGGAGTTTAAGAAAGGGTCTAGTTTTGTCCGCTAGCTTATCGATGAAGCGACGGATGGCTTGAAGTTTACCTTGTAAACTTCATAACTCAGAGATATTAGTAGGTGCGGGCATATCAGTGATAGTCACAATCTTGAGAGGGTTGATTTCAATACCACATAAAGAAACTAAAACCCCTAATAGTTTGCCAGATTTAACTCCGAATATGCATTTTGCTGGATTTAATCGAATGAGATATTCTCGTAAGTGATTAAATACTTTCCTCAAATCGTCTAAATGATTATTTTCAATAATAGAGCGAGCTATAATATCATCCACATAATCATGTAGGATATCATGCATCATATCACGAAAAATATAGGTCATAGCTCGTTGATAAGTTGCACCGGTGTTCTTTAAGCAAAATGGCATCACTTTCCAGCAAAAGGTACCCCAGGGGGTAATAAAGGCTATTTTATCCTGGTCTTCAGGAGCTATCCGAATTTGATTATAACCGGAGAATCCATCCATTAAGGACATCATCCCACTTCCAACAGTGAAGTCAATGATTTGATCCATGTTTGGAAGAGGAAAGTCATCTTTAGGGCATGCAGCGTTAATATCTCTAAAATTTGTGCAAACCCTAACTTTGGTAGCTTCTTTCTTGGTGACTAGAACTACGTTTGAGATCCATTCAACATAATCAATAGCTTGTATAAAGATAACATTCAAGAGTTTTTCTAACTCCCCTTTGACTAGCAGAGCCACTTTGGGATGCATTTTTCTAAGTTTTTGTTTAACGGGTTTAGCATCCGGATGGACCACTAGATGATGCATGACTACGGAAGGGTCTAGACTCGGCATATCTTCGTATGTCCAAGCGAAGACATCTTCATACTCTTTAAGAAATGCAATGTATTGTTCTTGTTTTTCTTGACTTAATTCTGATCCAATATTGATTATGTGAGGATTGTCCTCAGTTCCAATATTAATTTTAATGATGTTTTCTACCTCCATGTGTAGATTTCTTTCAAAATTAGGAGGGGCAGGTGAAACACCCAATTCTTGTAATTCTTGTAAGGTTAATTTAGATAATTCATCTTGAGGATTAGTGGCCTCAAGTTGGGCTATAGCTAGTATAGAACCATCAAAATAAAATCCATTGTGTAACATCTCTTCAACAGAGACATCATGGAAGATATCTCCTTCCACCTCTTCATCGGGGTCAGCAATCATTTCAGGGTATGCTATGGATAGCATGTTGCATGAAAATGACTGATTTTTAAGAGGCAAATCAACATGCCTATCCAAATAATCTTGATAACATATGAGATGATCATCATCCTCAAAAGGAAAGGGTTGACCCTTATTAGGAAATAGGCCCACACCACAGCGGGTAGGCTAGAGTTCTACCTCAAAAGGTTCTTTCATGCCATTTTGGGAAGGTCCCAAGCCTTTCCCTTTATATCCCATTTTAAGCATCATGGGTTTAGCTTTAATATAATCATTGGTAAAATAACATCGAGCATATCCTTCATGATGAGTTTTGATATTCCGAGGGATTCTTCCCCAATCATATCCTTTATAAATAAAGTCACAACTCTCGACTTGGTAAGTACTTCCCATAGGTTGTGGGAGGCCCAAAGTACGAGGAGATGGCGGCAAGTTATTTAAAAGGTTTGAATCTTGCATGAAAGCATTTGTTTTTTTTTTATATTAAGGTTGTGGATAAATCTGGTAAAATTTCATCAGAAAGGGCATAAGATGTAGAAGGCTTATTACCTATGTCTTGAGATGTGGAAGGTATGATAGTTGTTTCTAGAAGATTTGAATTTATAGGGGTAGAACTTGAAGGATTGATTGTAGATTGAAGATCTTTTTGAGGTTCTAAAATGATTTTTTTAGAGGGTTGTTGGTCTATATAGGAGGATGAAATTGATGGAGGGGAAATAGGTGAAGTTATGGGTTTATGTTTCACAGTTTTAGATGAAAAATAAGAACTAGGATGTGTGGATGACAGAGCAGGGCAAAATTGCACTCCAACGGGTTCTGCCAAAGAACACATATCAAAAGGTCTAGGGTCACCATGAATGGTGACCAACTAATTTTTAAACTCGAATTTAACACATTGGTGTAAAGTGGATGGGACCGCTCGCATGGCATTGATCCAAGGGCGACCCAAAAGTATATTGTACGATGCTGGGCAATGTACAATAAACACGATTGTTTCTAGGGTTCTAGGACCAACTTGCAATGGGAGGGTAATAACTCCACATGTTTCTTGTGTTTCGTCATTAAAATATTTGATAATCATATCAGTTTTCTTCATTTCATCACTTCTAAAGCCAAATCGTTGGTAGAAGTCAAAAGTGCAAATGTTTAGAGATGAGCCATTATCAATCAAAACTCTTTTGACAGCTACATCTCTAATTAGAGCAGTAATGTATAAGGGATTGTCCTTATGTAAACTATGTTGTGGGATATCTTTATCTTGAAATTCAATAAAATCAATCTCTTGAATGATGATAGTATTGGCCATAGCTTCAGGTTGAATGTTTTGAGGTACCATCATTTGGATCAATGTAAGAATCAACTCATCCCTATGGGTGGGAGAGGATATTAATAAATCCAAAAGGGAAATTCTGGTCGTAGTATTGGACAATTGCTCATTAATATTGTAAGGGGGTTTAGGTTGAACAGTAGGAACATGATTCCCTTTATTGGGGTTTTTCAAAATGAATGGAGCTGATCCATCATTCTGGTTTGGTTCTTGTTGAGGGTTTTGAGCTTGTTGTCGAGTAATGACTCCAATGGTACCTACAATGTTATAGTGAAGACGTTGAACTGGTCTCGGTTGAGCATTAATGGCTTGTTCATTAGAAAGGAATATATTGGAAGAAGGTCAAGTAGTGACTCTTCTAGGAAATGGTTCTTCTGGAACCATAGCATCTGTGATGGGTTGAATAGGATCTGATTCATTTTTATAACTATTCGATTGGTTTGAAGTAATATCTAGTTCACTTTCACTATCTGATTCTATATCACTAGAATCAGAAGTTTGAAAATTATGTAAGGGCCTGGTCGTAACCAAGGATAAGGTCGTGTCAAATATTTGAGGATCCTGAACAGGTAATTGTCTGCTAATGGTTCCTACATATCAGGTAGGAGGGGTAACATTATGATGTTCGATTTGATTGGCTACCTCTTTACCATGTCTTGGTAAAGGGTGTTGAAATATGTCTAGATTTTGATTGGCATTTTGATTTTGATTTTGAGGAATGGTCTTTTGAGTATTATTAGGAGGGTTTTGTTTAGGTTGGAAGGCTTGTACTTCCATTTCATTATTGTCAATCAAATCTTGTATTTTATGTTTCAACCTTTTACAAGCGTTGGTAGAATGTCCAGGTCCTCTATGGAAATCACAGTGTAAGTCAGCTCCGTATCCCGGTATAGTTGGATCAGGTTCCCGGATAGCTGGTAATTGGATCAAACCTCTTTCAAGTAATTGAGGTAAAATAGTTGATAAGGGTTGGTTTAATCTAGTGAATTCTCAAGGAGGATTATCAGGAGGTTTCAATATGAATTTTTTTGTTGTCTTCGTTGCATTGATATTAGAAACATTTATGCTGTCAGTGACTCCATCACCGACAACTTGTTTGTTTTTATATTGATTTTTGGATGTTTTCTCATCATCCTTCTTCCTAAGTTGGCCTCTCCTAATGAGGGCATCTTCTACTCTTCGAGCTAAATCTATAGCTTGATAGAAGGTAGTTAAAGTAGTAGTTGATAGCTCATAAGATATCTATTCTTGTAAATTATTGATGAAAATGTGTAACATTTCCCTATAAGGCAGCACAAAGTGCAGTTTTTCCTGTCAATTGCCTCCATCTAGCTAAGAAATCGGCAAAACATTCATCCTTGTCTTGTTTTAAATTGTATAGGTCTTTAATAGTTACATGCCTCTCGATGTAGGCACTAAATTGATGGACAAATGATTCCACTGTTTCTTCAAAGTTTCTCAAAGAATGAGTGGGCAATTGATAGTACCACTCTAATGCCATTCCACCTAAACTTTTTGGGAACATTTTTAGTAATAGCAAGTCATCATGCGATATATCATGACATGCTATCCTAAACATGTGAATATGCTCTATGGGATCTTCGGTTCCTTTATATATAGGCAAGATGGGCATGAGAAAATGCTTAGGGTATGGTTGAGCTACAACTATGGGATCCAAAGGTTGAATACATATCTCTCGATAATTATACGAGCGACGATAGGGATCTATCTGGTCCATACGTGAAGCTAATTGTTTCACCATGGCTTCCAAATTACTAGTTTGCCCCCATATTGGTTCGGTAGGGCATTGACATGGGTTTTATGGGCATAGGATGGAGGAACATGAAGATTAGATGCCATGTTACTGTTGTGTAAAGTATTGGTAGGAAAAGTATTATGAAGGAATTTTGAAGCTGTATTATGTTGTATTCCAGATTGTTGAAAGTTTGTATTTGGCTTTGTTTTAGGTTTTTGTTTACTTGAAGCATATTGTTCAATAGTTTGGCGAAATAAAGTAGTGAAGGAAGGTTTCTTTTATGTGGGAGTGATTTTAGGTTGAATAACAAGTTCCTTAGGAGGTTGGGTAACCTATTTTTTTGACATGTTTTGAGCCATAGTGACCATATCCGTATTGGATGGCCCAGCCTTGTCACTTTCTTGATCAATGAAAGACAAGGGATTAGTGCGCATATTACACATATATTCCATGGCTGCTTGAGTGTTACTAATTTGCCCTTTATCAATACGAATTGCCACATTAAGGTCATCAATATTATCAATGAGAAATTTCCAAAAATGCTCTGCATTATCAAAGGCAATAGTTCCATTTGGAGCTACTCTAGGGGATGAGTATCCATCCTCTTTAACACTCCCTTCTTGCTCCTTATCTTCACCTAAGTCTTCTTCTGATTGACCTAGAGTTTCTCCTTCCGGATTTGGATCTCCAAGAAGGACATTTGGGTTTCCATTTATGTCTTGTAACCAATATTCTTCTTCTCCTAAAGTTTCTTTACCATTCCTAAGTTTAGGCATGGTGCTAAAATTTTGATTTCAGAAAATATATATATATATATATATATATATATATATATATATATATATATATATATATATATTTATTTATTTATTTATATATATATATATATATGCAAAAAATTAAGAGGTATATGTTTACTATATACCTACTACAATATTTGGAATGAAATTTTTAAGTTTTTTCTAAGTTTTTGATTTTTTTGGTTTTTTTTTTGAAATAATATAGTAAAGACAATCAACACAAATAAATGCAAGAAATAAGACTGAAGTAATAATCTAGTTTTTTATAAACAATTTATGAATATCATTAATAGGTTCGAGTTGTTCTGGAGTCATGAAGTGTTCTTCTTCAAATTGAAAGTTTTCTTTTAAAAATTTGATGAAAAGAGCTATAGTGATATTATCTATCTCAGATGCTGGTTGATAAAAGTAAAGCTCATGGCAATACTCTCGATATAGCACAGCTCGCAAAACTCTATTCCATATTTCCCTATTTGTAAGAACAACCTCTTGGTCTTCTACACAACCTAGGAACTGGTGCACAATGGCTACGTTCTCGAGGTATTCCTCGAAGGTGAATAGTTCTGAAGATACTAGAGCTCTAAGCTAACCATCTATGGCAGGCTCTCTGAAGTTCATGATAAAAAACTAATTGATGGGGATCTAGGATTCTATCTAGGACTAGCCTCTTGATTTTCTTAAGTTGTGTGGACCTAGATGAGATGAGACTAAGTCTTCTGTCAATTTCGTTCCATAGGAATTGATTCCTACTTGTTTCAGGCACACTAAGGATAGAATTGACTTCTATGGCTGCCAATTGGTTTTCTATGTTTATAGTAACTGCTAACCTTTTCTTAGGAGCTACCATCTAAACATAATTTCAAGCTTAAAGGATTTAAAATGCATCTATGTTTTAGTTTTTCTATATATATATATATTTTTTGTTTTTGTTTTTGTTTTCAAAAGGTTATGATGTATTCACATCGGGTTCACCAAAATGTATCGCTCCAAATTTTTCGCATCCTTACCTTCAGGCTATTGGATCTGTGCCCGGAAGGAGGATGGGAAAAGAATGTCGCGGTACCTCAAACTGAGAGGACTTTGCGAAGGTCCCACCTCTCAAGGGAGGTGTATTTTGATGATTTTTTGACGGATGGTGGGTTCACCAGGAAAAATTTAAGGGCAGTTTCCACGCCTAGGTTTGGAATGTGTTTTAATGTGTTCATTTTTAACTTTAAGCATTCATATCCTAGGTTTGGCCAAATGAATCTAGATTAATCTACATGAAAATGCAAATTCAATGAATATAGAAAACAAATTTAAAGACATAAAACAAAGAATTTATAGAATATAAATGAAGAATACCTTATTCGAATGTTTGGTGATGATTCTGATGTTTGAAGTAGTCAGGATCATCTGGAATTCGATAGAATCATTCGAGATCTGATAGAATCGTCTGAGATCTGATAGAATCATTTGAGATCTGACGAATTCGTTAGACGAATTCATCAGAGACCTGCAAGTAGAAAAACAGATACAAAATACAATGAATACTACTGTGCTAACAGAGGGAAACAACACCAAATGACTGTATGAATACTGAGCAATAGTTATGAACAAAAATTCAAGCAAATTATGATATTCTAATGACAAATGCTGATCTTAGTATGCAATCTAAGCTAAATGGGTGAACTCCAAATACAAAATAACATAAACACTGAATAAACTATCTAACTAGCAAAATAAAACAGCAGAGACAAGGTTGAGAAGTGCATACTTCAGGCACTGATTGCCTCAATATGGACTACAGTCGAGATCGTCTCGCATTAGTACAAAATCACCTCTAATTCGACAAGTTCACCTCTGATCTGAACAAGTTCATCGGTGATAATGTGTGCTGGCTCCGGCTGAAAAATAGTGATGTACCTGCAACAAAATTGGTATGGGACCAGTGCAAATGAAAAATTGGGATGGTTTAGTGTACATGGAGTTAATTTGCAGAGGATTTCAGCCAAGGGGGTTGCTAAGGGGATAGCTTAGGATTAAATAGGCTTAGGGGAGTAGTTAAGAGGTTGGAGATTATCCCAATTTGGGAGATCTCCAACAGGGGAGGGTCCCTAACGACGTAGACATGTTTCTACCAAGATTGGAGACCCGTTGGAATAGAAGCTAACTTTGCAAAATCAGTTTTGCGACAAGATCATCTGGACGTCCTAGTCCAGACGAAATCGTCAGATCTGGGGTGATATCATCTGATCGGCGATGATATCGTGAAACGGTCGAAACAACCTCTAAAAATGGCACAAAAAAGGGGGAAACATATTACCCGATGGTTAACGGGCAGTTTGGGAGGTTAAATTTGAATTTTAAATTATTTACTAAGGTGAATGTAATTATTGTAATTTTACTGCGCCAATTTTAGGGTGCTACAAATATAATCCCTTCATTTTTAGTCCCAACAGAACCGAGGCAAATTGAAGAGGGCCCAAAAATCATGAATCAAGGCGAGGTCAAAAGAAGGCCCACACAAAGAGCACACGAGGAGGAGAAAACCATAGGAGAAGCCAACCGAACATCGACATGTGGTGAGGAGAGAGCAAGGCCAACATAGAGTAGAGACCAGATAACAGATGATGTGGCAGACCAGAAGATAGGATACTTGGTGAGAAAATATGACAAGCGATGTGGTGAGGAGAAACATGCTCGAGAAGGAGGTAAAAATATGATCACTGATTACCCAAAGGCAATCGAGTGACATTGTGTGTGTTGAAGGTTTTAAACACCTCAAACGACATCGCACAATGGATGTGGGACTAGAGTCCCTTTAATTTTTGTTGTCTTGTGCATGGCCACAACAAGATGAAGGGGGAAAGCCTCCTTTGCCTTCCTGTCATGCCATGTAGCTCAACTGGCTCGAGGAGCCATCCTTAAGGCATCCGTCCCTAGAAATCATAGGTTCAAAACCCAGCGGTAACATTTTTTCATTACTTTTTTATGAAAGCAAAAGTTGAAAGTCTTGAAATTGATGTTCTTTGCCTTTGGTTCTCATTTGCGGTGGTGGCCAAGTTGGTAAGCATGATTTGTTGAAGGAGATAGGTTGCGGGTTTGATTCCTACAAGGGTTTAATTTTTTTTTTTTTGAAAATTTTCTTTATATTATTAAATTAATTATTTATATTATATTTAATAAATTAAATATAGTTGTTTTTTAAAGGGCAATTATTATTTTTATTAAATAGCAATATAGATTTTTTTTAATACTATAAAAGAAGGAGAATATTGCCTAAGAGGCAATTCATTGTAATATAAGGATTCAATTTTCACTTGATTCGAGGAATCACAAACTGTAGAAATCTTGTGTAATAAGCGTAAGAGGCTTAGTTTTTTTGTAAAAGAGATAAAGGATCAAAATTATAAAATTGTAAAGAGGCATTGATGATAAGACCAAAAGGTTTTTATCATGCCTTATGTGCATTTTTAGCAAGAGAATATGTAGAGAGATACAATGAAAAATTAAGATGTTATGGGCTCACCATTATGTTTAGAAAACTTTAGAATGCAGTAATTGCACATCAAAGGCATCCTGACTCAGGGTACAAGGCAGACTTTAAAGATAACTCTTTCAAGAGTCAATTTGAACAATCAGAATCCATACAAGCTGCACCACAAGAATCAAAATATACAAACTACAATATTTTAGTGGAAATTTTAGATCCATAATCAACAAAAATAATATTGATAAGTGATGATGAAAAAGAAGTAGCTGACAATTTCATGAATCAAGAGATAGCATCCCCACAGCAAAAGGAACAAGAAATTAATGATAGAGTAAATCAAGTCATATTTGACTTAAATTTCTAATCTCTTCTTTCTTCTTTCTTCTTTCTTCTTCATTCCTTCTTTGAAAAGTAGAGTGCTTTATTGTAATCATTAAATAAAAAGAGTTTTTTAGTAACTATGGCCTCACACAATAGTTTACCTATACCAAATTTCAACGGTTATGACTATGAGTATTGGTCTATAAAAATGAAGACCCTACTCATAGGAAGAGGTTTGTGGGAAATAATAGAAGAGGGTTACATAGAACCCTTAGACTAGACAACACTAAGTGCCGCAGAAAAGAAAACATGAAAATAAGGACAAAAGAGCAACTCTTCTACTCTTTCTCATCTCCAAGCAACGTTGGAGAAAAGTATATTCCCTAGAATCATCGCTTGTACGACTACACAAGATGCATGGAAATATTTTAGTGATGGATTATAGGGTAGTAATCAAGTGAAGTAGGTGAGGCTTCAAACACAAAAAAAAAGATTTTTAAAATCTCAGAATAAAATATGATGAAAAAGTCGATGATTATTGTGTTAGAGTAAAAGCAATTATTGATAAAATGGTTACACTTGGTGAGGAAATCAAGCCTAAGACAATTGTAAAAAAAGTGTTGTGAAAAATTCCATAGATATGGAATCATATTGCCATAATTATATAAGAATCCAAAGATCTTTCCACTTTAACATTCAATGCATTAATCGGATCGTTAATGTCACATGAAGAGAGATTTTTAGAATCTTCTTCAACCAGCTACAGAGGCGATGAGAAGACCTTAAATTCAAATGAAAACAATGGAAGAAGTGGAAGAGGTCAAGGTAGAGGACAACAAAGAGGTAGAGGTAGAGGTAACTACAAAGGAGACTACCAAAATAGAGGAGGCAACCAGAATAGAGGAGGCAACTCCAACAAAGGATGCAACTCATATAGAGGAGGCAATCAACATAGAGATGGAAATCAAAATCGAGGAGGAAATACAGGACAAAGTGGAAATCAAGGGTGAGTAAGTGACAAGTCCAAAACATATTGTTTCAACTGTGGCAAGCCAGGTCACTTTGCTCGTGACTGCTGGTCAAAATCTTGACAAGGAAGCAGTAGTCAATATGGAAATTATGGAGAAGAAGATGATACCTCTAATATTTTATTTCATATGGAAAATCAAAACAAAATCTAATGACACATGGATTCTGAATATTGGTTGTGCAAATCATATGAGTGACAAAGAAAATTTATTTGCAACTCTAGATTCCACTTATAAATCCCAAATCAAATTAGGGGATGATAAAGCATTACAAGTAGAGGGAATTGGATCCATGGAGGTTCCAACCAAAGAAGGACTAAATAAAGTGAATGACATCTATTACACTCCAAATATCCAACACAATCTATTAAGCATTGGGTAAATGATGGATAAAAAATACAAATTTGTATTTGATAAAGGATAATGTATCATTTTTGATAAAAATAATTGTAATCGTATCATCACACAGGTCCCCATGACCAAGAATTGGTTATTGCCTCTCAAATTTGGTGAGCTAGGAGGATCTTAACTTGCAAATGTAGCTATAACAAATCCAAGTGTACTTTGGCACTTGCGATATGGTCACCTTAATTTCGCTAGCTTGAAACTACTCACTTCTCAAGCTATGGTGACAGGACTTCCCAAAATCAATGAACAAAAGGAGGTATGTGAAGGATGTGCTTTGGGAAAGCACTCAAAGTCAAAGTTTCTGAAAGGATAAACATGGATAGATAACTATCCACTTCAGTTAATGCATTTAGACATCTATGGTCCAATGCAAACATAGAGTCTCGAAAACAATTATAAATTTCTCACTTTCATAGATGATTTCTCTAGAATGTGCTAGATTTATTTCTTGAAACATAAAGATGAAGCTTTTGATTGCTTCATATATTTTAGAAACAATTTAGAGAATCAAAGTGGGAATTATGTAAAATGTCTTAGGATAGATCGAGGAGGTGAGTACTCCTCAAAAGTATTCTTGAAATATTGTAAAGCAAGTGGGATAAAAAGGCAATTCACCACTACCTATACCCCACAACAGAATGGTGTGGCAGAGAGAAAGAATCGCACCATAGTTGAGATGGTGAGAACGATGCTTTAGACTAAGCATCTAACTAATATGTACTAGGTTGATGCTATAAGAACCAGTGTATATATTCTAAATACAAGTCCAACTTCTAGTTTAGATGGTATCACTCCTTATGAGGGGTGGTACAAAAATAAACCAAATGTAAAGCACTTCAAAGTTTTTGGTTCTTTAGCATATGCACACATTCCTAATGAGAAAATGAAGAAGCTTGATCCCAAAAGTCAAGCTTGTATATTTGTAGGGTATTGTGAGTCTACAAAAGCATATAGACTCTACAACCCCAAGAATCATAAAATTGTACTCTCCAGTGATGTAATTTTTGATGAAGGGGGAGAATGAGGTCATCAAAGAATTTTTTGTTGATGATGAGTCCCAAAATGTAAGTTCTTCATAGGTACAGCAGGTGTCTCCCAATAATAACAAAGGCACACTACCCCTTCCAAGCCCATACAGGGATACTACATCAAGTACTTCAACCTCCACTCCAAGTCCTTCTCCACAGAGATCAGTAAGTTCTTCACCGATGGACATTGACAAAGACTCTCCATCAAGAGGCAAAAGAACATTACAAAATCATCCATATTTTCAAATGTTGGATTAGAATTTCTAGAGAAGATTCACTAGAAACCAAGCTAGTGAAATGAATACAGTTTTACAACAACTTGAAAATTTGTAATTATATGGGGATGATGACTCCCATGATCCTAAGGGAGATGTAGTCAATTATGATTTATTAGCTAATGCTTAGCTAGAACCAGCTAGCTATGAGAAATCTTGTACTCAAAATGTATGTCAAGAAGCCATGAAAGAGGAAATAACATCTATAAAAAATAATGATACATGGGAGCTAGTAAAGCTACCCAAAGGAAAAAATATTTGGATGTAAATGGATCTACAAGACCAAATACAATGTTGATGGAAGAATTTAAAGGCATAAGGCGAGACTAGTAGCAAAAGATTTTACTCATAAATTTGGCATTGACTATGAGGAAACCTTTGATCCAGTTGCACGACAAGAGACACTCAGATATGTTCTTTCCTTAGCACCTCATAAAGGATGGAATTTTCAACACATGGATGTGAAAATTGATTTTCTGAATGGATACTTGACGGATGAGGTTTATGTTCAACAACCTCAAGGCTTTCAAGAATAGGGAAAGTATAACCTTGTTTATAAATTGAAAAAAGTACTTTATGGCCTCAAGCAAGCACCAAGAGCTTGGTACTCACACATTGATGGCTATTTAAGCAAGTATGGATTCACAAGAAGTAAAAGTGAACCAAATTTGTACTACATAAAGCATGGGTTAGATATTCTTATAGATTGTTTGTATGTGGATGATCTAATATTTATGGGTAGTAACACTAAAATGAATATGGAGTTCAAAAACTCCATGATGAAATAGTTTGAGATGAAAGATCTTGGTCTAATGCGATACTTCCTATGCATGGAAGTGCATCAATCAAACAAAGGGATATTCATATTTCAACACAAGTATGCTCGAGACATGATCAAGAAATTTTCCATGGAGCAGTTTAAATCAGTTGCAACTCCAACTAGACATGGGATCCAATTGAGCAAGGATGACAGAGCATAAAAGGTTGGCATGAGCACTTGCAGAAGCATGGTTGGGAGTCTAATGTTTCTCACCAATACAAGGATTGATATTCAATATGTTGTTTCTCTAGTTTCAAGGTTTATGGCAAGTCCATCTGAGCTGCATCTACAAGCAACTAAAATAATCTTAAGATATGTAAAAGGTACATTGGATTTTGGAATCCATTACCAAAAATGTAATTCTATGAAATTAGTTGGCTTCAATGATAGTGATTGGGGAAGCAATATAGATGATAGGAAATCTACATCAGGAAATTATTTTAGTCTAGGGTCAGGACTAATTACATGGATTTCCAAGAAATAAATTGTTGTAGCATTGTCATCTATTGAGGCAGAGTATATAGCCATCACACATGCTAGTACTCAAGCCCTATGGTTGAGAAAAGTCCTTCAAGAGATTGGAGGAAGTCAAAGTGGTCCAACTCGACTGTATTGTGATAATATAAGTGTCATTCATTTGGCATACAATCCAATCCACCATAGCAGATCAAAGCATTTTGATATGAAGTATCACTTCATTCAAGACATGGTGGAACAACAGATAGTTGAGCTTCAATAGTGCAACACTTTGGATAACATTGCAAACATATTCACAAAATTTATAGCTAAAGTTCAATATATAAAGCTGAGACACTATATATTCAGTCCTCTCAACTTTAAGGGGGAGAACGTTGGAAGTTAAAGTGGTAAAAGGTAAAAATTTTGTTTGAAAATGGTAAGCTTTGGACCTTACCCTTTTACCTCCTTGGACGATAGCTGACTGGGAAGATTGGATGGCTTGGATGACAGTTGACTAGGAAGATTGGACGACATGGATGATAGGGAGTTCAACTCCTATTTCCTTTCCTCCTTTCCTCCCTATTTTTCTTCTCTATCTATTCCCTAAGTTTTCTACGGTAGTTAATTATCCTATTATTTAAGCATTGTAAACACTACATTTTGGTGAACTAATAATACTTTACATTTTTCTATTGCTCCACCTAACTTCTGTGCCACAATAGGTCAAAACAACAACCTCCAATCACAGAAAAATTGTGATAAATATAAATAAAGCAGTAAATCCCTCAAAAACATAAGAGATGCAATGGAAAAATATCGAAATATGCTTTATTTTTCTCATTCCTAGATTTCACCCGTTTACAATATGACACAAAGGAATATATATCCCAAAATAAACCCTAAATATTAAAGCCCTAAAAATAAGAAATTATAAATTTTTAATTTATTTTATTTTTTATTTTTTATTTTTGGCAATATAATCATTAGTGTCAAAATCTAAATCATCAACAAAAGCTTAGATATCCCCCTAAATTAATACACACCATTGTATCATCTATATTAAGCCTCCTAAAAAATATCAACACCTACCCATGCCTAAATAAGAAGTTATTCCAAATATGTTTTCTTCCAAATTTTCAAAAAAACACAAAAAAATACTAGATGAAGGAATTAGGACCTGATAAAAGCCTTAAAAATCATCTAGATGACTAGACATATTTAGTCATACTGTGTCCACCTCTTTAATAGCTAATCATGACCTTATTATGCAATTAAACTACATGGGGTGAACTCCAAGATGCAAAATAATAAAGAATAATCATAAGATTAACTAAATACAGAATAATGCAGCAGAAAATAATGAGGAAATGCAAACTCTAGGCACTGATTGCCCCCAATGTAGACTGTAGTTGAGATCATCTCAAATTGGTGCAAAATCATCTCGAATTGAACAGGATCGTCCATGACGAACTGAGCTTGCTTCGGCTGAAAAATACTAAGGTTCCTGCAAATAAATTTGGACAAATATGGAGGCAAATAATAATTTAAGACGGTCTAATGCACGTAGAACTTGTGTTATAGGAAATTTCAGCCAGGGGGATTCCAAGGGGGAGTCCTAAGTTTAAATAGGCTTAGGAGGGAGGTTAGGAGGTTGGAGATCATCCCAATTTGGGAGATCTCCAACAAGGAGGGTCTCTAATGGCATAGACACGCTTTTGCCCGGATTAGAGACGTCGTTGGAATAGAGGCTAATTATGAAAAATTAGTTTTGGGACAAGATCGTCTGGACATCCTATCCCAAACTAAATCATTCGATTTGAGGCGATATCATCTAATCGACGATGATATCGTCAAACGATCAAAACAAACTCTAAAAATGGCGCGGGAAAGGAGGAAACGGGTTAAACGACGGTTTAGGAGTGATTTTGGGGTTAAAATTTGAATTTGAATTATTACTAGAGTAATTGTAATTATTTAAGTTTTTACTATGCCAATTTTAGGGTGCTACATTTTGCCCCCTCTTTAGCAAATTTTCTGAGGAAAATGCGTTAAAGATGAGTTCTTCTCGATCTACGAGAAAGCAAAAATTATTCCCATTTTTAGGCGACGATTCTAGGTCGAATCGTATGACAGCTTACTATGGTGCCCCCCTCCGTGTTTTTACCCAAATAAAACGTTTAAGGTAAAAACATGGAAAAGCAAAATTTTAAAATGTTTTTAATTATTTTTTAATAAAATTAAGAAAAATAGGGTAAAACCCTAATTCATTGTTACTGTTCATTTTCCTAGTTTTTAGAGCTTTGGAGACAAGATGGTCGAGACAGCGCACAGATCAACAGAGGTTCGGCGCAGGCTATAGGTAAGGGTCTAAACTAAATTTAGAATGCTTTACTTTAGAATTTCATGCTTTTTAGATTAGATTTTATTAATTTTTGAGCATCACGACCGTTTTTGGGCCGTCGACGTCATCGAGATGAAATCGTCTCAATTTCGTCGAAATCATCTCGATATCGTCGATTTTGTCTAAGGGAAAAATCGACGATAGGGGGATGATTTCATCCAATAAGGGACGATTTCCTCATGCAAAATCGGAGACGAATTTGCTCAAATTGGGGACGATATCGTCCAATTGTGGATGATATCATAATTTATAAAATTGAAATTATTTTACTTGCATTATTAATGATTAATGATTTTTATTGTTTTTTTTTTATGTTGCAGAGAGGATTACTAAAGAGCAAAGAATGGAAATATGACGGGTTGAAGGATGACTTGGTCGCTCTATCTCAGGCAGAGTGAGATCAGCTGGCTCAGGTCGGCGTACAGCATGTGGCAGAGATGCCCCAGGTTTCTATAGATATGGGGCTATTGATAGCCCTAGCAGAGAGGTGGTATCCGAGTTCTTCCTATTTTTGGTTACCAATAGGGGAGATGACTCCCACATTGGAGGATGTATGGAGGATTTTGAGGATCCCCATACAAGGACGACTGATCACTCCCATGGCCAATCAGGGCCACGTAATGATGCAACCATGTGGCGATCCAAACTTTGCCCTAGAGAAGGGCGGAGTGAATATCGAGTTGCTACGCCAGATGCTTGGGGCATCTAGACTCACATAGGTTTTGGCTAGGGTGGTAGGTGGACTTCTATTATGCCACCAGAGCAGATGCAGTGTACCATGGCTACTAACATATGTGGTCTATGACATGAGAGACCACGGGTATAGGTTTTCTTGGGGGAGCTTTGTCCTCTATCGGTTGTATAGGATCCTTCATGGGGTCGTATACAAGGGCAGCCGATGTCTGGTTATGACATCATTACTGCAGGTTTGGTGCTAGGAGCACATCATGATGCAAAGGCCGGTAGGGCTCCCACTAACAGGGATTTATGGGAAGAGGCCTCGAGTTTTCTACTGGTGGCTCCAGAGAGGGGCACAACGGTGGATTGATCTACCAACATTCCAGATACTACTAGATGACCTTGTCTCCGACCAGATCACCTGGAGGCCTTAGAGAGATCATCCAAGGTGGGCCAAGGATGGACAGGAGCTAGCTCGCATCAGGCGAGTCTGCTGGCTGAGGATGGAGAGGGGAGAGGTGGAGCTCCATCGGTACGACCAAGTTTTGAGGCAATTCGATCTATAGCAAGGGATCCCATCTCTCAAATACTATGAGTTTTCTCAAACTTTTTGGGATAACACTATAGTTAGTTGGGCTCCAGATATGCAATGATTCTGGAGTCAGGACGTAGATGATGCCCCCATTCAACCAGTGTATGGGGACAATGCTGGGGTAGCCAACAACTATGATGCCTGGTACACAGGCATCCACCCTCCTCAAATGATGAGGGCTCAGGGTCTGATTCATGCAGTTGTGCATCGAATGGGGAGGTGGTGCCAGGAAGCCATTGAGGAAGCATAGGGTCACGATGGGAGAGAGCATAGGAGACCACAGGCTCAGTAGAGGCCACAACAACGGGAGAGGAGGGAGGAAATACCCCCTTCTCCATAGAGAGAGAGGCCACCATCGCTCGATAAGGGCAAGGGTGTTGACACTGGGGAGAGCAGTGATACAGCGACTCTCTGAGCTAAGGTTGTCCACCTCCGGGCTTAGATGCAAACATTGTAGGATGAGGCTACATGACTTAGAGCTCAAGGTGGAGGAGCGAGCACTCAAGATTTAGCACACACTATTACCCAGGTTACATTCTATCAGGCTCTATATTACCAGGTGGTGCTAGCAGAGCAGAAGGTGCCATTACCAACTCATATTATAGAGCCTGTCGTGATGGGGTCATCTAGGACATCATCACGATTAGCATCCAGGACTCATGGCACCACACAAACTACGATGGGGCCACCTCCTCCACCACAGGGTGGGGGAGGAGATGAGACTAAGAGCTTGAGGGGTTCTCGAGGCGAGGCTACTGCACTACACAGAGATTGTATATTTGATTGAGAGGATTGAGTATGCCAAGATGTAGATTGTGGCATACCAATCTATTTTTGATATCATGTACATATATTTGATATATATATAGATGAGATATTTTTTGATCATATGACTTCTCTTATGCGTTTGTATGATGCTTTTAATGTTTTGGTGTGATTGATTTGATGATTCATGTAATTATGTCGTTGGAAAATATTATGGTTTAAATGTCATGCTTTAAAAATTTAAATGAAATAATCTGATGTAACAAATTGTTTGTTGTGATGATAATTTGATAAAAAAGGGACCTTTAACAATAATTTCAAAGGACATTGTCACTGTTATAGACCATTTCATGGAGTCGTCGCTCACTCGGTCGTCAAGCTAATCCCAGTATAGAAATATTGTTAAAAAGGAAAAGAGTGCTTAAGAGACTGTCTTAAGACTTTGGTGTGATGATGCAAATGATGATGATGATGATTTTGTTTTCAGAATTTTCATGAAAATATTATGCATGAAATATTTTAAAATGATTTTTGCTAGGCATAAATTCCTAAGTGTGATAAAATTTTTGGATAATTCCCTAGGAATTATACCATCATTGCAAATTTGCATATTGACATAATGACATGAAATAGTGATAATGTGCATGCTTTTTAAAAACATAATTGTATAACAGAATGATTTAAGTCATATGTTTTTATGATTTTAAATAAATGGAGAATAAAAATTGGTACAATGGTTTGCGCTAGGCATAGAATATGTAGGTATAGACTTATACCATCATCGCGAAATCCAAAGAAAAAGTTGATATAATAGTTTTATTGTATGGTTGATTTTTAATTGTTGAAAATAAATAGAAAATATGAAGAGGAGGACTTGCGCTAGGCATAAGAATCCCATTTAAGTTCTGGAACTATACCATCATCAAGAAAGTCGACAATATATATATATATATATATATGCTTTTATTGTATGGTTTGAAAGAAATTTTGATTTTTGATAATGCATGTAGTTGTCTTTATACTAAACAACTGTACTTTAAAGAAGAAAATGAATTTATTCCAAACAATTTGCAGAAATATTTCAAAGTATCTTAAAGACAAAAGTTAGATTTATAAGGAATCCCATGTGCGTATGTGAGTTTATTACCAATCTTGATTTATCATAATGATACACAAAATCTCTCAAATACAAAATGTGTGTGCAATTGCATTGTTCATTTACCAGTTTGAGCAAGATACTATGATACAAGTGATTTGAATTAACCAAATAAGTGTTTGTTAACCATGATTTAGATGCATATAACCATACCAGACTACTATGTAAGTCGGATTATCAAGAGCTAGCTAATCCATAAGCAGACATAGGTCTGTACAAAAGAAGGTCTCTAATGTGACAGACATATCGCCATGCTGGGAGTTACCCAAGGCCAAGCAAGTTGGGCACAAACCACCTGTTATGGGGCTTACCTCACAGTTTTCGAATAATTGAGAATTCCAGGGATTCAAGCTCATCAACCCTTCTTTTCTTTTCAATGGGTAGGAAGAGGGATCTTATTGCTTTTGCTTTTGCTTTATTTTGCTTTCTTTTGTGTTTCTTTTGCTTTTCTTTTGTATTTTTGCTTGATTTTTGAGATAATGCTTGAAACATTGTTGTAATGATATAAAATAATTTTTTTCTTTTTCTCTTTTTCTTGAACTTTACTTTTCTTCCTATGCTAGGGATACTTGCTCAGATTAGCTGTAGAGCAAGGGATTTTTATTCTGGGTAGGGGTGAGGTTGTCCTTTTGCCAATTCTCAAAGATTCTAGACCATGTGCATGACAGGATAGCAGGGGAAACTTTTTGCTCAAGAAACCACTTCTACTATGTAGCATAGCATGGACATTACAAATATAATCATTTTATTGTGAAAGGATGTGCTTGGTTTAAGTAAATAACAATATCAATTCTCTATGCTCAAACTTTATTTAATTGAATTTTGTGGACTTTGATATAAGAGAGATTAGTAATCATGCCAGATAAAAATCTAAATATTTATTTTGTGTTTGTGAAAGTGAGGGATTCCAAATAAATGCTAACTTATCAAAAATAATTTGAAATATATAACTGCAACATTTGTAAGAAGAAATATATACAAATACTTTTTGAGAAGTTTGAGAATGTTGACTCTCTTTTTCTTCTTTATTTTGTTTTGGTTTCGAAAGAGTCAAGAATATTGTTGTTTTTATTTTTATTTTTTTTGTTTGTTTTTGTTTTTGTGTAAACAGTTTGATATATTTTTAAAATAAGACAACATGCAAAATATGTACAAATGATGAAATGACCAAATTTTATGCATAATATCTTCTAAGATGCATAATATTCATAGGTTCTTTTAAATATTTACCATCTAAGGTAGCTAATTTGTATGCTCCTGATTCAAATTTAGCAATGATAATATATGGTCCAAGCCAGTTGGGCTCAAATTTACCTTTGAGGTATTTAGTTGCATTAGTATTTTTTTGATTTATTTTAAAAAAAGGTCACCAATCTCAAAGGATCGATGACGAACTTTTTTAGCATATGATCTTTTAAGCTTGTTTTGGTAGGCACGGAGATGCTCCAAAGAATTGATGCCCTTTTCATCTAGGAGTTCCAACTAACTGAGTCTACCAGCTCGATATTCATCTCCTACTTCGGTATCTTGAAGTAGTAGAGCCAAAGAAGGAACTTCTAATTCAAAGGGAAAAATGACTTCAGCACCATAAACCAAAACAAAAGGTGAAGTTCCAGTGGGGATTAGAACACTAGTTCGATAGGCCCACAAGGCTGGATATAATTGAATGTGCCAATTGTGGCCAGATTTATTGACCAATATTTTGAGAATTTTGATTAAGGTTTTGCTAGATGCTTCTGCTTGGCCATTACCCTGAGGATAATAGGGAATGGACCAGCGATGTTGAATCTTATATTTTTGGCATAATTTCTTGACATCTTTATTTTTGAAATAAGTTCCATTGTCTGAGATGAGGTTTGCAGGAATTTCGAACCTACAAATGATTTGATTAAAAATAAATTTAGAGACTTGAGTGCCAGTGTAGGAAGCTAAAAGCATAGCTTCAACCCACTTCATGAAATTCTCGATGGCGGTTATGATGAATTTGTGTCCATTAGATGACATAGGATTAATTTTTCCAATAATGTCTAAGCCCCATTTTGAAAAGGGCCAAGGAGATGAAAAAGCCTACAGTTCTTGTGCAGGCGCATGGACAAGGTCAGCATGTTTCTGGAACTTGTCGTAATGGCGCACATACTCATGTGCATCATTCTCCATGGTAGGCCAAAAGTATCCTATCCTAAGGAGCTTTTTAGCAATGACACTACCACTGAAGTGTCCTCCACAAGATCCATCGTGGGCTTCACTCAAGGCTGATTTGGATTCGTCTAGATTCAAACATCTCAATAGGATACCTTCAAAAGATCTCCTATATAAAGTATTGCCAATTATTACAAATCGACTTGCTCGTTGACGTAATAACCGATGCTGGTTTCTATTAGAATTGGCAGGGAAAGTCCCATTTTGAAGAAAATCAAATATATCCATATACCAAGGTTCAGGAGTAGTTTCATTGATTAGAAACACATCCAAAGTTTCTAAGCATGACTTATTTGAAGCAGGTTCCTAGAGTCAACAAATAATGATGGTGGCATATTCGTCGTCTAACTCCAAGGGCAGAAGAGATATAGTTGTGGCCATAGCGTCAGTCGCACGGTTGCTAGTTTGAGGAATAGCTTCCAAAGTAACTTGATCAAATAGGGATAAAAATTGCAAAACATATGCTTTATATGGGCATAATTTATCGTCTTTGGTCTAATAAACTTCATTAATTTGATTTATGACAAGTTGAGAATCACCAAAAACTAACATATGTTTAATTTTTAGCACCAAGGCAACTCGTAATCCAAGGATTAAAGCTTCATATTCATTAGTATTGTTGGTGCAAGCAAATATTAATTTGAAGGATAGAGGAATAAGATGTTTTTGTGGGGATATTAAAATAATACTTGCACCAGCCCCACTCATGCATCGGGCTTCATCAAAGTATAAGGACCATTGTTCAATATGGTTGGCCTCTAATTGAAGGCATTCATCAAGAAACTCAATGATGAGGGGATGTGTAGGCTCTAACGATGTAGCAGCTAATTGGTCTGCTATGATTTGACCCTTAACAGACTTCTATCCAATGAATGTGAGTTCAAACTCACTTAGAGCAAGAACCCACTTGGCTGTGCAACCCGATAAATAAGGTCGACTCATGAGATACCGCAAGAGATCATATTTAGCAATGACATAATTTTTTTGACTAAGCATATAATGGCATAATTTTTGCTTAGCAAACATGACTGCTAGACATAGTTTTTCTAACGCTGTGTAACGGGTTTCATAACTGATGAAGGTTTGGCTAATATAATAATTAGCACGTTCTCTCTTCTCATCATCAAGCTGAGCTAACATAGCTCCTAAGGCAGAATCTGAAGCTGAAATATATAGGATAAACGGACGATCAGGTCTAGGTAGAGAAAGCACAGGTGGGTTAAGGAGGTATTGTTTGAGAAGTTCAAAAGCTTCTTTACATTCGTCTTCCCAATTAAAATGGGCATCCTTCTTAACAAGCTTAAGAAAGGGACCGGTTTTTTTTTCCAACTTATCGATGAAGCGACGGATAGCTTGAAGTTTACCTTGTAAACTTCGTAATTCAGATATATTGGTAGGTGCGGGCATATCAGTGATAGTCGCAATCTTGAGAGGGTCAATTTTTATGCCACGTAAAGAAACTATAACCCCTAATAGTTTACCGGACTTAACTTTGAATATGCATTTGGTTGGATTTAATCAAATAAGATATTCTCTTAATCGATTAAAAACTTTTCTCAAATCATCTAAATGGTTATCTTCATTAATAGAGCAAGCTATAATATCATCTACATAATCATGTAGGATATCATGCATCATATCATGAAAAATATAAGTCATAGCTCATTGATAGGTTGCACCTGCATTCTTTAATCCAAATGGCATCACTTTCCAACAAAAGGTACCCTAGGGGGTAATAAAGGCTATTTTAGCCGGATATTCAAGAGCTATCATGATCTGATTATAACCAGAGAATCCATCCATTAAGGACATCATCCCACTCCCAATAGTAAAATCAATGATTTGATCCATGTTTGGAAGAGGAAAATCATCTTCAGGGCCTGCAACATTAATATCTCTAAAATCTGTGCAAATCCTAACTTTGGTAGCTTCTTTCTTGGTGACTGGAACTACATTTGAGATCCATTTAGCATAATCAATAGCTTGTATAAAAACAACATTCAGGAGTTTTTCTAACTCCCCTTTGACTAGTAAGGCTACTTTGGGATGCATTTTTCTAAGTTTCTGTTTAACGGGTTTAGCATCCGGATGGACTACTAGATGATGCATGACTACGGAAGGGTCCAGACCTGGCATATCTTCATATGTCCAAGCGAAGACATCTTCATATTCTTTAAGGAATGCAATGTATTGCTCTTGTTTTTCTTGACTTAATTCTGATCCAATATTGATTATGTGGGGATTATCCTTAGTTCCAATGTTAACTTTAATGACGTTTTCTACTTCCATGTGTAGATCTCTTTCAAAATTAGGTGGGGCGGGTGAAACGCCCAATTATTGTAATTCTTTTAAGGTTAGCTTGGATAATTCATCTTGAGTATTAGTGTCCTCAAGATGGGCTATAGTAGGTATAGAACCATCAAAATAAAACCCATTGTGTAACATCTCTTCAACGGAGACATCATGGAAAATATCTCCTTCCAACTCATCATCGAATTCAACGATCATTTTAGGGTAAGCTATGGATAGCATGTTACATGTAAATGGCTGATTTTTTAGAGGCAAATCATCATGCCTATCCAAATAATCTTGATAACATATGAGTTGATCATCATCTTCAAAAGGAAATGGTTGACCCTTACTAGGAAATAGGCCCAAACCACAGTGGTTAGGCCACGGTTCTACCTCGAAAGGTTCTTTCATACCATTTTGGAAAGGTCCGAAGCCTTTCCCTTTATATCCCATTTTAAGCATTATAGGTTTAGCTTTAATATACTCATTAGTAAAATAACACCAAGCATATCCATCATGATGAGTTTTGATATTCTGAGGTATTCTTCCCCAGTCATATCCTTTATAAATGAAGGCACAACTCCCGACTTGGTAAGTACTTCCCATGGGTTGTGGGAGGCCCAAAGTGTGAGGAGATGGCAGCAAGTTTTTTAAGATAATAGAATTTTGCATAGAAGCATTTGTTTTTTCAGATATTAAGATTGTGGATAAATCTGGTAAAATTTCATCAAAAAGGGCATAATATGTAGAAGGATCATTCCCTATATCTTTAGATGTGGAAGGTATGATAGATGTTGATAATGTGGAGGTGTTAATGAATGGGTCTATAGGTTTTGAAATTATAGGGATGGAACATGAAGGATTGGTTATGGATTGAAGATCCTTTTGAGGTTCTAGAGTGGTTTTTTTAGAAGATTGTTGATCTATATATGAGGGTGAAATTAATGGAGGAGAAATAGATGAAGCTATGGGAGTGTGTTTCATAGTTTTAGATGAAAAATAAGAATTAGGATGTGTGGATGACAGAGCAAGGAAAAATTGAACTCCAACAGGTTCTGCCAAAGCACACATATCAAAGGGTCTAGGATCACCATGGATAGTGACCAACTGATTTTTAAATTCAAATTTAACACATTGGTGTAAAGTTGATGGGACAACCCGCATTGCATTGATCCAAGGACGACCCAAGAGTATATTGTATGATGCGGGGCAATGTACAATAAACACGGTTATATCTAAGGTTCTAGGACCAACTTGCAATGGGATGGTAATAACTCCACACATTTCTTGTGTTTCGTCATTGAAAGCTTTGATAATCATGTCAGTTTTCTTCATTTCATCACTTCTAAAGCCAAACCGTTGGTAGAAGTCAAAAGTGCAAATGTTTAGAGATGAACCGTTATCAATCAGAAATCTTTTAACAGCTACATCTCCAATTAGAGCAGTAATATATAAGGGATTATCCTTATGTAAACTATGTTGTGGTATATCTTTATCCCGAAAGTCAATACAAGTGACTTCTCTAGTGATGATAGTATTGGCCATGGATTCAGGTTGAATGTTTTGTGGTACCATCATTTGACTTAATGTAAGAATTAATTCATCTCTATGGGTAGGATAAGATCTTAATAAATCCAAGAGAGAAATTCTAGCTATAGTATTGGATAATTGCTCATTAATATTGTAAGGGGGTTTAGGTTGAACATTGGAAGCATGATTCCCTTTATTGGGATTTTTCAAAACAAATGGAGCTGATCCATCATTCTAGTTTGGTTCTTGTTGAGAATTTTGAGCTTGTTGTCTGGTAACGACTCCGATGGTACCTACAATGTTATATTGAAGATGCTGAACTGGTCTCGGTTGAGCGTTTATGGCTTGTTCATTAGGGAGGAATTTATTGGAAGATGTTCGAGTAGTAACTCTTCTAGGAAATGGTTCTTCTAGAATCATAGCATCTGTAATAGGTTGAATAGGATCTGATTCATTTTTAGAACTATTCAATTGGTTTGAAGTGATTTCCATGTCACTTTCAGTATCTGATTCTATATCACTAGGATCTGGAGTTTGAGTATTATGTAGGGGCCTGGTTGTGACCATGGATAAATTTGTGTCAAATTTTTGTAAATCATGATTATGTAAATGTCCGCTAATAGTTCCTACATATCGGGTAGGAGGAGGAACATTATGATGCTCAATTTGGTTGGCCACCTCTTTACCATGTCTTGGTAAAGGATGTTGAAATATGTCTAATGATTGATTAGCATTTTGATTTTGATTTTGGGGAATGTTCTTTTGAGCATTATTAGGAGCATTTTTTTTAGGTTGGAAGGCTTGCACCTCCATTTCATTATTATCAATCAGATCTTGTATTTTATGCTTTAACCTTTTACAAGCATTGGTAGAGTGTCCAGGTCCTCTATGGAAATCATAGTGTAAGTCAGCTTTGTATCCGGGTATGGTTGGATCAGGTTCCCGGATAGCTGGTAATTGAATCAAACCTCTTTCAAGTAATTGAGGTAAAATAGTTGATAATGGTTGATTCAATCTAGTAAATTCTTGAGGAGGTTTATCAGGAGGTTTCAATATAAATTTTTCTGTTGTCTTCATTGCATTGATATTAGCAACATTTCTGCTATCAATGACTCCGTCACCTATGACTTGTTTGTTTTTATATTGATTTTTGGATGTTTTCTCATCATATTTATTCCTAAGTTGGCCTCTCCTAATGAGGGCATCTTCTACTCTTTGAGATAAATCTATAGCTTGATCGAAGGTAGTTAAAGTAGCAGTTGATAACTCATAAGATATTTGTTCTTGCAAATTATTAATAAAAATGTCCAACATTTCCCTATAAGGTAGCACAAAGTGTAGTTTTCCTATCAACTACCTCCATATAGCTAAGAAATCAACAAAACATTCATCTTTGTCTTGTTTTAAGTTGTATAAATATTTAATGGTTACATGCCTCTCGATGTAGGCACTAAATTGATGGACAAACGATTTAGCTGTTTCTTCAAAATTTCTCAAAGAATGAGTGGGTAGTTGATAGTACCACTCTAATTCCATTCCACCTAAACTTTTCAAGAACATTTTTAGTAATAGCAAGTCATCATGTGATATATCATGACATGCTATCCTAAACATGCGAAGATGCTCTATGGGATCTTTAGTTCCTTTATATATAGGCAGGACGGGCATGGGAAAATGCTTAGGGTACGGTTGTGCTACAACTATGGGATCCAAAGGTTGACTACACATCTCTCGATAATTGTACGAGGGACGATAAGGATCTATCTGGTCCATGCGAGAAACTAACTGCTTCACCATGGCTTCCAGATTACTGTTTTGCCCACCATATTGGTTTGATAGGGCATTAATATGGGATTTGTGAGCATATGATGGAGGGACATGAATATTAGATGCTATATTGCTATTGTGTAATTTGTTAGTAGGAAGGGTGTTATGAAGAAGTTTTGAAGTTATATTATGTTGTATTCCAGATTGTTGAAAATTGGTGTTTGGCTTCATTTTAGGTTTTTATTGATTTGAAGCATATTGATCAATAGTTTGGTGAAGTAAAGCAGTGAAGGAAGTTTTATTTTGTGTGGGAATGATTTTAGGCTCAATAATAGGTTCCTTAGGGGGTTGGGTAACCTGTGGTTTTTGCATGTTCTGAATCATAGTGACCATATCTCTATTGGATGGTCCAACTTTATCACTTTCTTGATCAACAAAGGACAAGGGATTAGTGTTTATGTTAAACATGTGTTCCATGGCTGCTTGAGTGTCACTAATTTTTCCTTTATCAATATGAACTACCATATTAAGAGCACCAATGTTATTATTGAAAAATTTCCATAAATGATCTAAGTTATCAAAAGCAATAGTTCCATCTGGAGTTATTCTAGGGGATGAGGATCCATCCTCTTTAACATTTTCTTCTTGTTCATCTACAGCAAGCTCATCATCTTTCTGGTCTAGAGTTTCTTCTTCCGGGATTGGATCCTCAGGAAGGACATTTGGGTTTCTTGTTTTGTCTCCTAACCAATATTCTTCTTCTCCTTCAGTTTGTTTACCATTCCTAAGTCTAGGCATTGTGCTTATCTTAGATTTCAGCAAATATATATATATATATATATATATATATATATATGCAACAAGCTTAAGATGTATATATTAATTATATACCTACTACAATATTTAAAATGAAATGTTTTGGTTTTTATTATGTTTTTTAGTTTTTCTTGTTTTTTTTTTTGTTTTAATAACAATATTTTAAAGATAACAAACAACACACAAAACACAAGAAATAATAATAATGAAAGCAATGATCTAGTTTTCTATAAACAATTTATAAATATCATTAGTGGGCTCAAGTTCTTCAGGAGTCATGAAGTTTTCTTCTTCAAATTGAAATTTTTTTTTCAAGAATTTAATGAAAAGGGCTATAGTGATATTATCTGTCTCAGATTTTGGTTGATAGAAGTAAAGCTCGTGGCAATACTCTCGATATAACACAGCTCGAGGAACTCTATTCCATATTTCCCTATCCGTAAGAATGACCTCTTGGTCTTCTACACGACCTAGGAACTAGTGTATAGTGGCTGCGTTCTCGAGGTATTCCTCGAAGGTGAAAAATTTTGAAGACACAAGAGCTCTCCTATAAGCTAACCATCTATGGCAAGCTCTCTGAAGTTCATGATAAAAGATGAGTTGATGAGGATCTAGGATTCTATCTAGGACAAGCCTCTTGATTTGTTTAAGTTCTGTTGATCTAGATGAAATGACACCTAGCCTCCTATCAAGTTCGTCCCACAAAAGTTGATTTCTATCTGTTTCAGGCACACTAAGCACATAATTGATTTCTATGGCTGCTAATTGGTTTTCAACATTTATAGTAACTGCTAGTCTTTTCTTAGGAGCTACCATCTAAACATGATATGCAACTTATTAGTTTTAAATGATTTGAAATGCATCTATATTTTTTTTTTTTCAAAAGGTTTTAAATGCATTCACGTCAGGTTCACCAAAATGTATCGCTCCAAATTTTTCACATCCTTACCTTCAGGCTATAGGATCCATGCCCGAAAGGAGGATGGGAAAAGGATGGCGTGGTGCCTCAAACTGAGAGGCCTTACGAAGGTCTCGCCTCTTGGGGGAGGTGTATTATGGTGATTTTTCGACGGATGGTGGGTTCACCACGAAACGTTTGAATGGCAGTTTCCACACCTAGGTTGGGAATGTGTTTAATGTGTTTAGTTTTATCTTTAAACATTTGATTCCTAGGTTTGGCCAAATGAATCTAAGTTGTTCTATTATGAAAATGCAGACTAAATGAAATACAACAAACAGATTTGAGCATAAATAGAGAGAAAAAACTAAATTAAAGAGCCATACCTGATCCAGATGTTTGATGGATGTTCTGATTCTTGAAGCAGACAGGATCGTCTAGAATTTTACGAGATCATCTCCGACCTACAGGATCGTCAGATGAATTCATCAGAGACCTGCAAATAGAGAAATAGACACAAAATACAAAAAATGCAACAATGTTAATAGAGGATAATGATGTAAAATGACAATAAGGATGTTAATAGATAATCTTGAATAGAAATGCAAGTAATTTGCAACACTTTAATAGCTAATCATGACCTTATTATGCAATTAAACTACATGGGTGAACTCCAAGATGCACAATAATAAAGAATAATCATAATATTAACTAAATACAGAATAATGCAATAGAAAATAATGAGGAAATGCAAACTCTGGGCACTGATTGCCCCCAATGCAGACTGTAGTCGAGATCATCTCGAATTGGTGCGAAATCATCTCGAATTGAACAGGATCGTCCATGACGAACTGAGCTTGCTCCGGCTGAAAAATACTAAGGTTCCTACAAATAAATTTGGACAAATATGGAGGCAAATAATAATTTAAGATGGTCTAATGCACGTAGAACTTGTGTTATAGGAAATTTCAGCCAGGGGGATGCCAAGGGGGAGTCCTAAGTTTAAATAGGCTTAGGAGGGAGGTTAGGAGGTTGGATATCATCCCAATTTGGGAGATCTCCAACGGGGAGGGTCTCTAATGGCACAGACACGCTTATGCCTAAATTAGAGACATCATTGGAACAAAGGCTAATTATGAAAAATCAATTTTGGGACAAGACCGTCTAGACGTCCTATCCCAGACAAAATCATCTGATCTGACGTGATATCGTCTGATCGGCGATGATATCAAAACAAACTCTAAAAATAGCACGGGAAAGGAGAAAACGGGTTAAAAAGCAGTTTAGGAGCGATTTTGGTGTTAAAATTTGAATTTGAATTATTACTAGAGTAATTGTAATTATTTAAGTTTTTACTGTGCCAATTTTAGGGTGCTACAAAGCTAAACAAGACATTTTTAAAAGACTACTACCTTCTTACTATACATCAATTTTTACAAAAAATGGTATGCTTATAGATGTTATTATTTTAGGATGTATTCTTGGGATATGATCAAATATGATCCAAATATGATCATTAGCACAAAAATAATCTTTGTGACCTTGTGGGAGAATTTCACTTGTGAACAAATGTAGTTTGTGCTATTAAATGCTAAAAGATATTTCTAATGAGCTATGGATATTACATTGGAAGGTTTTGTCAATGAGATGATTATCATATATCTTAATTATTTAAATATATTTTTAAAATAAATAAACAATCATATTAAAAATTGGAAATTATCTTTCAAAGGTGTAGAGAGTATGGTATCTCACTTAATCCTAAAAGTTCATTTGTATGGTTGAAGAGAGAAAATTGTTAAGGTGTGGTGTTCAAAGATGGCCTAGACATAGATACCAATAGGAAAAAATATATCCAATTTTTCATCTTACCCACATCAATTAAATGAATTCAATGCTTTCTAGGTCAATACTAGCTTCTAGCTATATTCATAATCAATTTTACACAACTGGTTAGGCCAATCACTAAAATGTTGAAATAGGATGTAACTCCAGTGTCAACAAAATATGGTAAGAATTACTTTCAATACAAAAAGTATACCATCAGTAAATCACTAGTTCTTATAAATATCAAATTCTTTAAATATTTTAGGATCTATATGCTTGGTATAAATAACATTGTTCTATTACTAACTTTGAAAGATGATATACATGAAGAAAATTCAACTTCCTTCATGAGTTAAGTGATCCGAAACTACAAATAAATGTACACATTTATTGAAAAAAAAGTATTTTCCATCATTAAATTTCTAGCAATATTGAGGAATAACTATTGTAAATACATGATCAATAATGAGAAAAAAAGCAAGGTTGATAAAAAACATCTAGGAATTCAACATAGATATTAATCCCATCAAGTTCATTAAGGAAAGAGATCCATGCGAGTTATGTCTACCCCAAGTGATCAACTATAATTGATGGAAGATATAGATATAGAATATAAAATAGGCTAGATAGGAGATATAAAAAGGTACCTAATATCTAAATAAGACTCAAAAGGATTGACACCTAAAGAAATTCCCATTCTAAGAAAAAGTAAAAGCATTATGTATTTGTATATTATATACAAGTTTGAAAAGGATACAATGGTTTGCTATTATGTTGTGTCAAGGAGGATAGGATGGAATCTCAAATTAAGGAATATCATGATGAAGTAGGGCATTATGTAGCATAAATAACATCACATAAGACCCTACATGTAAATTATTGTTGGCCCACTATCTCATTTTATTACTTCTAATGAGTCAACTAATGGAAATCATATTGTGTATTCATTGGGAGGAGGAGAAAAGTGTGGATTCTCTTAAAGTTCATTATTTTTACTAAGCATTTATAGTAATTGGATCTTGAATTTATTGTAAATACCAATCATATTTTTAGGATAAGACATGGATGGATTTTGAAAACAATAGACATTTTACAAAATGAGTTGAGGTGTTCTAATAAATTTACCAAATCAAGAAAAAATGATATAGCTTCAACAACATATTTATCAATAGATATGGGGCTCCATATACAAAAAAAATGATAATGGCACTATATGCATAGGGTTCAAGGTGATGATATTCACAATGGAGTATGGGTTTGTGCTAAAAAAAATCCAATTACTACCCTCAAGGTAATGGTATAGTAGAATCCACTAACAAAAATACTATTAGGGTATTTATCATAGCTAAATCACAATATGGTTGGTGTACCAAGCTACAAAGAGCAATATGAGAAAATTACATAACACCTGAGGCCTCTATAGGGTCATCTCCCTATAAGCTAGTATTTCAAAATTTGTTTGGAACTCCCTTATCTCAAAATATCAAAACAATTACAACTCAAATATATTGATATCAAGCCCATGTAAACATAATTGAATACCCTATTGGCCCTATAAAAATAAAATTGAAAGGTGTTCAAAATGATGGCCCAAAATTAAATGGAAATTCATAGGTGGTTTATAAAAAGAGTCATCAAAATGGATTACAAGGAGAGTGACTTAGAGTTCAAATGTGATGAAGACAAGACTAAATGAGTTATCCACTAGAAATTTGATTCCCTCTAAAGTGGATAATACCAAATTCTTTAAATTATGGGTCCAAATACTTATAAAGTTCCAATCATGCATAGAAAATAATTTTCAAGTTTAGTGAGTAGGCAACATGTAAAACCCATATAGAGAAGAATTCTCCATAAAAATAAACTAAAATATGTATAGAATCCATTTATTTATATACTTTGGAAATTATCATCCTTGCTACCATCTCCCTTTCCCTTGATAAAAAATCCAATTTCTACCATTTACTTCTTCTTTATCTTAATTTCATATTCTTCTTCTTACTTGAAAAAAGGAAAAGGTAGTTTTGATAAGTGAACTGCTCATGCCATTGAGTGATTCACCTAATCAGATGAATGAATCACACATCAATACCCAAAAGTACAAGTGTATTTGGGAAACCAAACCAGTCCATTTTTGGGCTACCCTACCTACTCAATTTCATTAATGTTAGACATGGGTAGGACAAGGGCTATAAACTTCTCATCAATGGTGCGACCATCCTACATTAAAAACATGGGAGTCTAACTAGCTATTTCTCCACTCTATTGCACCTATCTATAAGAAATTATACAACCTTTATTTGATTGACCATGCTATGTGCATATATCAATTTTATCCTATGTGTATTTATTTTGGCCATTCAAAATTATCTATTATCTCCATAAAATAAATGACTATTTAAGTAAAAACATTTGGACCATTCAAAAAATGTGTGGCATACCCTTTTTTTGATAGTTATTCTACAGTAGTTGGATCAAACCTACTATGGTACTCACTAAGTTCATCATGCTCCTTATCATAGGAGTGAATTGAATGAATCGATACCCTTAAACAATTTTTTTTTCTCATGTACACCTCAAGCACATCACTCTTACTTCCAATACTATCAAATAATTAAGACAAGTTTTTATCCAAGTATATCTTAACTAGTGATTCAAAATTCAAGTCATGATAATAACTCCACTTACCAACTGATTCGCTCTTAAGAAGAACTTTTTAAAAAAATTTATAAAGTGAATTATTCATTCACATCACCTAGTGAATCACTTTCCAGATCAAGTTAATCACTCCCTATACCCAAATTTTACAAAAAATCTATAGCCTTTCAAATTCTTCTATCTTCTCCTTCACCCTCTATATCCACCAATCCATCCATGCTCAAACCAAACCCTATGACGCCAACAAGTACCACTATTACCTTCATATTCACAACCCCAACTACATAAATATAAGAAAAAATGAGCAAGTTAGGGCTCTTAAAATATTAGGGAAAAATTAAAGAGGAAATATCCTGAATTAATTGCCTCAACCATATTGCCTCCTTAGTTGCCCCAACTATTGCTCTATATTCTTATTCTGCTAAAGATAGTGAAATTGTGTTTTGCTTCTTTGTGCTCCATGAAATAGATCCTTGGCCTAATTGAAAGCAATAACCTGATGTAGATCTTCTAGTTTCAGGACAACTGGCCCAATCTGAATATATGTATCCAATAAAAGAAAAATTATCACTTGATTTATACATAAGGCCATGATGAGGTGTGGCATTTAGGAATATCACAATCCTCTTAGCTGCTATCCAATGGCTCTTCTTAGGATCCTGCATGAATCTGGAAATAAGGCCAACTAAATAGCAAATATCTGGTCTAGTTGAAGTTAAGTAGATCAAACTTCCAACTAGTTGCCTATAAAGTGTACCATCAACCCTTTCTTCTTCATCATTATTTACCAATTTCAATCTAGTTTCCATGGGATTTAGAGAGGTATTACACTCCTCCATGTGAAACCTCTCCAAAATAGACTGAATGTACTTAGCCTGTGAGATAAAAATCTTACCAGGCAGTTGCCATACCACTATTCCTAAGAAATAGTGGAGGAGTCCTAAATATGTCATATCAAAGTTTTTGCATAAGTTCTTCTTGAGAAACCTTATTCCTTCTATGTCATCACCTGTAATGAGAAGATCATCCACATACAATGTAACCAAAATGATGCGGTTCTTCCAATGTTTCACATAGAGACTAGATTCTGCTATAGATCTAGTGAAGCCAAGGTTGATAAAATAGGATTCAATATTTGCATACCAAGCTCGGGGTGCTTGCTTCAACCCATATAGAGCTTTCTTTAATATTAGGAATTTGTTGTTTTGGAATTCAACTATGTACCCTGGTTGTTGTTTCACATACACTTCCTCCTTCAAATGACCATTGAGAAATGCAGTTTTGACATCCATTTGATATATTGGCCAATGTTTTTGAGCTGCCATAGCAATAACTATCCTGATTGTAGTCATCTTAGCCACATGAGCAAAGGTCTCCTCATAATCAATTCCCTCTTGTTTCTTATAGCCTTAAGCTACTAGGCAATCCTTGTAGTGATCTAGTGAGCCATCTGCTTTATATTTTTCTTTGTATACCCATTTTGTGCCAATGGTAAATTTTCCATTAGGTAAATCAACTAACTCCCAAGTGTGATTTTTTCAATGGAATCTAATTCTTGATCCATGGCATGAACCCATTTAGGATCACCAAGTGCTTATTTGACATTAGAAGGTTTAGTTTGGCTAAGGACTTTGGCCATTAGGGTATAATTCACTTGGTGTCTTAGGGCTGAAGGTCTTTTACCTGTATAGGTGGGCAAATGATTTTGGGATTCATATATTGTGGCTTGAACCCACTTGGGTAAAGGATTGGATGATGTTTCTTGATAATTAGGAGGAGGAGATGGAGGACATGGATCATTTGTAGGAAGTTCTTCTTGTGGATGAATTTCTTGATTTATGAGTGAAGGAGAAGGACTAGATGATATTGTATGCATGAATGGAGCAACTATTTCATTAGTTATTTCTAAAGTGGGGGTCTTAGGAGGATTATATGGGGGATACTCATGAAAGGTAACATCCCTAGATAAAATTATTTTCTTGGAAATAGGTTCATATAATTTATATGCATTGGCACTATCACTTCTCTACCATCTAGAATAAATAATATATGACTAAAATAAATTCCTAGATTATAAGTTGGGTTTGGACCTCAACATTTGATATGGATATGGTTTCTCAGGTTTAGAATTACTTAAAGCTTATGGTTCCATGTGTTAAAAGGAATGATCTTAATGGCAGAATCATCATACCCCCACAATATATATGATATAACAAAAATTATTAACATAGTTTATGATCCCACCATTTGTGTTACCTACAACCCCAAAATCCAAAATATCTACTATTACAAAATTAACCAACATTACTAGTAGAATTTACTAATCCTTCTTCTTAAATACCTTAACAAATCCTTTGAATTTAACATCCCACTATATTTGGAGTGGTTTAAAGATGATGTCCAACTAGTCTTATTAGTAATTACTATATGTTTTAGGGAAGATAGACCCTTGGATATACCAAGGACATATGGTCCTTCTTTATGTAGTTAAGATCTACCTAAGGTATTCACAAATGGTCAACTACAAAAGGTATATTATGTTGGATGTGTTACATTATTTGGTCATGTAAATAGTTTAGAGAGTGCTTAATATTTAATTATTTAGTATGTATCATGATATTTAGTGTGAGTGTGTGTTTGCATATAAGTGTGAGTTATATGTATGATATTTCAAGCTAGTAAGTGTGAGTTATTGGAGTGAGGTATCATGTTTAGAAGTAGGAGTTATGAGAAATCATGGGAGATTGCGTATTTATGTAAAAATATGATATTTATTATCTAAATGGGAAATTTGAAGAGTTGGTTCTCCTATGATTTTGAGGAGATAAAAGTTCAAGATCCATGTAATATAAAGAGTCTCATGTAAGTATATATTCAAGATAAATATCTCTAATATATGTTAAAATAACATTGCATTTATGCATTGCTATAGTAGATATATTTTAAAAAATAATAGTGAGTTTATTTTGCATTGTATGAATTATTTACATTCATTGAATCCTTTAATATTCTTGAGATATTATTTGATAATGGTTATTAATAATTTTGTGAGAATAATGTTGATTTTCTATCAATGGTATCAAAGCCACTTTCATTAGCTATCAAGGGTGAAGATAAAGTGAGATTGATAGGAGCTGAGGTGAAGAGACAATAAGAAGATGAAAAAGTAGCAAATAGAGAGAATAATATTGAAGGAGAAACACTAGAGAGAATGATATTGAAGGATCAAAATTGGGGAGAGGAAGACTAAAGAAACAATATGAATAGCTAGTGAAATGAGATGTCAAGGCTAGAAGACTAGCTAAATGAACATGTACAAAGGACATGTAGATTAAAAATGTTATGCATAGTAAAAAATATGAGATCATTCATAGCCATAAACTAAAATGTTGTGGAGGTGGAATATAGTCGAGTAGCATGACCTGTGTAAGCTATGAACTAGTCAAAAATTTGGATGACATAATAGAATTAGAGACATCAAGCATCTAGAGAGATTGTTGTAGAAGGAAACATAGAAGATATAGTAGGTGGAATATTAGTTGACATAGTCTAGAGTAATGCTTGAAGATAAGCATGATTATTATGCACAAATGTAACAACCTCTTATGCAGGATCAATGCTATTAAAGGTAAATTTTGACCTTAATATTATTTTGGCAAGTTAGATGCACGTTTTATTGAGAAAATATAAAGTGAATTGAATTATTTTTAGGAGATATGAGAATTGATTGAATAATTAAATTAATAAAGTCAATAATTAACCGAAGGGGAATAAGGAGAATATAATTAATTGAAAAGGAGAAATTGAATTGTTGAATGAAATGAGTTAAAGAATTGAAAATAAAATTGAGTTTGAAGAAGAAATTAAATTGGGAGAATATTTAAATTGAAATTGAAGGGATATGTAATAATTGAAATTTGAAATTATTTTGGATATTTGGAATAGAAAATGAATTGATTGAATGAAAAATTGAAAGCTAGAATTAATTGAAGAAAAATAAGATTATGAAATTTTTGAAACTGGTTGAAGAAATAATTGAATTATGAAATTGAATGAAAAGAAAAAAATTAAAAGAAAGAAAATTTATATTTAAATTGATGAAAACAGGTTGAATTAAAATTTTGAAGATACAAGGATTTTTTAAAAATTAAAATAATCAAATATTGAATAAAATTGATGATTGAATATCAAAATTCAAAAAACAAAAAATTGGGAACAATAAGGAATGCCACATCGAAAAAAAAATGTATTTAGTGAAATAAAATGAGTACATCAAAAATATTGTACAAGTTTAAAAACTAAGCTTCATGAGAAGAAAATTTAAAAATAAAAATATTTTCATATACATGTGATATGATAGAAAAAACCACAAGAAATTCAATCAATATAAAAATGGAATATGAATATAATTTGTGGTACATTGATTCAAGAGAAATCCACCATATGATAGATATTTTTTATTGCTTTGATTCGATTCAAGTAGAAACAAATATACCAATGAAGACAGTAGATGATAAAATTTATCATGTACAAGGATCAAGAAGTGTCACCCTTAGTCTACCGTATTTTGAATGTATGTTGGAAAATGTAATTTACATTCCTAGCATAGCAAATTATATTAACTTAGTATTATAATTGTTGGACAAAATAATAATGATGGAATTATAAAATATTAATGGAAATAAGATATGTCTCATTAAGAGATAAAATAAATTGAAGCCCTAGCATCATACAAGTTTAGGATATTTACCTGGGATATAATTGAAAGTGCACAAAAGAAATTTGACTTTTGCCAAGGGAATAATTTCAAAAGAAGTATTATATTGAACACAATACTTTTAGAGCAAAAGAACATGACAATGAATTCTTTGATGACTTATTTGGAAGTATAGGTAGTAGAGATAGAACTTGAAGCAATACCAAATATAGCATGCATGAAGAAGAATAAAGCACTTGAAGGCAAAAGGTCTTCATACCGAATAATGTAATCTAGGGAGGTGAGGGGGATATTGGAGGTATTACATTGTTTGGTCATGTAAATAGTTTAGTGGGTGTTTAAGATTTAAATATTTAGTATGCGTCATATTATTAAGTGTGAGTGTGTGTCATGTATATAAGTGTGAGTTACATGTGTGGTGTATCAATCTAGTAAGTGTGAGTTATAGGCGTGAGGTATCATGTTTAGAAGTAGGATTTATGAGAAATCATGAGAGACTTTGTATTTATGTAAATATGTCATATTTATTATTTAAAAAGGAAATATGAAGAGTTGGTTTTCCCATGAGTTTGAGGAGATTATATATCAACAATCATGTAATATGAAGAGTCTCATATAAGTATATATTTAAGATAAAGCTTTATAATATGTATCAAAGTAGAATTGAATTTATGCATTGCAATAGTAGATGTACTTTCAATAAAATTTTAGTGAGTTTACTTTGCATTTTTTGAGTGATTTATGTTCATTAAAAACTTTAATATTATTGAGATATTATTTGATCTTGGTGATTAATAATTATGTGAAAATAGTGGTGATTTGCTAACACATTGTGCACTAGATGAACCATTTATTAAAATAGTTCAAAGAGAAAATAAATTTTATATATTTTTTCTACACTGTCTAGTTCATATTGCAATAGTAGAAAGAGTAGTTTTTACCATACACCTAAACCAAATAGAGCAAATGGTAAGCCACTTCTAGTAGTAAAATGTATAGACCTAATTTTCCAAGAGAGAAAAGAACCTTCTACCTTTCCTATGAGATAATATATAACATCATAATGGAGAATCCAAGGGAAAATATTCCAAGGCTTTTGGATAAGGTTGAGATATTTCTAAGGTAAAAGGACTGGATAAACATAGGCTATCACATAAGCAAGTAATAGTCACCAATATATTTATTTAGCTTCTTTACTATGCTAGTTGAGATACCTATATACATACAAAATTATCTACAGAACATGGAATATGTCATGCACTTGGATTATGTGGACCTAAAATATTATCAATGTAGAACAAAACCACCTTCTATTTCCTAGACCAACATATAATAAATATCGCATACAAGTTATAATATTTCTATAACATTGTTTAGGAGAAAGTAAGAAATGTGCAACTTTAGTAGTTTTGAGATATCTAGTCTTATGATCCTAATGGCTATTTTTGATGGTGATTAGAAGATAAGGGTTTGTACACTTTTAATGTGAATTATAAAAGGTATAAATTTTAAATGAGGTAAACCCATATAAGGAAGTAGTCCAAGCCACTATAGTGAGAGGGAAAAAATACATAGACAAAATCTAGCAATGGTACACCAATCCCAAAAGTAGTTTACATTCTGTGCCAATGTGAATGTCAAGGATGAATTTGATCCTAATTATAATACAGATCATCATGTGTTGAAGACCTTGGATAACCCGAGATACTTGAGAAGGAAGATATTTATATGGCATAAGATGATATTTGAGATAAACACCACCAGGAGGTGACTATGCATCCATACCTTTGATGAACACTTAGTAGTAATATATGATAGTGAGAATATAAGAGGTGTTAATTGATATACATTGATGGAAGAATCCCTATAAAAATGTCCAAAAAATACACCTATTATTGCTATTCCAATTATAAAAACATCTAATGCTAACAACTTTGGAAATAGTAGGCATTATAGGTTGAGAGGTAATGAGGGAAATACCCAAAAACTATGATGGTGACCCACATGGGTCCATGTTTAGAGAATTTGTAGTACAATAAATAGAACAAGAACTTATGGAATAATAACATTGAGCATCCCATATTAGGGAGAGGGAATTTGGCTATGGAGGAAATTATCCAAAGTTGCTAGAATCCAAAGTCCAAGCTTATCCCACCATCATTTCTACAACTACTTCCTTTTCTCTTTCATGTTTTCCCACTACCTTTTTCCTTTCTATTTCTTATTTTTATTCTTCTTCTTCTTATTATTTTTCTCCCATACCTTATTATTTTGCACATCCTTCAACATCCACAAGCCTAACCATTGGCCCCCCTAGAGGCACTACACCTACCATCATGAACCTCATCATTGGAACCACCTAATTAACCTCACCAATCATCAAAGTAACCACCCTGTACGACCTATTCTCCTACATTGTAATCACATATCCCTCACAACCAGTTTGATTAGTAACTAAAACATTGGTATAATTGGCACCGACAATCACATAACTCCATTTAACTCTATTTCTACACAACTCACCTCCATCCACCATGTCATTATATACACTTCACTCCATTAATTAATAGGTGAATCAAATGATGATAGAGGTAATTACATCATCCATTCAAATTCTTGTGATGAAGCCTCCAAAATCAACCCTAAAAACAAGCATAACTATAGAGCTTATCTAGGCCTTCATATAGGGAATTGCTAGTGAACCAAAGAAAACCAATGTTCAAGAATCCTTTGGTTCCCTCCATATAGAGGAGAGAAAATTTTGAAAGGAGGGAAAATATCTAAATGAAAATACCTCCAAAGCATTGATCATCTTGTGATCTCAAATTTCTTATGGTAGTAGAAGAGTACTTGTAAAATCAATCCTAAATATTCCTTGAAAACCCACCACCACACTTGCTAACTTCACTATAGAAGTGTCAAAGATGAATTTAACTACAATATAACTCTATTATATGATACTTTTGAACCAAATCTCTATTAATTTATTTATAAAATGTGTCTAGATGGTAGTGGATAATGATATACTAAATATAAGGATAATAGAACAAGAAGTAATAATATTGTATCTAAAAGCATAAAAATTATAACTCTTGTAAGAGAATGAGACCCTTAGCAAAAATATAGTAGATAACGACAAGTTGCAACAAAATGTTGAAAACCTAAAGCCTTAACTTATTGAATTCAATAAATAAAAATAATGGCTTATGGATCACACATAGAAATATTCATAAGGGAAAAAATAGCTAAAGAAACAAGTCAAACAAGAGATGTCACAACTAGAGGAGCAATTAAAGTAGTGAAACAAATATTAGTATGAAAAATATCAAAATATCTTTGATCTCTAGTAGGAGATTATCAAATTAAAAGGAGCACCAACTAACCAAAGGAAAGCCTCAAAAATTGAAAATATCATGTCCCTCCAAGACAACATTAATACCAAGGTATTAAGTGCTAGGAGGTACTTCAAATTTATGGCCAACACTAATAGTATCATCAAGCAAGTGGTAATGATGACTAAACAAATAGAAGTAGAGTTTCTCATGAAGGATAGGTACCAAGAGGTACTAAAAAAATTGGACACTATGTCAACATCAAATGCATAGGATATGATGATAGATATGAAGGATATCATAATAAAATTGATAATGATCCTTGATACCTATAGAAATATTTAGACCTCTAAGGACATAATGGTCTCTCTAGAAACCATCGTATGAGATATGAAATAATATATTCAAGGGTTAGTAATTTTTTTATTGCTTAATATGTTCTACCATTAGAAAAAGCTACTCAATGATGGAATTATTAATTCAATTATTGAAGTGGAAAAAGACAATATTGAAATTGAGATGACTATATAAAAGATCAAATAGTTGGATAGACAACTCTCCAAACTATGAAAATAGATGAATAAGTAGGATGAATTATCTATAAAATCATATGAATACTTAGTAGGAGATATGGAAGAACCCACAAACATCCAAATACTAAGGAACAAGGAATGACATAAATTATTAGGACTATTTCCATAAGATAAGATAAGGAGAATCAATAATTTTATAGTTTTATAGTAAGGGATTCCAATTCTAAAGGATTTGTACCCAAATATGAAGGCAAGATCTAGGATATCTTGATAATCTATCTTGATGCACCATGTAGTTGCTATAAATTAAGTGGCAAGTCACTACTGTAGGAATTTTTCTATTTTGAAAGGTTATCAGGCCTTATGAATTAGTCAATTAATACCTATAAAATTCTAAATCTTTACAAAGTTTATACTAGAGGATCGATTGAATATTTCAAAAGCAATTGGGTTATAGAAGAAAAATATTATAGGAGTGAATCACTAGTAGAGTAAAGTAATAATACCACCAATCACTTTAGATTATTTCTAATTCATTTAGTGATATAATTAGAAGCATGTAACATTTAGAGAGATATCACTTTGTTTATTATACCCTATGTCTTTACTTATTATTCAGAGTAATAATTTCTCACCTAAGGTAATTTGGGGGTTTATTATTCGTATAAATGATAACCATGGGATTTATTATAAACTTATTTGATCTTGATAAAGTCAAAGATACATTATATGAAAACCACATTGTGTAATATTTTCTTGATGTTAATACAAACTTGATAAGTTTCTTGCTATCTATTAGTGAAACTAACCTCTAGGATTGTGAAATGTATGATAAGTAAGACATCATCTATTCATACATATTTTCATTTATCTCATAATATCATTTCATATGAATGTGACTACACTATTGTTTTTTATGATGAGTTAATTGATCACACACACTTCTTGTTATGGATATGGTCATTTTTACTTTCAATCTCTACTACCCTAAACTTCACAATTTTACTTATGGTCTTAGGTCCCATGTATATGGGTAAGTCCAAAAGAATAAAACCTCTAATTTAAAATTAATTCTCCTAACCAAAACAAGCAATATCATATGAAATATAGTGTGACCTGTTTTCCTTCATTCTCCATGTATATTGTATATATACATACATTGTAACAAAAGTATGTAGAATTTAAGCTAGAATTATTTAAATAGTTTTCAAATGTTAAATATTCTCTAATTTATATAGGATATTTCATAAAAAGTCTTATATATTTATCAAATATATTTTCTTAATCTTCCATTTTTAAATAAACTAATTTGTCATAGTAATAATTGTTATTGATTAAATTTCATTATAAAAATAAAAATTATGTAAATATTTTCAATTAATTACATGTCTTATAAAATTTACTAACAAGTAAATTTGGGTTCTCTTATATAATGTAAAATTGATACTTAATATTTTTCTTTTGAATAGAATTTTATTTGATAGAAGAATAATAGAAGAATAAGAGTATTCATGTTCTTATTTAGAAGATGAATGTTTATATTTATATTTTTTTTCTCCTTAGTATCAAGCATTTCTTAAAATTTATGTGTACTTTATGGGTTCTTATAATTATTTTTAGAAATTTAATTGAATATCTAAAAAAATAGAATATCTATCACCATTTATTACAATGTAATTTAAATATAATGAATAATGTATTTGTAATAAAAATTTTATTAAACACTTCATTGTATTCAATTTAAATCAATTATTCCTTCATAAGAAGAATTACATTTTCATTGTATTAAAAGATACACATGACAATCATATAACATAGCAAGTTGTAATATCATTTTAGTAAATTATGATGCAAATGTCTACGATCATATAAAAGGACATTCAAATTTTTTTAATGAATTCATTATAACTTAAAAGAGAGCCCAACACCCTAATAATTATGGTGTTTCATAGATATGGTTCAAACGACGGTGAGAATGTCTGAACTTTTGGAAAAAAATAAACATCGGATGGCATTCATTCATTCATTATATATATTTTTTAGATTCTATAATAAACATTATCGTATGTGGTATGCTTATTTATACTATCCATTTAAAAAAAAAAAAAATTACATTATATTTTATATTTCAATTACTTATTAAAACATTTTATGCATGGACATCATGCTTTACATAATTAAAAATGTGATATAAGAAATTTTTAACATAAAAAATATGGTAATTTATTTACGTCGAGAGGCGTTCCTACAATGGCAGACAGGGGGTGGGAGGCAAAGAGGTCATACATGTCACGTCGTAAACAATTTTTTTTTTATTAAAAAAGCCGACATTAACAAAAACATTTAAAATATTTAAACTAAAACAACCGACTAACCAACCGTTGCAAACATTTAAAATATTTAAACTAAAACAACCGACTAACCAACCGTTGCAACTGTTTAATAAAATATTGTATAAATACATGAACATCCATTGCAATATACCAAAAACAATCCACAACGCAATTGATTTCGAACTGCTTCTGTAAATTGCGAATAGCGAGAAATTCATTCGGGACTGCTTCTGTAAAGGTTTGAACAATGATATAGAGTTACATTCACCAACGTTATTTAGTTGGGCAGGTGCAAAGATGTAATCCTGCAGATGGTGCCAGGTAGCATAATTGGAAATTCTTGACATCATTGAAATTAAAAATGCACACAATCGATACTAAAAACCTTTGATACTGCTCAAAACATTTTATACTAGAATTGACTTAGTATATTATATTATTATATATATATTATAATACTATATTATTAATTTCTAGGGTTTCATTGATTTATCGAAATGTATATATTATATATTATAGTATTAATATAAAGTATTAATAGTATTATATGATAACTATAGTATTATTATAATATTAATATTAGTATTATAAGTTGGACTATAGTATTATTAATATAAGATTAATATTATATATTATAATATTATAATACTATAATATATATATTATAGTATTATATAATATATTATTATAATATTATTATGATAATGTATATTATTATTATAGAATACTAATATCAGTTTTTATATATATATTGTACTATTTTAATATTTATTAATTTAAACTAATAATATTTAAAATATTTTTTTATAGGAACAAATGGAAAATACACCAAAAATAAATATATCAGAGGAGGAAAAGAAGCAACAACGTTTGGCATATCAAAGAGAATATCAGAGACAGAGACGTGCACAGATGACAGTTAGCCAAAGAGAAAGAGAAAATGAGAAACAAAGACAAAATCGTGCAAAACGCAAGGCAGAATCAATAGTTGAAAAGATACAAGAAGAAAGAGAAAAACAAACAAAATGAAAAAGAATGTCTCGTGCACAAATGACACAGGAACAAGACATAAGAGAGCACCAACAGATGATAGACATAGATAACGAGGTGAATAATGAACTTCAAATCCTCCATCAAACACTTGAGAGAATTAGACGATCTAACCAAGACAGACAAAGGCAATAGGGTAATGGAGAAAATATTGAAAACAATGAAGTAGTACGATAGATGGATGCATCTGAAGCATCTTCTTTTCTTAGAAGAAATGCTTCAAATATAGTTGTCGTTCAACAGACACAAAGCGGATGCAATGAGATTAACATGGAGATGCATCAAGAAAGGACATCGCAGCCTCGAAGAGAAGGAAATATTGAAGGTATAGCAATAAATATACAACAAATTCCAACATATGGTGTGGATTTCAATGAATCACAGACTATATTTCGACATCAATTAGACAGTCTTGCATCACCATCGATGTGTTATATTTGTGATGAATGCTATCCTGGAATAAAGGTGTGTTTGATAGACAAAGGTCCAATATGTAATAGGTGTCGACAAGAAAAAGGTCCTAATCAATTTTCTGTAGAGAATAATATGGATCCTGGACTACAACCACCTGAACTTGCGAATTTGACACAAATTGAAGAAATGTTGATAGCCCGTGTTAATCCCATATTACAGGTAACACATGCTACGGGAGGCCAATACAAGTATAAAGGGCACACAATAAGTTTTCCTCAAGAGGTGAAAGAAATTGCTAAGGTATTGCCTCATTCAATAAGTGATTTGCCAATCATTATTGTTAGGAGAAAAGATCAACATGGTACAAATTATAATTTTATAGTGAATAAAGAGAGAGTATACAAAGCTCTTAAGTATAAGGTTGAGCATGATAAGTTTTATAAGGATGTACAAATTGATGAAAATGTTTTGAGTGAACTCCCAACAGACACCACTACAAATGTCTTTCATAAACTTAATTCTGTCCATATGGAGTTCGATTCTGATATGAATGAATATGTATTTATGGGTCCAATTCTAGAGACTGATGAAGGAAATATAATTGATCACACCACATCAATGGCCTCCAAACCGCCTAATGCTCCGAGGGAGATGGAACTCATTCGTGCATGGGTAAACAACCCTAATGCGGATCCTGGAACACTTATTGATTGGCCTAGAATTGGAGCATCTCCTATAAATGAGTATGTTATAGAAGGGTTACTGGATATGGCCTTCCCGACATTATTTGCAGATGGAAATTGTGATTGGTTGCAGCCTAGAATGAAAAAACTTCATCTACATGAATTCGTAAAACATCTAATTCGATATAGAGATCATCGTTTTGGAAAACATCCAAGATTTAGATATTTCATGATGAACATGATTATGCGACATCGTGCACAGAATTCTTCAACAGTATTTGTAAAGAAGAGTCTTCAAGACTTACCCATTACAATCAATGAACTACGTGAACATATGGAAAATATCCCTCAATCCCATCTTGCAGATCGCTTAATGCATTTTGGTACATCGTTAAGAGGCACAAGATCTTACTGGACAAAGTGTCGTGCTGAGTTAAATGACTTATTACATCAAATTGGGTCACCCACTATTTTCTTCACCTTAAGTGCAGTTGATCTGTATTGGCCCGACCTACATGCATTGATGCCAGGAACTCCACCAATTGATCCTCATGAAGCACAAAAATGGAGAAAACAAAATATTATTGACTATCCTCATATTGTAGCTTATTACATGCATATTCGAAACACCACATTTCGAAAGGAGGTGTTGCAAAAAAAATGAAAGTAAAAGAATTTTGGTGTAGATACGAATGGCAACATAGAGGCTCTCCACATGTCCATGGTTTCTTATGGTTAGAGGGAGCTCCGAATATGGACAATTTAGATTGGAAAAATGAAAATCAAGTTAAAAATGCACAAAGATATTTTGATAATATTGTGCATGCATGGAATCCTCGAGGAGACCCTCACCAACGGAATATACAGGTAAATATAAATAACTGTTTAGATTTATATTTATATGAGTTTATATTTAGGTTTGTATTTATATAGTTGTGAATTGCAGGTATTACAAAGTTTCGGTCAACATCCATGTTTGAGAAATACATGACAACTTATGCAAATTGATGCAAATCTAGATTACGAAGAGATTCTCAACCGTGTAGAGCGCCACACGCTATGTAGAGAGGGTGCTTGCTTACGAAAAAAAGAGGGAAGATGGTTTGCAGGTATGTAGAGGTAATTCAAAGTATTTCAACTATTCCACATATACATAAAAAATTTGTAACTAATACCATTTATCTTATTTCTTTTATTTAGGTACAATGCACCATGGCCTCTCGAATCTAGAAGGTTCAAAATTATACGAAGATCCTGAAATAGGAGATAAGAAGTATGAACCAACAAGAAATGATGAGCGAGTAAACACACATAATCGTTACATTTTACAGTTATGGAGAGCAAATGTAGATTGGCAACTTGTTCTTTCAAAGCATGCAGTTATAAACTATATTGCCAAGTATGTTGTGAAAGCTAAAAAAGCTCAGAAACTTATCAACAAATGTTGATGCGAATAGCAAATATGCAGAATAATGATGATCCAACAACAAGAGCATATAGACGTCTTCTAACAGAAACACTTATAGAGAGAGATATAGGAGCACAAGAAACATGTCATATGCTATTAGAGCTTCCATTGGTTGAATGCAGTCGAGTATTTGTTCCTCTAAATGTTGGATGAAAAGTATTCAAGGAGGTGGAACATAATGATGAAGATGAGACCGAAAGAGAAGGTAAATCTTTAATTGATGGATATATGCAATGACCTTATAACATGGAAAGTGTTTCACTTATAAATGCAGCTAAATCTTGGATATATAATCCTAAGAGAAAAAATGACTTCAAATGGAAAGCTAGAAAAGAAGCAGCTATTGTGAGGGTATTTCCATGATTTATCACCATTCCTGAATGACAATCAGAAAAATTTGTTGAGTTTTGTTGGTCAGAGCTGCTACTTTACAAACCATTCAGAAATATAGAGAGAGATATCGGACTTGATGATGGAAATATCATTTCAAATTGGGAGTCATTCAATTACAACCCATGGCATGTTGAAAGGATAAGTAGGCAAAACAATACAGAAGAACATTATAGTGAATCTGAAGATGATGATGTTGGAGTGGTACAACAAAACACGACTGAACATGAATGGGAAATTATATCCAAACTATACCGTGGGTAACTCATGGACGTAAGTGAAATAGATATGCTTGGAAGAAGAGATTTTGATAAACTTGCGCCATGGAATATAGAATATCAAGGAGAAGATTACACAAAAAAAGCAATACAACATATAACCTTCATGAAGGAAAATGGCTTGCTCATTCCTGATGATACCACTTCGAATTATCCATATGAAAGCTTAAGCATCAAACAAAAAAAAGCTTTTGATATAATCAAGGAACACTATAATGAAGGTCAAAATGTACCTCCATTGCACATGATAATACAAGGAACAACAGGAACAGGGAAATCTTATCTTATAGGTGCAATTCATCAATTACTTGAAAATTTATCATCTCCAGAACGTTGTCCCCTATTACTACTTGCACCAACTGGAGTCATTGCATTTAACATAGGTGCAACTACTATACATGGAACTCTACGAATTCCTATTGCAAATTTTGAAAAATTGGAAGGAACTAGATTAACAAGTTTTCAAGAAGATTTACAACATATAAAATATATATTGATTGATGAGATGAGCTTCATAGGCCAGAAATTATTGGAACAAATAGATTCACGTCTTCGTCAAGCATTTCCACAGTATTCTAACATATGCTTTGGAGGAAGGTCAATCATTTTGGTCAGTGATTTAGGATAGTTACCACCTGTGATGGATAGCCCACCATATGCCAGTGATAAGTATGCAAAATTATTATGGCAAGAATTTTCAACAGTCATAATATTGGATAAGGTATTCCGATAGGAAGGAGATAGTGAAGAACAAAAAATATTTCGTCAACTTCTTACAAATATCAGAGATGCAAATCCAACTATTGATGACTAGCAATTATTGATGAGAAGGACCAATACATCATTAGATGCAGCTACAATAGAAGAATTTGACAATAGCTTCCATCTATTTGCCACGAATGAGAATGTGCATAATCATAACAGGAGACAATTGTTAAAATCAAAATATCCTGTGGCACGTAGTATTGCAACAAAAGGGGGAAGAACTAATCCAGGAGGAGGTGATAATGAAGAACTTGAAGTTGAGTTACTAATTGCAAAAAATGCAAGAGTTATGTTAACAACCAACTTATGGACTGAAGTTGGACTTGTTAACGGTGCATTAGGCTATATTCGAAATATAGTCTATAAACCTGGAAGGTCTCCACCAGATCAACCAACATATGTTTTGGTGGAGTTCGATAACTACACAGGGATGCTATTTGATGATACATCTCCTCGAATTGTTCCAATTACACCAGTAGAAAAGGGAAAGATAAGACAACTTCCATTAAAATTAGCTTGGGGATTGACAATTCATAAGTCACAAGGTTTGACACTGAATAAAGCAACAATTGACATAGGACAGACAGAAAGACAAGGTTTAACTTTTGTTGCCATCTCAAGAGTTAAGGCATTGGAAGGACTTAGAATAATACCACCCTTTTCATATGATCGATATGAAAAACTGAAGTCGAGAAAAGGAGTTGCTAAGAGAAAGGAAGAAGAAGAGCGACTAAAGTCTTTGGAGCTTAAATGATTGGCTCTAGCCAATCTATGAAATAATAAGGTGTTTATCAACATCAATCTTTGAAATAATAAGGTGTTTATCAACACCGCCTATTGGGATTCAAATTTGTTATCACTTGAGCATTTTCATCTCACTCAAAGCTATTTTAAATATTTTTGGCATGTTATATTTATCAATACATTTATATATATATTTTTAAAATGTCATTGAAAAATATTTTAATATAATAATTGTGCGGCCGCGGATGCTACTAGCTTAGATATAAAGGATATATATCTAAAAACACCGAGAGTTATCAATCTCGAGGCGCCTATCTCATTTCTTGGGGGTGTGATCTCCAAGATAGGCGCCTCGGGATTGATAACTCTCGGCGTTTTTAGATATATATCCTTTATATCTAAGCTAGTGATATTACTATCTTATAACATGTTCTAAATAGTGAAACAAATATACTTGATATCATATAACTATCAGATGTGTTATCTCTAATTATTACAAATGATCATAGATAATATTTTTTAATACATAGAGGAATTAGTAACACCATTGGGTGCTACCACATTAAACCTTAGCCTATTGGGTTAGACAAAGTCAACAAAATCCTAAACTTCAAATTGGGGCATCCAACTGTCGCTACCATCTAGCCTATCCCCTTCTAGGTACATCATGATTTTAAACTTGGACCTCCCCCATACCAAAGCCCTAACAATTGAGTTGTCGTGATCATAGATAATATTCAAAATACTAAAATCTAATTTGCATGAGCATGCCACTTTTTACTATGATATAAAAAAAATCCTCAACAAAGTACAAGAGGCAAATAGGTAACTAGATATTTATTTTATAAGGCATTTTGGGCTTGGATATTATATTTTTATATATTAAAATTTAATTAAATACAAATCAACATCAAAAGTCCATAAAGATGTTGAAATAAAGGATAACTTATACTTGACATCTATTATCATGACTCAAAATGTAGCCTTTCCTAATTTTATGTATTTAAAATAAAATTTTGGACTTGAAATCATGCAAAGTTACTACTTTTATCTTGTGACACTACAGACATAAAAGTGATTCTTATTCTATCAAAGTGATACTTTCAAGTAAAAGGGGCCTAAGGCAAGGTGACCCTATCTCTCCCATGTTTTTTATCATTGTGGCTGAAGCCCTTGGGAGGACAATCAAAGCTGCCTGTAATATTGGTCTTATTTCAGGAATTAAAGCATCATCACAAACACAGGCAGTTACACATGAACAGTTTGTGGATGATACTTTGTTGTTAACTCTTGCATCGCTTTTGAGGCTAAGGTCATAAAACATATTCTAGAGCTATATGAGGATGTCATGAGGCAAAAGGTAAATTTTTCAAAGAGTAAAATTTATTTCTTTAACACTCCCATTCAGAGGCAGATTAAGATTGCTAGGATTCTTGGATGCTCAGTGTCTACTCTTCCATCCACATACTTAGGCCTTCATTTATTTACAGTCAGAGCTACTGATTCCATGTGGACTAATGTAATTGAAAGAATTCAGAGGAAGCTGGCTAGATGGAAAGGGAATTTGTTATCTCAAGCTGGCAAGGTAGTTCTCACCATGTTTTCCATTCAAAGCATCCCTGTCTACTTTCTATCTATTTTTAAAGCTCCTACAAGTGTCTACACTAAAATTGAACAGATCCAGAAGAGGTTCCTATGGACTGGTTCTGAATCTAAGCAGCGCTTTCACTTGGTGTCTTGGGATAGGGTTTGTAAACCAAGGGAGTTTGGAGGTATTGGGCTAAGGAGAATACAACATTTAAACATGGCCCTCCTGGCCAAAAAAGCATGGCGTCTTCTGAAAAATGCAAATGCAGAATGGATTACTATAATCAGAAGAAAGTATTTGCAAGAAACTGAATTCTTAAGTTATTCCTTTCCTCCCAGGGGATCAATTTTTTGGAAATCAATCCTTCAAACTAAAAACTTGCTAAGCAAAGGGCTACGTTGGAAACTATTAAATGGAAGAAACATTGATTTCTGGGACCACAAATGGTTAAAGGACTATCCCCTCTCTGTAGACCCCATCCTTTCAACCCTTAGAGCTTGGAAAATTGAATTTTTTGGTACCAAAGTTGCAGATTTTATTACTTTGTCAAACAATAGAAGGGTTTGGAAGCCAATAATGAACAATGATCTACCAGGGGCATCAATAATACTGGAGAATGAATTAAGATAGTCTTTACTCCCTTCTGGCATTCTTGAGGACCAGCTTATCTGGGAAGCTTCAGACAATGGGGAATTTTCTGTCAAGACTGCTTATCTGATGCTTATTGATAATGATGAACCTACTTTCCCTCACTTGGAAGTTTGGCCCAAAAGCATTGTTTCGAAGGTTGGGTTTTTTGCATGGTTGGCCATCCAAAATAAGATCCTCACCATGGATAACTTAATAAAAAGAGGTGTGATTGTTGTTAATAGGTGTTATCTTTGTATGTCTGAATGGGAGTCTATTGATCATTTGTTTCTGTATTGTAATTTTTCTGTCTCAATCTTGTTAGGTCTGTTACAAGTGTTTCATATTTATTGGGTCCATCCTTAGTCCATTTTTGACTTATTTGTCCAGTGGCCTTCTCCCTTTTTGAATAGGCATCTTAGGTATATGTGGAAGATCTGCCTTCATCACTACTTGTGGCAGATATGGTTGGAAAGGAATCGTCGGGCCTTCTTGGATAAGGTTTCTCAGTCATCCTCTGTCCTGTCAAAAATTTTAGTATATGCTAATGAGAATGCTTGTTTAGTGCCTGCAGCATCTAGACCTCCAAATCCTTTTGAAGCTTCATTAGGCCAGTCATTAAACTTACCTCTCACTGATGGCCTCAATCATCCTCAAGTCTGTCCTAGAACCATGATCACATGGACCCCACCCCCCTTAGGGTGGATTAAGTTAAATTTTGATGGGGCATCTAGGGGCAACCCAGGTGAAGCTGGGGCTGGTGGCTTACTTAGAGACCACAAGGGTGAGGTGCTTGTAGCTTTTGTTGAACATCTTGGAGCTCAAACTAACAATGTGGCTGAAGCGAGGGCAGTTTGGAGGAGCCTCAAGGTGGCAGAGAATTATCCAGGGAAACTGTTGGTGGAAGGTGATTCTCTTATTATTATAAATCTTCTAAAGAACACTAAGAGAGCTCCTTGGAGATTTGATGACTACATCCACGAAGCAAGGGCTCTAATTCATGATCGACCTGAGGCCATAATTTTGCATACCTTCCAGGAAGCAAACATGGCAGCTGATAGGCTAGCAAATGAAGGCATTGTAGCAGCAAATTTGATCACGTGGACTGAAAATATTCCTCATGCAGTCTCAATGGTGATAGATAATGAAAAATTTTAGATTGGAAGGCTCAAAGTGGATCAATGACAGAAAATGGGGGCATTTTTAAAAATATTTTTTTGAACCTTATAATGGCTTTTGTCATATTTGTTTTTTTTGTTCATGTGACTAGTGTTTTTTGCAGCTGGTGGGGCACTGATATAGGTTTTTTATCTACAAATTCATGCATGGGAAACATCCGCTTTGGCCTCAAGTATTTCCCAAGGTGTGTTTGGATTCGATGTCGCAAAAAGGCCCTAGCAAGAAATAACAAAGTGTTGGAGATCCCTGACAATGAGGTACCAGACCCCACCATAATAGTCTTGGAGAAGATGACAATTTCATTAGCCTCCAATAGTATCAACCAGTTGAAGAGTCTGTCTGGCCTCATCAGTGCAGCTGTTGATTTGTGTGATTCTCTAAATCTTCTGTTTTATAGCCAGCAGTTCCAGGGGCACAAGGAGTCGAAGGCAAAATCTAAAGATGATGGCAAGGAGGATGATAAGAAGTTAGATGAGGACTACAAGGAAGACTGCTTGGCCTCTTGGCTGTCCATTCTATGGGATGTTTTTTTGACCATATTCTATTATTTTTATATGGGCACAAGCTACTCTGCATGGTGCTTGCATGATTAGTTTTTGTCTTTGTTAGTTCTATTTTGCGTCTTTCTTTTTTGATGGCCATAATATTAGGCTTCCATAGTTTAGTTTGGTTGTATTCTGTTGGAAGAGTAGGTCTTGGCCCTTTTTGTTGTCAGTTTAAACTTTTAGGGCTTGGCCTTTGTCCAGTTGGTCAGTGGACCCTATTTTGTAAAATGGTTTTGGGTCAACCAGTTAAAACCCAGTGTTAATTATAATATTCTCTTACTTACCAAAAAATATATATATCTATCAAATTATATTCATTATTTTTTGTATCCATTAGGACAATGTACTCTTCTACATATAGATACATAAACACAATTTTGTCATTGGGATAAATATGGATTTTAAGTGGATTTTGTTGTTGAAACCATATGTTCTTTTTAGTTTGATGGTTGATGCTTCATATTGACTTATATGGATATTATTAGAGATAAATAAATATTTCTATAGCTTATGTTTATAGTTTTTGTTTATTAGGATATTTTTTATTATTAAAAAGTAATATGATATTAAAAAATATTGTATGTTAAAAAATAATTTAATAGCTACAACTAATTTAATTTGTAATGAATTAAAGTAAATATAAAAGTTATAAATGATATTTTTAAGCCAAATAAAATGGATGAATAAAAAATTATACTTAAAGAGTTATTAATGCATGTTAAAATATTTAAATTGACATTCAAACTCAATATCTATCATAGTTCTAGTACAATGAAATAGTGAACATTAAAGTACACTTGAAAAGAAATTTCTCATATAAATTAGAAAAAAATAGAATTGACTATTCATAAGTGAAGAAGGTCATGTGATTTATTCTCATTTAAGTAAGAGGATTATGAGAGGATACATTTAATTTTATGTGTTTTTTATTAGTCAAAATTTTTAGATATAATAGGTAACATATTTTTTTATATCATTAACATTTTCTATTTGATATTGGTAAAATATGGTTTTTAGAAGGGTCCAAACCCTTTTATAAGCCTAGACTAGTCTATCAAGTCTTATATTTTGTTTTTCCTCTTCTCAAAAACTTGAATATAGACTAACATGTTCAAATACATTCTTAGAACAACATCCCATTACTATTATTCTTTTTATTACAACTACATAAAAACTGTCAAAACTTTATTGCATTCATCGCATCAAACCTTAAGTTTATTCTAGTGCATAATCATGCAACATACTCCAACACATCCACAAAATTTAATCTTATTAACCATAGTAGAAAATTCCACATCTATTCAAAAAAATGGATCCCTCAGTCCACAAATCCAAAAATATTCAAAAATATAGAACCATAAGAAACCAAATACATAAATCTTCTAAAAAATGGAACCGACCTTCTCACTTAAAGCCTCACAATGTTTCTAGAAATTCACAAGTCCACACATCTCTAGATATTGATACCATCAATATATAAGTTCATATATCTTTAGAATATTGAACCTTCATTAGAAAAGTCCATAGATATTCAAAATATGGAGCTCATATACAAATCCATGGCTCTTTAGAAAATGAGCCCTTCATAGATGAATATTTTGATCGCTAAAAAAATGGTCTAGCCATATTCACTGATCATCAGCAAAATCTCTTAGAATTATTATATCTACAAGATAAAAAATCCTAGAGATCTCCAAAGAACATGGCCTTACAACATGTAATTTCTCAAATCTCCAAAAAATAATTTACCATGGACATTATAAATATTAGAATTTTCACACATTGGATTGAATTTCTATCTATCCTCCCTCCTTTTCCATTAAATGGAGTACATCCAGATGTATCCCATCTCACAATATTAATATTTTATCTTCCTCTTTGAAATCCCCCCAGTTGACTAGCCCATCATCCACCCTATTTTCTTCTCTATAGACATGGACCATTTATTCTTCTAGTGCATTTAAGTATCTTAGTGTATCTATTATTATGTTCATTACTATTCAATTATCTTCTAAATATTTATTGAGGCAATTGACAATATTCAATTAATCTCCCTAAATAATTATTCTCTTAGCCCCAACTGAACCACCATCTTTACTCCCGTCAACACTGCTCTTGCTTCATCCTTATGACTAGTCATAATTCCCAATTACTCACTCATTAGTTCCCTTCATTATAATCAATTTAAATTGACTTATAACTTATCACATTTTTTTCATGATTATGTTAAAGGAAAATATTCTTGGATTAAACAAGAGGTTCTTAAATGTTTCAAAAAAATAATTTTCTTTAATAGACCTATGCAAATATGATTATATAGAATTTAAAATATACACAAAATTATGCATAGAACTAGTGAATATTAAAAATGTTACAACATATTTGTTTGGATATTGGTTGTGTTGAATGATTATAAAGTTTTACTCTATCCTAATAAATATTCATCTAAGACAAATAAAAACATTAAACTAACTACTATACTTGCATACCATAATGCAAAAAGATAATATTATATGTCATAAGGTACCATAAATATGCTAACTTTCGCATAAATTATCCCTAGAAACTCATTAAACCTCTCACAAGCTATATATATATATATATATATATATGTCAATAAACATAACATTATTTAGATTAATTTGATCAATTTAATTATGTATTATTGTAATATATTTTGCAAGACCAAGAATATTAAATAGAATATCAATTATAAAACAAAATGGAAAATAGATGATTAAGAATAATATTTGATACATAGTTAAAACTAGTTATCAAACATTAATATAAAACATTCGAAAAATCATTAATTATTATTTATATAAAATATTATAATAATCAAATCTTATAACAAAACATTATCCACGCAATGAAGTTTAAGCAATATATAAATCTCTTTTTTAATATTTTTTTTGATTGGTTGAAAGGGTGTTGAAAGGTCCCTGAACCTTGTACACGAGGAATTACATGAATTTCATGTCGACTGAGGTGGTCGAAGAAATAAAGATCAAAGAGCGAGCAAACCTCCACATGAGTAAAGGTGTCACCAAATCACGACAAAAATGGTGATGTCACGAAATCACGACAAGTTGCACCGTTGTTGCCAAGAAAAGAAAGGATGTCACAAAATCGCGACAAGAAGTGCCAACAGAACCGAAGGAGGAAAGAAGTCATGAAATCATGACATTTTGCAAGGTTGCTACCAGAAGAGAGGAAGTGTCATGATAAAGCGACATGTTGTTAGGTTGGAGCCGGAAGAGAAGAAGAGTCACGAAATCGCGACATGAAGGAAAACCGCAAACGGATAGAAAAGATGTCGCGAAATCATGACAAGAAGTAAGATCGCTGTCGAAGAGAAGAGGTGTCATGAAATATCGACAAGAAGGAAGACCACAGCTAAAGTGAAAAAGTGTCGTGATATCGCAACATTTATGGAAGACTACTGCCGAATAGAAAAGGTGTCACGAAATCGCGACAATATGGAAGACCACTGCCGAAGAGAAAAAGTGTCGTGATATTGTGACATTATGGAAGACCGCAGCCGAAGAGAAAAAGTGTCATGATATCGTGACAATATGGAGGACCATAGAAAAAGAAAAAAAAAGTGTCACGATATCGTGACAAGATGGAAGACCGCTGCCAAAGAGAAAAATTGTCGCGATATCGCGACAATATGGAAGACCGCAGCCGAAGAGAAAAAGTGTCATGATATCGTGACAAGATGCAAGAAAGAGAAAAAGTGTCGCGATATCATGACAAGATGGAAGACATCTGCCAAGGAGAAAAAGTGTCGCGATATCGCGACAAAATGGAAGACCGTAGTTGAAGAGAAAAAATGTCGTGAAATCGTGACATGATGCAAGAAAGCACCTGAAGAGAAAAAGTGTCACGATATCGCAACATGTTGCAAAAATGCACCCGAAGAGAAAAAGTGTCACGATATCGTGACATGTTGCAAAAATGCACCCAAAGAGAAAAGGTGTCATGATATCGCGACATGTTGCAAAATTGTGGCCGAAGAGAAAAAGTTTCGCGATATCGTGACATGTTGTAAAACTATAGCCGGAGAGAAAAAGTGTCACGATATCGCGATAAGTTGAAAGACCGGGTCCGAAGGGAAAAAAGTGTCATGATATTGCGACAAGAAGCAACCTCACGGCCAGAGGAAAAAGGGATGTTGCGATATCGCGACATGCATAAATTTTGTGGCCAACGGTGAAAAGTGTCATGATATCGTGACAAGTTGGCAAAACGCAGTCGAAGCGGGAGAAGAAGGAAGAAATGACATGAAAACTCGACCAGTTCCAAGAGCAAACAAAATCAGTCCCCAATTAACCTCTCACATTGTGCAAACATTGGAACTTGAAGAAGCATCCCTTAGGCCAATGGGAAAGGTGTCTCTCCAAACATGAATGTCAGTTTTTCCAACTCCCTTGTTAGCAAGCCAGTCCACAGCTTTGTTTCCTTCCTAGTACTGATACTTAATGACTAATTCTAGGTAAATGCCAATTAGTGCCTTGCAATCTTGGAAGATCGAAACAAGGGCCCAGGGCGATGCAGAAGTCCCATTGAGCCAGTTGATGTAGTGCAATGAGTCTCCTTCTATGATAATTTTATTAATGGTCAAGCCTTCTAAGAGAATCAAGCTTTGGAGTAGAGCCCGAGCCTCTACCATATTGTTAGATTGAATTCCCAGGTTCTGAGCAAAGGCCAAAATTATTTCTCCTCTGTGATTTTTGAGAATTCCTCCTCCGCCAGCCGCTCCTGGGTTGCCTTTGGCCACACCATCGAAATTAAGCTTGTGCCACCCTGTAGGAGGTAAGACCCACTTGATGATAGACCTGTCGATAGAAGTGCGGGGTGTGGTAGAGAAATTGGAAAGATTGAAAAGTTTTGTTAGGTCTGATTCAAGGCCAGGAGGCGGGGGTTTGGAAGACGAGACAAGAGAGGCATTCTCCGTAGCAAGGGCCAAGATTTTTGCAACAACAATCTTCTTGTCAGTGGCTTGGTTTTTGAAAATTTTGGCATTTCTCTCAAGACAAATCTGCCACAGGAAAATGTGGAGGCAAGCTTGCCACATGAATTTAAGTTGATTGTTCTTGAAATGTCGAGGCCATTGTTGAAAAAGGAGGGGAATGGAATGAGGGAGGGCTATGAAGGTTACGAATGTGTTAAGAACCTAGTTGAGCACTACAAGAGAGAAGGGACATTCCATAAAAACATGCAAAGTTGACTCACAGGCATTTTTACACAGGATGCACCAATTGGGGATGAGTAACCCTCTGATTAGCAAGTTGTCAGTGGTGAGAATTATGTTTTGGATGGCCAACCAGCAAAATAATTTGACCTTGGGAATGATCTTGGGAACCCATACCTGATTAGATAAGTCTTGACCATCATTGGGAGTTTCTTGACTATAGTAAGCTGATTTAACAGTGAAATTCCCTGAATATTCAAGGTTTCAGACCATGGAATCATCTTTGTGAGAGTTGGGGATGATGCAAGTCCTTAGAAAGTTTTGTAACTGCCTGAGCACCTTGATGATATGCCTAGGCCCATTAAGATCCAGGCGTTTCCATTTAGGTCTTGTAATACCTGGGTTAATGAAATGACACACCTTATCTCCAAAGGTGGCTTCGGTAATCGTCTTGAGCACTGCAAGATGAGGATCTTGGCTGAGAGGTTTGTCACGAATCCATGGGTCATCCCAAAAATGAATGGTCATTCCAGTTCCAAGACACCACCTTAAGCCTTCCATGATGATCTTCCTTATTTTGGTGACGCCATTTCAAAAATGAGATCTGTTAGGAAGGTTGTGCTCTCCAAGAAAGGGAACCTGATGGAGGTACTTAGCTTTGATGATGTCAATCCAAGTGGCTTTTTCATTGGTGGTAAGTCTCTAGGACTGCTTGGCAATAAGGGCCATGTTCATCCGATTGATGTCCCTGAATCCAAGTCCTCCATCCTTTTTCTTGGAACAAACCCTGTCCCAGGCAACAAGGGAAAATTTGTTCTTGTTTTCGTTTCCTGCCCAAAGGAATCTGCATTGAATTTGCTCAATTATTTGACATATGGAAGCTGGAGATTTGAATATAGATAAGAAAAAAATAGGAATACTTTGCAGGCAAGCCTGGACTAGAGTGGCTTTGGCTGCCTGACTGAGCATTGAACTTTTCCAACCTGCAAGTTGCTTATTAAGGCGATCTAAAATAGGGTTCCACATAGCCGAGACTGATTTTCCATGGAAAGGCAGTAATCCAAGATAAGTAGTTGGAAGGCTTCCAATGATACACCCAAGGATCTCAGCAATCCTATTTTGCCTATGGATGGGAGTATTGAGAAAGTATAGCTTGCTTTTGCGGTAATTGACATCCAAATCGAAGCGATGTTGATAGACTGAGTTTCAGGGTCAAAGTATTTCCCCCATCTGTGCAAAAATAGGCTATGATGGCCAAAAAACCAAGGTCCTCTAGTAATAATGTGGTGGGTGTCGAGGGCATTGTTTAGCCTTATCATGAAAAACCCCCTAGGAAATGCCACTAACTCCAAGCTACCCAAAAGCCGCCATTTGGAAAGAGCCCATTCTCGGATAGTTTCCATATCAGGTTGGGCACCGAAAAATTTCCCAACCAGAGAGAGGGACTCTTGGAAGATTAGTGGCTCCATAGCCTCACTTGGAAAAGATACTTCAATTCCCGTAACAGAGAAGGGCAAAGGAGTTTGGAAATAAAACACTCCTGTCGAAGACCTAACTTTATTCGCAAAGGACAAAGACCAAAGTCATGCTTTGTAAGGAGAGGAGGGTGAAACCCTAACATTATTAGACTCCGATTTCACCACGTCGTTTGGGTCTTCTTCCCAAAAAATTTTGAGTGGGACTGCAGTAGGCCCAACACCATCTGCAGGGCCCGAGAACAAACCTGCCAGACCAGCACCCTCCAGTGCCCCTCCAACGTTGCCATCGCCATCGCCATCGTCCACAGACGCACCCGCTCCCATTCCCGCCATCACCGTTTGGGTCTTATTACTTGTTCTCTTTTTTAATATCACTCCACTCTAATTTTGTAAATATGCCCAAGAATTATAAATGAAAATTTGGACTAAACCTCCCAAAGCCTTTTTCTACAATTAAACCATAATAATTGAGTGTTTAAGCTTGACCCACCTATTTAAACTTAAATTTTATGTAATATAAAAATAAAAATATGAATAAAAGTTAAAATTGTAATAAATAAATAAAATAATTTTAATTTTTTTTTACATTGGGTAATTTTTTTAAACTTTAGTTGAGGTGAGAGGAAGTTAACTGTATAGAGTTTCCAAGGAATTGAATAGCGACGGCCAACCGCCAACCAGTAAATATTTAACACTATCAATCAACTTATCTTCTTTATTCCCTTATGAATGTTTCTCTTATGAGGATATATATTGTAATTTCCTTGCAAGTGTTATTCCCCTGGTTTGTTCTTCTCTTTTGTAAAGAAGTTGGGATGCAGGTGAACACGAGCAAAAAAAAAATTATGATTTTTCAGCAAAAAAAAGAAGAAGCAACAACTCAAATTTCAGTTTGCAGGAGAACCACTTGATGTAGTAGTAGAATACAAATACCTGGGCATAGAATTTCATGACAAACTTAATTGGAATACATGTAGGATGAAAATAACTCAAAGTGGTTGGAGAGCACTATATGCACTTCAAAACAGGTGTAGGAATGCCGAGTTATGGGACTGGAAGACCACCAAGGTCTTATTTGGCCTACTTGTTACACCAGTTCTATTGTATGGTTGCGAGGTGTGGGCTAGTGGCACAACAAATGCAAAATGGAGGCAAATAGAAAGGATTCAATCATAAACTTTCTCAAAATTAAGGCCACAACCCCTTATGAAATTGTTCTAGCTGAAACTAGAATGTTCCCTTTAGAAGCAATTGCTATGACCAAGTTGTTATGTTACTTGAAAAAAATAGAAAACATGACAAATGATAGATGGCCTAGGGCAGCTAGGGATGAAGAGTTGCATAGGTGAAAGAATACATGGATGAAAAAAAATCAAAAATGGATGAAACGTTGGGAAATCAACATAAATGAATAACCAAATGTCAACAAAGACATAAAAAATTATGTGAATGAAAAGTTCAGAAGTGGAATGTGGAAAAATGCAAGCAGGAAAAGACAATATTATATTGCAAATTTTAACCCAACGTATGACCACAAAGAAAAAGCGTATATAGGCATTGAAATCAAGTGGGAAAAAAAAAACTCATTGCTCAGATAAGGACTAGCCCTAAAGGCTTAGAAATGAAACAAGGATATGGACAACACCCAAAGAACAATGGCAAGAAAGGATATGTACTCTATGCAGCACAGGGGTAGTAGAGACAGAGGAACACTTCATCTATAAATGCTTGATTTTTTCAGATATCTATGACAAATACAAAGAAACACTTGGGAACGAGTTTATGGCAGATTTATTTGAAGACAATAAAATAAAAAAAGTTGGGGAACTACTAACACAAATTAGCAGGAGAAGGAACAACCTTCTCAAATATATTAAATATCATATGATATGTTTTGAGTAATTGTACTTCCATATTTAAGGTCCCATAGACCATATTTGGGTCTCGTGGATGTAATTAAAATCTTTCATTTCATGATTTTAAAACCTTTAAACATATTTTTATTATTTATTATTTATGATTGTCATGTATATATAAATTTTTATATTTATATTTTGGTTAGGTAAGTGTAATATTGCTAAAATTTAAATTCATTTTCATAGACAAATATAAAAAATTCAAAATTTTAAATTTTAATGGTATATTGGTAAGCCTATATATATATATATATATATATATATATATATATATATAGGCTTACCATTATATATATATATATATATTGGTAAGCCTCTTTTGTATCTTTATATATTTTATAAATGCTATATATATATATATATATATATAACTCTTTTTCACCTTGTTTTATTTTTCATGGTTAAATATAAAATATTAAAATATTAAAATCTCAAAGAGAAATTTAGGGCATCTATGAGGAAGACATAACACTTTTTGATTGTTGTAGAATTAAATATGAGAATTTTGCTCCAAAAGGGCCCAATAGGAGGGTGTCCAGATCCTCCCCTAGGTAGACAAATTTCATTTGCAAATTTATTGAAGGAAAATTTTTCAATAGAGATAGAAGAAGCACCAAAAACAATACTAAAAATGCTCTTTACGATTTTTGTAAAAAGAATAACATCTCAAATAATCAATGGATGCTTACCATAGTTGGAATCAAGGCCCAAGATTTTCAATGAGTATAGTAGAAGAAACAATCTTATATAGATCCAATCATGACATGATCTATAGATTGATGGGTATTTTCCCCACATGGAATTTTTTGTATTTGTGGGTTTGGTGGGGAGCATCTTTTTGAGTATTATTTGTTTATTAATAATGGATACCTTATTGTAATTTTTTCTTCATTTTCCAATAAAAATAAGGAATTTGAATCATAAAAGAAGAATCATGGTCTAGTACGATTATTTATTCAGCCTTGGAGAGTAGGATTTGATCATTGAATTGAACCCATTGTTGTCCCTATTTGGGTATGATTGTATGCACTTTTAATGGATTTCTAGAATGAATAGGTATTAGACATCATCAATAATTTTCTTGAAATATATTTTGGTGTCTCTAGAGACACAATGGAAGGAAAGACAATTGTTTATACTATATTATGCATTGAAATGGATCTTGATCAACCTTTGTTCATAGACATGGAACTCAAACTTGCAAGAAAATATTAGATTCAAAAAATGGATTATGAGGCACTGCCCTTCAAGAGTAATTTTTTTTACAAATATGAGCATTTATATTGGTCCTACCCAAACAATATGATCACAAAATAGGGGATTCCCTAGTAATGTTGGATCTTCCTAAGGAAGGTAAGTATTTAGTCAATAAATAAGTATCCAAAATTTATCAAGGAGAAGAAGCACAAGGAGGTGATTTTGAAATACCAAAAAGAAGGAGAAGGCAAAATAAAAAACATGATAAAGAGCAAATGCATACTAAACCCTCAAATAGGTATGAGATATTCAAGACACTAGTAGAGTAAGAAGAAGAAAAACTCATAGAAAATGTGGATGGGAATAATGAAAACAATAATAGTTATTTTCAAGCCCATGTTTTGGCTCCTTCTATCCTAGAGTAGGTGATAGAGAACAATGAGTTACAACAATCAGAGATTATGGAGGCATTAATAGTGCATAACTAGGAGTAGTCAATAGTAAAGGATGTCATCATGGGTGTGGCTAAAAGAAGTAGAAAACAATTCAACTCTAGGGAATATCTAGGTGGATAAGAGATCAAAGAAAATCACCTCTAAAGGAGTGGGTAGAAAATCAAATAAGGAATTGATAACATTTCAAGAAGACAAACTAGTCACCAGGGGATCAATAAGGACACTAGATTTTTTTTTATCTTAAGGTAACCAATGATTATAAAATCATGAAATATTAGGGTTTTAAAAAATAAAAACCATTAATTTGTTGTTTGAATTAGATAAAATTAAATAATTTTTTTTTTAGGAGACAAAAATGTCACTAGATCTCATGTATGAAAAAGTAATAGATTTTGGAGAGGTGCTAGTCATATGGAAATGGCTTTCGAATGGGCCTTAGGGTGCATAGTTATATTTATAACTATCTTGAATAGACAAAAATAGAACATATAGCTTTGAGGTGTGTCCTCACATCCTATTTTAGAAAAAATGTGGCAACTAACCATGTTTTAATCATAAATTTCTATGGGGCTCAAAACCTAGATGGTCAAATTTATCAATGGAAAGTGATGCATAATGTGAGTCTCGAGGGAGGAGTTAGAATGAATTGCTATTAGTGATTTTAGTGCTAAATTATCATCCATAGATTAGAAAGAGATAACTCTAATTTTGGACGCATATTATCATATTATGATTACCCAGGTCCATGCATTACACTTGGTGGATATTAAATATCTTTGAACCAACTATACTTGGACTAATAAGAGGAGGGAGCCACATAGAGGAAGGTGAAGTTAGATATTTTTTTGGTTTTATAAGATGAATTTATGAAAATAATATGAAATTTTAGATATTGGAGGGTCTAGTCTTAGATCATATTTCGATTATGTTGGAGGGGGGAACAAGATAGGGCATACTATTTATATTTGGAAACTTTTGGTTACAAAAGGAGGAACTTCAAAAGATAATCCACACAATCATGGTAAGAGGGATGACCGACATATGGGATAGCAATGTTTATATTTATTAAGCAACTTTATTATATCAAGTATCAAATGAAACAATGGAGGTAAGATAACAAGTCAGACTTCTAGGCCCAAAGAGATCCATTGGAGGTCAGAAAGGATGAGGTGCAAAAACTCTTCAAGGATGGAACAATTACAAAGTAGCTCAAATAAGAGGTGATGTGTAAAGTGATTTGTGACATTGATAACCAAGAGGAGATCTACTAAAATTAAAGAGCAAGAACCATTTAATTATTGGAAGGTGAGATAAATGCCAAATTTTCCCATTAGGCTACTTGTGCTAGGAGATATATGAACAAGATGAATTTCTTCATGATGAAGAGTCTCAAAAGGAAGTTATTTTTTTCATACCCTCTATCATATTTGAAAAAAAAATCAAGCCCTACTTAAACCTATTGATAGAGAGTAGTTGAAGAAGGTAGTCTTTAGGATGAGTACATGAAAAATGATAGGTCTATATGGATTCCCAATCAAGGTTTTTTAGACCTTTTGGGACAACTTGGAGGACAACGTGATGGTTTTATAGAGGCTTCTAGAGGAAGTAAAGGAATTATTAAAGCATAAAATCATATATTCATTGCCTTAATTTTGAAATGGGAAGGTGTGCATATTTTAGATTACAGACCTATCACCCTATGCAATGTCATATATAATATAATCACAAAGGTAATGATTGAGCAATTAAAACCTCTCTTAGAAAACATTATCTCCTAGATACAAGGGGGTTTTTTAGAGGGTAGGTAGATCTTGTATGGTGCATTTCTTGCTTAAGAAGTAATCCACTTATTGTAAAAATTTAGCAATAGAGGAATATTTAAAAGGCAACTAGGAAACAAGACAACAAGGATTTTTAATAGGTATCAAGGTGGGTGAGGAGGTTTTGACTCACCTAATGTTTGTGGATGACACAAGAAAGCAAGAATGATTAGAGATACTCTTAATGTTTATCTTAGGACCACAAACTAAGTCATAAATGATAAGAAATCCAAAGTGGTCTTCTTAAATCTTTATTGAATACTTCTTAATAGAATTCTAGAGATCTTGGGATTCATGAGGACATCTCTCCTAGTGATCTATTTGGGGGTCCCTTTGCATTTAAAAAAATGAAGATAGTTATTTAGAGGAATGTTTTGGATTGTATAAAATATATAATTAACCATTGGTCTCACAATTAATTAACCTTTGGGGATAGATTAATTTTTTTATAGTGGTCATCCAGGCCATGATAATTTATAAATTTTCTATCCTTGTTGCCCCACATACAGTATGAAAAGAGTTGGACAATATGGCTAGTAAATTTTTATGGAAATAATTAAAAGGAGAGAGGAAATGAGTATTAGTAGGTTAGGAGATATTAAGTCATCCCAAGGTAAAGGGAGGTTTGAGAATAAGGATATTAGAGTTAAATAATAAATCTTTGGATGGAAAACTTTACTATAGGTGGATATCCCAACCAACTTCTTCGTACTCATATTAGCCAAGAAGTTTACCACTTTATTCAGATTTCCACCCACATAAATTAAAATCACATCATATAAATCCCACTATAATTCCTTAATTTGGGTGACAAAATCCCCTAGCATCCATGTCTCTAAAGAAAAGTTCCTCATGCAATATAGAGCTTCTAAAAATATTTGAGAATCTAATTCTATGAGTATCCTCTTATGACCTTGTATTACCACATAGAGAGAAGTATAATTTATAGGTAAGGCTTATGCTTCATTTTTCATGGCCTTGTACATGCCTTGTAGTTATCAATAGAGCACTATCCCAACATGATTCTTGTAGACCACTCTAATTATAATGCTATCTATATGACCTTTTGTAGTGTCGTATTAATTTTAATCCATACTTCTTGGGGTGGTTTCCAAGTAGCTTTGTCCTACCTCTCTTGCACTTCAACTTCCTTCTACATCATCCCTAATCATCCTAAGTTTCCTTTTTAGCACACACTACCACAATATTTGTGAGTTTAATCCAAATGACCTATGAGATGCCATCCAAGGATGAAAATATTTCTCTAAAAAATTGGTCACTTCTCAATTGGTTGTAGTTCTAGAAATTCTACAATGATAGGTGGGTACTGATCCCATAATTTTTTTCTAAAATCATGCCTTCTCCACTCTCATCACTTTCCAAATTAATCCATATTTCACAACTTCATATTCTAAATTTATAGCCTACCACACTAAGAACCCATTATGATCTAAAGAGATATGACTCACCTCATTTAGGTTCACTTGTCCCAAATATTTCCTATTTAAAATGCTACTTAATAAAGAAATTGGTTGGTATATCCACCTCTAGTAAATCTTTCTAGCCAAATATTTATTCCTTAGCTCTGATATCCTCAGTCCCAAACATCCATTTTACCTTGGGCTAGCTTAATTTCTCCCAACCTACTAAGACCCATTTCCTCTCTCCTTTTACTCCTCCCTATAAAAAATTCTAGCCATCTTGTCTGACTCTTTCCATATGTTATATGGGGTAGCAAGGATAGAAAATTTATAAATTAGCATGGCCTGAATGACTAACTATAAAAAATAATCTATCCCTCAAGGTTAACCATTTGTGAGACCATGGTTAATTTTTTTTTTATACAATCCAGAATATTCCTTTAAATAACTATCTTTAGTTTTTAAAAATGTAAAGGGACCCCCAAATATACCATTGGGAGAGAAGTACTTGTGAATCCCAAGATCCCTAAAATTTTATCATAAATCATACAATCAAGATTGAAGAAGACCACTTTGGATTTCTTATCATTAATGACTTCATTCATGGCCTTAAGGTAAACACTAAGAGCATCTATATTCATTATTTCTTCCTTGAATTTGGCCACTCCCACCAATCCTATGTCATCTACAAAATATGGGTGATTCAAAACCTTCTCACCCACCTTGATACCTATTAGAAAGCCCAGTTGTCTTCTCCTTAATGATTCTATCCAAGCCTTCAACCAATATGAGAAAAGGATAAGGGGAACAAGGATCTACCTAATGAAGGCCTCGAGTGGATCCAAATGATTGTGTGAGGTCTTTGATTAACATAGATTATTTCAAAGTAGAAATGTAGCTCATGACCTATTCTAACCAATCCTAAGAGAAACCAAATGCTACCATCATATTTGACAAGAATCTCCAGTCCACCTTATCATAATATTTTTACATATCCAATTTTATGAGCATTCCTCTATTGCCAAATTTTTGCATGGAGTGGATTACCTCCTGATCTACAACCATACCATCTAATATTTGTATACCATTTATAATACCCCCTTGATCCAAGGATATAACGCTATGTATGAGAGGTTTTAGCCACTCAACCATCACCTTCATGATTATTTTATATGACATTACATAAGGCAATAACTCTATAATTTGAAATATGTACCACATTTCCCCCTTTTTCAATTAAGGTAATGAATGCAATATTTAAATATTTAAGAATTATTTTACTTCCTTTGGACTCCTCTATCATAGCCATTACATCCTTCTCCAAGTTGTCCTAGAAGGTATGAAAAACTCAATTGGGAAGCCATATGGACCTGGTATTTTTCCATACTCATTTCAAAGACTACATTCTTTAGTTGATCTCCATCAATGGGTTTAATCAAGGCTTCATTTTCATATTTATATATAATATATGGTATGACAAAAAAAACATTTTTCTAAGCCTCTTCGTCTTGCACCATACTTTATTTAAATAATTCAGGAAAATAATCCATTGAATAGAAATGCATACCTAAGATTGTATAAAAAGAGTGTATATTCTCATCCTAAAGAGCTTCTATCTTGTTTGTGTATCTCCTAGCACAAGCATCATGATGAAAAATTTTGGTTTTTTTGTCACCTTCCAATAACCAACTTGTTCTTACTCTCTATTTCTAGTATATATCCTCTTGGTTGTCAATATCTTCAACTACTTTATGCAATGCATCATCCTCTCTCTTGAGTTGCTCTATAATTGTTCCTTCCCTAAATTATTTTTGTAACTCATCCCATTTGGCCACCAATGGATATCTTTGGACCTATAAGTCTATATTGTTAGCTCACCTCCATTGTTTCAATTGATTCTTGACATAATGAAGCTACTTGTGGAATCTAAACATTGTTGTCCCATATGTCGGACATCCCTCTTCCCACCACTATGGTATTTTCTTTCGAAGTTTATCTTTTTGTAATCAAAATTTTTAAAATCTACCCTATATTCCCGTCACTATGGGATTTTTTTTGAATGGTTTGTGATGCTTCCTTATCTTGATCCCCCCTTCTAAAAGAATGGGGAAGTGATCCAAAATTGGTCCCTCCAAAATATAAAATTTTAGATTCCATTTCACAGATGCCTCCTTTGAAATAAAAAATTATCTAACTTCACCTTGCTGCTATGTGGATCCCTACTCTTATAAGTCCAAGTATAGTTTATTCTAGGACATTTAATATCCACCAAGTGTAACGCATGAACCTAGGCAATCAGAAGTTGACCCCCTAGGTCCAAATTTGGGGTTTTCTTTTCTTGATATCTAGATGATAATTTAGCGTTAAAATCTATAGCAACAATATAATCTATCTCCTCCCTCGAGACTCTCATATTATGCACCACTTTCTATTGATGAATATAACCCTCTAGGTTTTAATCCCCATAAATATTTATGATTAAAACCTGCCCATCCATCACATTGTTCCTAAAATTTGATGTGAGGATACTGTTGACAATTTTGTCACATTCCTTAAGGGGTAGAAAAAGAAAACAAATTTTGTACAGTATTGTGTAAAGTTTTTTGCTTTGTTGTTTTTATTTTGAAAGTTGCAGCAATTTTGGCTTCCAATGCCACCCCTTTGTATATAAAAATGGAAGAGAAAGAACTTCACTGCCGAACAAACTAGGAAAAAAGAGCTTTGCCAAAGAGAAATGAAAAGAGCTTCGCACCCGAAGCATTTCCAACGCTACTTCGGGCAAAATTTTTGTGAAGTAGTTTCACCAAAGAGATATACAAGGAACAGATAAAGAAACTACTTCACGCCCGAGGCATTTCCAGAAGCTACTTCGGGCAAAAATTGAGCGAAGCGATGTTCAGAAGAAAAGAGAGCTTCACACCCAAAGCATTTTCAATATTACTTTGGGAGAAGTTTTTTGCGAAGTAGTATCACCGAAGTAGAATACAAGAATAGCAATAAGAAGAACTTCGGGCCCGAAGCGCTTCAAGCGGCTACTTCGGGCAAGATTCCTGCGAAGCATTGCGCCGAAGAGATATACAAAGAAGTCATCAAGAAAACTACTTCGCATCCAAAGTATTTCCATCAGGCACTTTTTCCAGAAAATCAGTGAACCATTTTTACTTTGGCGAAAGTCATTGCTTCGGCCAAGCTTTTGTATGAAGTACTTCCACCCACAGTGATGAAGGTCATAGAAAATGAAACATCTACTTTGGCCGAAATCTTCCCAAACCACATTTTTGAAAAGGGATCGCAGCGAAGCATTTCCCGAAGGCATCGGCGAAGCAACTTTGACAACAAAATGGTGAAAGCAAAGAAGGGACCCATTTTGCGAAGTAAATATGCTTCGGCACTCCCTGCCCTCGAAGCAGTTTTGCGAAGCTCAATTTTGCGAAGTACATATCAAAGAGGAGTTTTTGCTTCAGCCCAAAACCATTGCGAAGCGAAGTTGCGAATGAAGACTCAGCGAAGCGCTTCACAGGCATGCGTTCCAAGCCGGGTATTTTCCCGAGGCGATCAAGTGCCTCATAAATGTGATTTTTCATGCCCAGCAAGCCCGTTGCTCATTTTTGGCAATCAAAAACGAAGTATCAAGCCATGATGGAGAGCCCAACGAGCATGGCAGCCACTCGAGCATCGCACCCGAAGACCAAGGACATCTAGACGGCTCATCAATGCACCTTTCCATGGTTGACCCAATTGCAGTTGCCATTTTTGGTAATAGATTTGAAAGCTCGGTCACGAGAGCCTCGAGGAGCCGATTCTCAGGGCTCGAGGGCATACTCTTCTTCGCTATGTAATTATGATTCAGAGGCCCGGGTCCTCTATAAAAACCCAGGCATTGTAATGGAAAAGTGGGGGGAACTATCTGCTAGAAAGTTGTTGTAACTTGATGTCCTATGATTAATACTAAGAGACTTTGAGCTCAATTCTTCTCTTTTATGCTACCTTCTATGCTTGATTCTTCTATCTCTCCTCATTTGTATGTTGGATGCTGAACTCTGCATCCGATGTGTGATCGGGGACAGTGTCCTGAAACTCGTTCGAAAGGATACATAGGAGTTGGAAAACATCCTATTGACTTTATTTTATGCTACCTGCCTTGCTTGATTCTTTTGTCTCTCTTAGTTTGTAGATCGAGATTCTAAACTCTACGTCCGGTGTGCGATCAAGGACAACCCTAAAACTCATTCGGGAGGATACATAGGAAGGTTGATATTACATTTCTTTCGTTTTACTCTTGGTGTTCCTTGCTGCTATTCAAGTTGTCTATTAGCGATCATGCTTCCTATTCTCTCCCACCTCAAATCATCGATCTCTCTTCCCTTACCCTTTTTATTTATTTCTCTAACCCTAACTCCTTTTATCTCTTTCCTGCACTCTTGTCTACAAACACCCAAGTAGTTTAGCATAGGATCCGACCTTTCTCCGGAGATTGGCACGAGGGGCATATCTTCCCCTTGGACTTTCAATGTTGGTCCAGGTCTAGGGTGCATACATTTATCGTAAACCCTTACCTAGGCGGATCTGATCACCAACAATTTTTGGCATGCTCGGTGGGACCCAACTGTATCTATCTTAGAAAGATCCATAACCAGTCAAGGTCCCATATTTTAATCTCAAACCCATATTCACCGGGGCCAATAGTTCTAACTAAGTTCCTAGTGTGACCCGATCAGTCTCACCTGATTAGTGGTAGTGAGAACCGATGCTTTCACTACCAAAAGACTCTTAGCATCTGGCGACTCTATTTACCCGAGAATATCTAGGTCAAAAATACCAGTACCAAAAGTCTGTGCCTTCATGCAAACAATATGGAGAGTTAAGAATAGAGGAGAGGAAACCGAGTTCTTTGAGCTAGATATTGACGCCTTCGGGGAACAATCAAGGTTGATCACCCCCAAATCCCTGCTACAAGGAACATCCTCTGTTGGCAGACAAAGCTCAACTTTTGATAGTACAACATCTAGCTTTCCTCCCAATCCTCCCAACTCTTCGAAGCATCCTAGCCCCTCTATTCCTATTAGTTGTCCTATTAGCAGTCAAGGGGGAGCTTCGGGAGTTTTGATTTCTCAAAATTTGGGAGCAAATATGGCACAACAACAACAACAACAACAACAGCAAATGCAGTAGCCACCGCCGCCCAGATTGTCTCCAGCATGGGATTCTTTGTCACCTCTAAATCTAGTGGGACAAGGACAAGTGCCGCCTGCTGTCATGAAGAAAATCCCAACGTTCGATGGAACTGGGAAGACCGCTCTAGAGCACATCCAGGATATAATATCTCTAGCGACGATCCACGACATTACAGAAGAGCCGATTATGGTTAAGCTTTTGGTCCTTTCCCTTAGAGGTAAACTCCTCTATTGGTATAGATCTCTACCACCCGGTAGTATTACAAGATGGGACCAGTTAGCTGATCAACTGATGGGAAACTTCAATGAATCCTATGATCCTACCTCTCTGCTGCACCAGTTCACTTCAATCAAGAGACATCCACAAGAGGAGATCATGGATTTCAATGTGAGGTTCACTCGAACCTGGAAGAGAGTGCCAGTTGGACTTCAGCCAACCGACGAAGCTACAATGCTCTATTTCCTTCGGGCTTTCAACCTCGATATCGGTCTCATGGTAAGATATTCTAACGTTAATACTTTTCCCGAGTTGTATGAGTTAGCTAAGAGAGCGAAGATGGATTTAATAGCTATGGGAAAGCTCCCCCAAAGGATGTCGACACCCATACTTCCTGAATTCTTACAACTCTAGTATGCAAGCATAGCTACTTCACAAATATCCATCACCCCCGCACTCCCGATTTCATCTTGGAATCCGAATCCTGTCATGTCTCAAATCACTGCTCCACAAATCCATTTCCCTACATTTTCAACTCCACAACCCACTGTCTCTTCAGAATTTCCTGTACTACCAACACCACCTCAACACCTTGCCCTTCCTCCCATACCGACGATGGCTCCATTACCAATCGCTCCGAAAGTCGATGATATACAAACCAGGATTCTGCAGGAAATGCAGTCTCTGAACTCTATGGTCCAGATGTTGTCTAATGACATGACCATTGTAAAAAAGAAGCAAGCACAACAGGAGTTCCTACCAAGGAGATCTTATCCTGCACCTGCGCTTACCAAGGACCAAGCAGTCCAGCAAGGGAAAGCTTCGGCGAGAAATGCTGCAATTGATGAGGCTCCGAGCACTTCCGACTATGTGTATTGGTGTTCTACATGCAATGATCCACATGAAGAGAATACCTGCACCCTGCACCAGCATTATGTATAGACGTTGGTGAACAGTAGTCATAGCGGTCAAGTAAATGTCATTAGGCAGATGAGTCACAACTTGGCGATTGGCGAGGAGGAGCCGATTGCAGTACTCACACGAGGAGGAAAAAAGACAATAGAAGAAGATACCACTTAGCTGGCTCCTGCAAAAGAGCAAGTTCAGCCCGAGAAAGGACAATCATCTACTTCGGCCCCGAGTGAAGCTCCTTCACCTACACCAACCAAAGGAAAGGCTCAAAAGGCCTCTGACGAACCGCCTCAGGTGGAAACTAAGGAACAGGCCAAGGAAAATCTCAAATTTCCTTCGCTGACTAAGTGACAAAGGGTGGAAGCTACAGAGTAGTATCACACAAGATATGAGCCCAAAAAAGAGCCCGAAGCACCAAAATCCATGGCGTAAAATATTGTAGAGGAATTGAAGAAGATTCTAGCCAAGATTAGCCTGTATGATGCACTGCAACTTCCTAGACAAGTAGACCTACTGCAAGAATCATTAAAGACTATTAAGGTAAAAAAGGTAGCACCGCTAGCCTTAGTACAGACCCTATCCATGTCAATTATGGGGAAGAATAGACCACCTCCATTCTACCTGTCCCTACAAATGGAAGGGTATATTGTGCATAATTGCATGATCGACTCTGGGGCCACTACAACAGTAATGCCAAGGGCAGTCTGCAAAGAAATAGGGATGGAGTATACGCGAAGCAGCCAAGGTGTACTCCAGTTGGATGGTACTCCAGTGAAGACTGTAGGGGTGATCAAGGACATTCCTATCCGGCTACATAAGATGCCTCAGATCATAGTCATACAAGAGGTAGTGGTAGTCGACTTGGAGCCATATTTCAGTATGTGTTTGTCGAGGGAATTCATGGCAAAGCTGGGTGGATATCTGTCTATGGATTACTCCCATCTGGAGATTCCTTACAAAGGAAAGAAGGTAAAGATCTACAATGAAAAGCCTTCTTCCTTTCTTGTACAGAAGATGTCCGAGGAAGAAAGCAGTGAACCAGTGAACGCAATGATGGAGGAAATAGAATAGGTAGATCTGGTTGAGGAGTCTCTTACGCAGTTAAGTTGTGAAGATGAGTTTTCATTGGCAGACTTCAACGCCATGGTGGAGACCGAAATAGGATGTTATGCGATCGTCAAGCCAAAAAACCACTCCCACCTCGAGAATAGAACAAGTGCCCAGGAAGAACTATGGAAGTTGTTCTTCGATGATGCCCGATGTAAAAATGGTGCTGGGGCAGGGATTCTTCTAATTTCACCCTCTAGAGAGCAAAAGGAATATTGCTATCGGTTGACATGGAGCTGCACTAACAATGCAACAGAATATGAAGCATTGTGCCTAGGACTTAAGAAAGCGGATAAGTTAGGCATAAAGCATCTCCAAATCTTCAGAGATTTCGAACTAGTTTGCAACCAGGTCACAAATAAGTGTACTTCAAAAAATCACTATCTAAAGTCATACCGCAACAGGGTATGGGACCTTTTCGATCGGTTCGAATCTCTCAATCTACAATCAGTCCCATGAGAGAAGAACCGACATGCCGATGTTCTGGCATCCATCACAGCCAAGTACTCTCCAATAGAAGACATGGTGCACAAACCTAGAGCTATGAGAATGATCTATAGACCCTCTATCCCAGACAAGGATCTACATTGGCAAGTGTTTGATAATGACGAGCAGATTGTAAATTTCTTAATCCAAGAAGCCGCCATAGTTGAAGACCGAAGCTCTGATGAAGAAGAGTATGAAGGGTTGATCCAATTGAAGAATAATCATGTTCCCAAGGGACTAATCACCCTTGAAATCCTCTTTGATCGGAATGACCGAGCTCTCTCTCACATGATCAAAGTCCATGAGAGACAGTATCAAGATTTGGAGCTCGAACCTGGGAAAGCAATAAAGGTGGGAACCGACTACACTACGAAGGAGATAGAATAGATACAAAATCTTTGCAGAAGGTTTTCCGATATAATCACTTGGTCTTATCAAGATCTCCGAGGATACAATTGGCAGCTGGTTCAACACACAATCGAGTTGCAGGAGGGGGTCAAACCCTTTCGACAAAAGCAAAGACCGGTGAATCCCAAGATTGAGGTCTTAATGAAGGCCAAAATTTTGAAGATGCTTGAGGCAAAGATCATATATCCCATCAAGCACTCTTCATGGGTAGCGAACCTGGTCCCAGTCAGAAAGAAGAACGAAGATATCAGGTTATGCGTAGACTTTCGCAATCTAAATCAGGCGTCCCTCAAGGACCACTATCCTCTCCCATAGATTGATCAAATTTTGCACTCAGTAGCTGGAGCTCAACGCTTCTCTCTGCTCGATGGTTTTTTTGGATACAATCAAATATGGGTCAGGGATGAAGACCAACACAAAACAACATTCACCACCAAGTGGGGAACATTTGCCTACCAGTGAATGCCATTTGGCCTTTCGAATGCTAGGGCCACTTTCCATAGAGCAATGGATCTTGCTTTTGGCGAGCTTCTAAATAAGGTCATCGTCATCTATCTGGATGACATGACCATTTTCTCCCGAATAAGGGAAGATCATCCACTACATATACAACAAGTTTTTGAAAAGTTTCGAGAGTTCGGCATCTCAATTAATCCAAAGAAGTCCATATTCACTGTTAGCGAAGGAAAGTTGCTGGGACATGTGATATCAGAAAAAGGGCTCGCTATAGATCTTGACAGAGCCAAAGCTCTAATGAAGCTCTCGCTCCCAGCGGACAAGAAGGGACTTCAATCCTTCTTCGGTCAAATTAACTTCGTAAGGAAGTTCATTCCCGACTTCGCCCAAGTCATCAAGCCAATGTCCCAACTCCTAAAGAAGGGCGCCGAATTTAGCTGGACCGAAGAAAGAAAAGAAGCTTTTGAAGAGATTAAGGCATGAATCGCCCAGGCGCCGGTCTTGATCAATCCAGATTACAATCGGGATTTCATCCTATATGCTATAGGAGAACCCGAAAGTTATGCTGCTGTCCTGACACAAAAGGGGGAAGATGGCGAGGAGCGCCCCATCACGTTTTTGAGCCAGGTAATCAACCCTCATGAAGAAAAGTATAATTTCATAGAATGCCAGGTGCATGCAGTAATGAAATCCCTTAGAAAATTCAAACAGTTCATCTCTCAAAGTCGGGTCACAGTCTTTGTCATTCACCCCGACGTGTGCAATTTTATCATCCAAGGAGAATTGGGGAGTAAAAGAGTTGGTTGGGTGAACAAGATACAGGAGTTTGACATCGAGATCAAGCCCACCAAATTGGTTTGGGGGTGCACATTATGTCAAGAACTAGCAAAGAACGTAGCGGTCGAAGCTGTAGAACCTTAGAAGAATGACTTACCAGCCGATGAATGCTTCACCAACCACGAGGAAGACGAGAGAGACTGGGTCAGTGAAATAGTTGAATATTTCAACACTAGCAGTTGTCCTTCGCATCTAAATGCTTCGCAGTGAAGGCATTTTAGGATGCGATCCTCTCGATACACTCTATGCCCCGAAGGCCTATTTTTCAAGAATATTGATGGGGTCCTTCTTAAGTGCATCAAAGATGATGATAAAAGAAAAGTCCTAGGAGAGTTCCATTCGAGGCTATCTAGAGGCCACTTTGCAGGAAGGATGACGACATTAAAGATTATCAAAGCAGGATATTATTGGCCTACACTCTTCGTCGATGCCTTCGTCGTTTGTCACAAATGCGAGCAGTGTCAAAAGTTCATCGACCAAAGCAAAAATGCTTCGATGCCACTTCACCCAATATAGGTAGAAACTCCCTTTTAGCAATGGGGGTTGGACTTTATAGGGGTCGTATCACCGAACTCCTCCGTGGGACACAAGTTCATCCTGACCGCAACTGATTACTTTACCAGGTGGGCCAAAGCGATTCCTACCAAGCATGCAGATCAAGAGACTGTAGTCACCTTATTAGAAGGATTGATCACCAGGTTTGGTACCCTCGAAGCAATTGTCACAGATAATGGCCCTAGCTTCACAAGTGCTAAAATCAATGAATTCCTCTACAGATACGGGATATACCATAAAGTATCCTCCAATTATTATCCCCAGGGCAATGGCTTGGCAGAATCCACCAACAAGACTCTGTTAAGAATGCTAAGGAAGCTCATAGAGACAAACAAAAGGACTTGGCATCTCCTTCTAGATCGGGCCTTGTGGGCCGATCAAATTTCTATCAAAAGGTCAATTAAAACGTTGCCTTACACACTGGTCTACGACAAGGAGGCTATCTTACCCATTCATATGGAGATTCCTGCGCTACAACTGTTAGAAGCAAAGGATGAAATTAGTCCGATGGAAAACAGGTTAGCTCAGCTGCTACGACTAGAAGAAGATCACGAAGAAGCATACCAGAGCTTCGCCAAGCATACCCAGGTCATCCGAGACTGGTTCAAGAAAAGGTCTTCTGATCGCACTTTCAATGTGGGAGATCTGGTATTGAAGTGGGACTCTTGGAAGGCCAAGCCTGGAAACCACGACAAGATGGATGCATTTTGGGATGGGCCATTCAAAATTATGAAGGTGAACTCGGCCAATTCGTTCATCCTCAAAGATGCGGATGGTCAAGTTCTACCAATCTCTATCAATGGTCTTCATCTGAAGACCTTTCACTACTAAGTATAATTCAAATTCTTCTTTTTTTAAAAAAAAAAAAAAAAAATGAATGTATGTATATATGTTTTTTATTTGTATATACAGTCTCCTCCAAGTCAAGTACAAACTCCAAATCCTCTTCGAGGATTTCTGATGCGAAGTAGCAAGCACAAGAAGGTTCGCTGCAAAGGAGGTTACATAAGGCACCAAAGGAGAGCTTCACACCCGAGGTATTTTAGTAGCTACTTCGGGCAAAATTTTTGCGAAGCAGTTTTCAAAAGGGAGAGCTTCGGCGACCTTCAAGGCGGAACGACAACACGACGAAGAAAAAATACTTCGGCCCCGAAGCATCTAAAAGTAGTCCGAATCAAAGGTTCGTCGCGAAGCATTTTCAACATTTCAACTTCGCCGAGCCAAACACGCACGAGGTGGAAATTCGAAATGTGCCTCGAAGAACGTGTCGAGAATGGCCTTCAAAGGAGTGTAAAAGCGGATGAATTTAAGGCAAAAAGGTGGTGAAGTACTTCCCGAGGTAGCCAAGTCAAAAAAGGGAAAAGAAAAGCTCACACCAAAGTACGAGGTGGCAGCGGGTGGCGTCTCTAGTACAAATTTTAATCATCAAAGCATGCAGCCCTACATACCACGATGTTGCAGAAGCGGTTTGAGAATACGGCAGCCTCTGTTGTCCGAAGTACAAATTTAATTTTAGTAGGTGCCATAAATTCAAGTGGTTGCCTTTTTAGGCTATAAAAGCGGATTCCTGGAGAGAGGAAAGTTATTTGTCCATCAGTTAAGAGCTAAACTAAGAGCCTTCGAATAATCTACAACTCTCTCATCCTTCGCACCTGGCCATTTACGTTAAAGCTCTTTATCAAGAATCCTGCCGCCATCACTAGCATCATGGGAAAGAAGAACTCTAAGGAGAAGGGGAAAGAGCCCGAGGTTGCAGGCCCTAAAAAGACAAAGAAAGGGAAGGAGGAGAAAAAGCATGCTCCAAAGAAGCTAAACCTTCCCCTTCGACCTGAAAAGCAGCCAATGGAAGAGGGAGACGACTCGGAGGAAGAACAGCTTGTGGAACCACCAATTGATGGGTGGGAGAAAATTCGAGACACGCAACTCTCGAAGGGTGTATCCAATCTTCGACACACCATAGAATTCATGACAAGCAGGCTCATGCCAGAAAACAAGAGAGCCGCTACGTACTACTCCAAGATCTACTAGTTTCTCACCCCACCTGCTCATCATTGTCCCGAGCTAATATACGCCATTGCACAGAATTACCAACCTGCATCCAGGCAGGTGCTAGATGCTTCGGGGCACAAACTATTTTCCATCTTGAAAGAAGATGTGCAGGCAGCCTTCGCGCCATAGCAGGGTCCACCCAAGGGCTATTCTGTTCGCAATGTCATCCTGAGCAAACAAATGGAGAGATTTTCCTCCAACAGTTATATATTGAAATTCTTGCGAGAGAATCTCAAGAGCGGGCTACCCTCAAACAAACTACCCCAGATGCCTTTACCCTTGGAGGCCTTCAAGAATACTAATATTTTTTCTATCATTGCATGGGTGGTGGGCTTGTCAATAAATACTTTAGTACAGCCCTGGCAGGTGTCTCTGGCCGAATGCATTTCAAGAGGGGAGTTTTATGCCCCTGACGCTTCGAGGCCAAACACCAACCCTATTTTCTTTGACTGGGCAGAATGGGTGGCCCGAACCCTGCATACAAGGCTCTCCAACATGAAGAATGTTGTAACAGGCTAGTACTTCGCACCCTGTTCTTTTCTTGTCTGGTTGTACTTCTACCAAGTACATAAGCGATTTCCTCATATCGCCATCTCTCCAAGCGGCAAGGATGGAAATCCTCTGCCAGTATATCAATGGAATTCCCTTCTATTGAAGGAGGAGTCCTATTATTCTTTTAATCAATGATTTTTGGGACCCGCCATACATTTGTTGAAAGGTTCTTCTCCTTAGGTACCACTCAGTTTGAGAGATAGAGTGGTGCTGGGAAAAAGAGGGGATGTCTTCCAATTGACACAGGGATTGGTGATTCGCATGTTCGGCTTCATTGGGAAGCCCTTCTTGTTGCCAGTCTACCCTTCTGAATATCAATTTGCATTGGAAGTCGCTCGACAGAGTGACTATACCAATGCAATATACGGTCACGACCAAAAGTGGGCACATACTTGTGACTTCCCCTTTAGGATGGGGGTAATTGAAGTCTTTGCCCTAAAACAGGGCACGTTCCTAGAAGAAAGGCTTGCCTACTTCGGCCTACTCTAGATTCCTTAGTAGTGGCTCTATGATCCTTTGGGCGTAATGAGGGATCATTTAAAATTCAAGAACTTCCACATTTGCCCTCACCCCAAAATTGTAGAACAAAGAAATAACCCCAATGGGAAGGATCTGGAGTGGCATTTAGAAAGGATGAGAACATTGCCTCCATGGCATGAGTTCTATCCTATGGAGGTCGAGTTCGACCCTGATCAGTCTCCCCTCCCGACTCCAGGCTCCACATTCTGGAAGAAAGTGAGGGACGATTTGAAGGAGGTAAAATATTGGAGCGAGGAAAAGCTTTGGGAATGGTGGACAATGAGGGTCCATCATCAAAAAACAAACTCCTACGGACTCTTAGCATCGGATAAAGACTTTGCAATTCTTTATGACTCCAATGTCAAAACCTGGAAGTCGATATCCTTTGCAGATTTTATTCCCCCAGCTACCCCAGGATCAGGCGAAAGCCCATGTGGGGCTAAGGATGCTTCGAAGGAGGATAAGGAAACAAGCATCGAAGAAGTAGAACAACCATTGGAGAGGAAGAAAAGGAAAATGCAGGAGCAAGTTCAAGTGCCTCCGACCCATCCAAAGCGCCCTCGCACGAAAATTTCAAGTACTCCTACTGGATCCCCTGCGTCAGGCCCGGTTGAAGCAAGGCCACCAAGTGCCAATATGATCCCCAAGATAGATGTCATCGATGTGGAGGAACTCCTCCAACAAGAGAAGGACCCCGAGGTAGAGGTTGTGGAGGTCAGGAGTGACGAGGCCCAACCGAGCCAAGAACCAATCACGTAGGAAGTTACCACAACCGCTTTGCCAGGAGGGCACGCAGGTATGCATTCTTTTCCCTTTGCCTCAGTCTCTGACACATCCATGGTAGCCCCGAGTGGAAGCCCTCATCAATCTCCCCAGCCCCCACAGGGCCAATCCCCCATTCAGAAACTGCCCATTGCCAGCCCAATCCTGCATAGCCCCACTCCTCCCGAGTCGTCTGACCAGGATAAGCCCGTGGAGACCCCTTCACCTACCCATGCCCCTGATCCTTCAATCCCAGGCCAAGGTGAAGGTAGTGTCCCCACACCAAGCCCCATAGCCCACTCTCCCATAGCCCAAAGCATAATCCCATTCGCCAAGGTCCCCGCCACACTAGTCTCCGAGCCGTCAGGGGAATCTCCCCTTGTTAGCTCTTTATATTTGTTTACACCTTTGGTCGGAGAATCGGATTTCTCCAAAATAGACCTATCTTCAATGAAAGAATGCCCCCTAGCTGAAAAGCTCCTCCTGGATCAATAAAATACGAAGAAGATGCTAAAGGAGGCGAGAAAGAAAAGAGGGAAATCTCTGGCTCAAGTTGAAAAATGTGCAGTTTTCGACCTAAAGGGCGAAAAGTTGCATAAGGTGAAGAAGGTCCCCAAGGTCCAGAAGCCCCTGGATGAGATGACTCCAACTGACTACGACTACCAGGAGAAGACCAAAGACCTGGAGCATCTAAACATAGATGATGAATCTACGTCCATGCATGTCAGGGTGGAGACCTTCCGAGCACATGCCAACATTGCTATCCAGTGCCAGTTTGAAGCAGAAAATGCCAACATTAAGTTGGAAGAAGAGCTGGCTAGGATTCGCTCTGAGCTGGAGGATTCTCAGAAGCAGTGCAAATTGCTCAAAAAAGAAACGCATACCCTCAAGCAACAAATTCTACAACTGTAGACTTCGGCCGAACATCAAGCACAAATACAAGCCAAAAATGAGCTGAAAGCCAAGGAGCTCAAGGGCAAGATCTTGCGGGCCCAGAAGCAATTGTATGAGAAGGCAAACCTGGAGCTGTTTGATAAAGGTAGGATAAAGGAGATCCGCTCTCACCTACTTAAAGGTTTCAGATCTCGGGCCTCCAATGCCCTGTCAATTTTAATTTTTGTCACCGAAGCTCAGGAGGCCATTACTAAAGAGGGACCGATAGTGGATGAGGTAATACAAAAAATCAAGAGGTGACTCAAGCTTGCCTTTGAGGTCCAAAGCATCAGATATCAAGACCTGCAGGTCACTGCTATGAGTCGAACGACCAGGGATTGGTCCACTGCTCAAGCCACTATTCATGCTTTCTTCTCCAAGGTGAAGAAAGCACAAAAGGCGAAAGACCTCCTTGATATATTTGAGCAAGAACAACGCACATCAATGAGCTACTTTGAAGATCTCTCTTCTTTGGGTTTCCTGAGTTTCACAGACGATGATGGAAACCTCCTCACCAGGGAAGAAATCAAGCCAGCATGGCTCCATTTCGAAGGTGATGTCTCCAAAATTGATGAGTGGGAAGAGCCAGTCATGGAGGGACAAGTCATTGATTTCATCCTAAGACACTACAGAATCATGGCTTGCCTAAATAACCTGGGTGCAAGAATTAAACACGCTGACATTGGGCAAATCGATAGATTCCATGTTCTAGTTAAGGCACTCGAAGATCAAGAAATATTTTAGAAAGGGGTCTGGGCTCATGTTCGCCAAACTATAAAGAAAATTCGTGACCGTCTAGTCCCATCCCCACAGTAGGAGGCCACGCCATCAGATGAAGGAGCAAAGGAGGAAGAAGAAGCAAGAGAAGAAGGAGGAGAAGGATCGGGGAGAGACTCTAGCCCAATGGATCAGAATTGAAGGGTTCTCCCACCGAGACGAGCTCGTTGCCCCACGAGCCACCAAGAATGTTGATAATTTTGTCACATTCCTTAAGGGGTAGAAAAAGAAAACAAATTTTGTACAGTATTGTGTAAAGTTTTTTGCTTTGTTGTTTTTATTTTGAAAGTTGTAGCAATTTTGGCTTCCAATGCCACCCCTTTGTATATAAAAATGGAAGAGAAAGAACTTCGCTGCCAAACAAACTAGGAAAAAAGAGCTTCGCCAAAGAGAAATGAAAAGAGCTTCGCACCCGAAGCATTTCTAGCGCTACTTCGGGTAAAAGTTTTGCGAAGTAGTTTCACCGAAGGAAAATACAAGGAATAGATAAAGAAACTACTTCGCACCCGAGGCATTTCCAGAAGCTACTTCGGGCAAAAATTGAGCGAAGCGGTGTTCAGAGGAAAAGAGAGCTTCACACCCGAAGCATTGTCAATATTACTTCAGGGGAAGTTTTTTGTGAAGTAGTATCACCGAAGTAGAATACAAGAATAGCAATAAGAAGAACTTCGGGCCCGAGGCGCTTCAAGCAGCTACTTCGGGCAAGATTCCTGTGAAGCATTGCGCCGAAGAGATATACAAAGAAGTCATCAAGAAAACTACTTCGCATCCGAAGTATTTCCATCAGGCACTTCGGCCAGAAAATCAGTGAACCATTTTTACTTTGACGAAAGTCATTGCTTCAGCCAAGATTTCGTATGAAGTACTTCCACCCGAAGTGACGGAGGTCATAGAGAATGAAACATCTGCTTCGGCTGAAATCTTCTCGAACCACATTTTTGAAAAGGGATCGCAGTGAAGCATTTCTCAAAGGCATCGATGAAGCAATTTGATGACAAAGTGGTGAAAGTAAAGAAGGGACCCATTTTGCAAAGTAAATATGCTTCGGCACTCCCCGCCCCCGAAGCAATTTTGTGAAGCTCAATTTTTCAAAGTACATATCAAAGAAGAGTTTTTGCTTCGGCCCAAAACCATTACGAAGCGAAGTTGCGAATGAAGACTCAACGAAGCGCTTCATAGGCACGCGTTCCAAGTCGAGTATTTTCTCGAGGCGATCAAGTGCCTCATAAATGCAATTTTTTGTGCCCAGTAAGCCCGCTGCTCATTTTTGGCAATCAAAAATGAAGTATCAAGCCATGATGGAGAGCCCGGTGAGCATGGTGGCCACTCGAGCACCGCACCCGAAGACCAAGGACATCTAGATGGCTCATCAATGCACCTTTCCATGGTTGACCCGGTTGCAGTTGCCATTTTTGGTAACGGATTTGAAAGCTCGGTCACGAGAGCCTCGGGGATCCGATTCTCAGGGCTCAAGGGCGTACTCTTCTTCGCTATGTAATTATGATTCAAAGGCCCGGGTCCTCTATAAAAACCTAGGCATTGTAATGGAAAAGGGGGGGAACTATCTGCTAGAAAGTTGCTATAACTTGATGTCCTGCGATTAATACTAAGAGACTTTGAGCTCAATTCTTCTCTTTTATGCTGCCTTATGTGCTTGATTCTTCTATCTCTCCTCGTTTGTATGTTGGATGTTGAACTCTACGTCCGGTGTGTGATCGGGGACAGTGTCTTGAAACTTGTTCGAAAGGATACATAGGAGTTGGTAAACATCCTATTGACTTTCTTTTATGCTGCTTGCCTTGCTTGATTCTTCTATCTCTCTTCATTTGTAGACCGAGATGCTGAACTCTGCGTCCGGTGTGCGATCGGGGACAGCACCCTGAAACTCGTTCGGGAGGATACATAGGAAGGTTGATATTACGTTTCTTTCATTTTACTCTCGGTGTTCCTTGTTGCTATTCAAGTTGTCTGTTAGTGATCGTGCTTCCTATTCTCTCCCACCTCAAATCATCGATCTCTCTTCCCTTACCCTTTTTTATTTATTTCTCTAACCCTAACTCCTTTTATCTCTTTCCTGCACTCTTGTCTTCAAACACCCAAGTAGTTTAGCATAGGATCCGACCTTTCTCCAGAGATTGGCACGAGGGGCATCTCTTCCCCTCGGCCTTTCAATGTTGGTCCAGGTCTAGGGCGCATACATTTATCGTAAACCCTTACCTATGCGGATCTGATCACCAACAGATACGTATCCAAACTATATTTTCTATTGTTATTCATTCAAGAGAGTTCCAAAATGTAACTATCCTTCAATAGTCTATTTACTATTTTACACATAAGACCAAAAACCATCAATAGTCTATTTACTATTTTACACATAATATCTAGTGATATTTTTATCTCCTAGTTAAGACAAAAACTATTTTACATTTTTCTAAGAGTATTTAAATAGAAAATTGATGGTTTCTACTATTTTAACCCCTAATATTCCATAAATTTTTAATCATTAGTTACCTTGAGACCAATAAGAGTTTGCTAGGCTCACCAGTTCCCAAGTGATCATTTTGTCTCCTTTAGTTGCTATCAATTCCTTATTTAAATTTCTACCTACTCCTTAGAAGCTAATATTCTTTGATCTCTTCTCCACTTGATATATCCCTAGAGTTGTATTTTCTCAATTTTTTTGCCACACCCTTGATGATATCCTTTACTATAGACTAATATTTATTATGCACTATCAATACTCCTACAAACTCTAATTATGTTAACTAACTACACTCTATTACTTTCTCTAGGATAGGAGGAGCCAAAATATGGAATTGAACATGGATTTTATTATTTTAATTATTCCCATACACTACTTCAATTAACTATTCTTCTTCCTACTCCACTAGTGTCTTGAATATCTCATACCTATTTTAAGGGTTGAGTTATGTTTACTCTTTATCATATTTTTTTGGGGGGGATATTCAAAACCATATTCATTTCCTTCTCCACTGTAAAAAAATTTGGTTGCTTATTTATTAACTATTGACTTGCTTTACTTAGGAATATTTGATATTCCTAGAGGAGCCTCCATTTTTTACATTCATATTGTTTGGGAAGGACCAGGTCAAATGCCCATATTTATGGTAAAATATACACCCGAAGAGCAATGCTTCATATATTTTCTAATACAAGATAGCCCTACAAGTTTTAATTCCACCTATACTAGCAAGGGTTGTATGAGATCCATTTCCATGCATAATATAGCATAAAAATTTATTTTTCCTACCATTGTGTCTCTAGAAATACCCAAATATCTTCTAAGAGAATTATCAATGATTTACAATGCCCTCTAACTCTAGAATTCTATTTGGATTACATACAAATGGATGCAAACTAGGACAACAATGGGTTCAATTTAGGGATCAAATCCCACTCTCTAAGGCTAAACAAATAATCATGTTGGACCATGATTCCTCTTTTCTAATTTGAAATCCCTATTTCTATTGACAAGTGAAGAAAATTATATATATATATATATATATATATATATATATATATATATATATATATATATATATATATAGATATATATGTATGTATATATAGATATGGATATAAATCCATTACTAATAAACCATAAAGAATACTCACTAGGAGGCTCCTAGTTTTTTCAAACCCACGTATGCAAAAAAATTAGGGTAGGACAAATACACATGAATTTATAGATTAGGTCATGATTGGATCTATATAAGATTATTTATTCTACTATACTCTACTCAATAATAATTGTTGGTATTGATTTTGGTTGTGGAAATTATCCATTGGATCTTTAAGGTATTAATCCTTTTCTAGCAGCCATAACGAGCATTTTTATTGCAATTTTTATGCTTCTTTAGTCTTAATTGGAGATTTTTCTTTCAAAAAAATCTCAAATAAACTTTATATATCTAAAAGAGGATTTGGAGGAATCCCCATTATGCCCTTCTAGGACAAAAATTTTGTATTAGGTTCTACAACAACCGAAAATTTCTTTGTCTACCCATTTGATTGTCTAGTTTTCCCTTCCAAAGCAATTTCCATCAAAATTCTATGAATAATTCTTTATGAATGTTTTAACAAGTAAATATTTGGGATAGGTGAACCCAAATTAGGTGAGTCATTTTTCTTTAGATAGTAATTGGGTCCTAGTGTGGTAGGTTCCAAATTTATTATCTTTAGTAGAGAAAGATGGATTATTTTGGAAAGTGGGAAAAGAGGAGAAGGCATAATTTTGGATAGATTCATGGGATCAATACCCACATATTATTATTGAATTTACAAAACTAAAACTAGTAAAAATACCCATGGAAATAAGGGATTGGATAAGTATTAAAAATTATTTTGACACTTATAATTTAGGGGATTATAGGTTTAAGCAAATTAAGAAGTTGGACAAGTGGCCAATTCCCATCGTTTTGGAATTGATACCCATCATGACTAAAATATTGGTGGAAATATTTCTCATAGGTAGATATGAGGAGGATGAATTATCTTGGGGATTTGAGATCCTTGGATTCTACATGGTAAATTATGGATATGAAAATATCCTTATCGAACCTCCTCCTCATGCATATCAGGTTGAGGATTGAAGAAATATTTAGTAGTCCAAGTGTGTGCCAAAGGTACACTTTGTTGCCTAGTAGTTCATGCACAAAGGATTTTTTAATTTTGATAATATGAGATGTATGGGAATCATTGACCTATAGCAATGTATTTTATGCTATAAAAGTGAGGAAACATTTGACCACTTGATGTTTAAGTGCTCATTCACATGCTATATCTAGGACTGGTTGTTTTTAGCTAGTAAAATTTGAGCTAATAATGTTTTGAACTAGGTTAATATTTGGGAAATATGGAAGAGGGTTAAATTTAAATATAAATATCTTTGTATCAGGTGGAATATTGGATTAAAATTTATTTGGTGGCAAGTGTGGTTTGATATAAATGGAAAACATTTTAGAGAAGCATTTTCATCATTGGATGGCATCTAGCAGGTCATTTTAAGAAAATTCATAGAAAATGTGGTAGTGTATGCTAAAGAGGAAACTCAATATGATATAGGGATGATATAGAAGGAAGCTAAAGTGGAGGAGGGGTAGGACAATGTTAGTTAGAAAACATCCCTCAAAGGCTGGACTAAAATTATTACTGATGGAGCTACAAAAGGTAATCTTGGTAGATCTATAATTGGAGTGGTCTACAATAATCATGTTGGGACAATGCTATATTAGAAATTTTAGGTCTTGGGCAAGGCAACAAATATTGAAGAAAAAACACATATTAGGAATTTTAGGGCTTGGGCAAGACCACAACTATTGAAGCAAAAACCTTAGCTATTAAATTTGCTTTTATTTGGGTGGTTAGACAAGGTTATATGAGGATAATCATAAAATCAAATTATTAAATATTGGTAGGAGCTTTAGATTACATGAGAAATTTTTCTTTAGAGGCATGGAGGTTGAATATTCTTGTCACCCAAATTAAGGTTTTTTAGAGGGAATTAGATGATGTGATTATGATTTATGTCTATATATATTTGAATAAAGTGGAAAATTTTCTAACTAATATGGATACCAAGAAGGAGGTAATATCTTAGTGGAATCATGGCATGGCTATCGAGGATGTGAGGATTAGCCTATTTGATGGGCAAATCTAGTTTTAGCTAATTTGTATAGCCATTGTAGGCATATGGTTTAGCATATTTAGCTAAAATGTAGATCATGTTTTAGTGTTGCAACCAAAAGTGGTTAGTTATTAGGATCTTGGGTTGTAGACTTATGAAATTTTATTGGAAATTTAAAAGGAAGAAAGAGGTCCTCTTTTTGGCTAAGGCTAGGAGGAATCTAATTCAAACTAGTAAATGATATCGTTTTAATATTTTTTTTTCAAATTGTTTTCTACATTATTTTATTTTAGAATATAATTATTAAACTTTATATATTGTAAAAAATTCAAAATTTATTTTAATTTACATACTAGAAAGTGAAATGGATACTAATACAAACAATTACACAAGACAAGTATGATGTACAAAACTATTTAATCCAAGTATGATGTACAAAATGATTTAATCATTATCTAAAAATATAGGTCAATTTGTAATGACTGAGCCCTTGCTAATGGGTTGCTTTGATTCATTTTAGTAGATGATCAAATTCCCTTTATTTCATATTTATCCTATTGGCTAGGGATTCCCTAGGTTCCCATTGACTTAATATTTACCTAGGTGGCTAGGGTTTATAAAGGTTTCCATAGGCAAGAACAACAAAAAATTATCTAAAAACATTCTTATAACATAAGAGTAAGAGAAATGACATGTTTTTTAAATATTTAAAACAAAATTATTTTAGTTTTATGATAAGCACAAATGTTGGTCTTGTTGGTTCACTCCGTATTTCTTTTGTATTTAATTTTCCATTGAATATTGGTCGATATTCCTAAGGGGGATAGGGCCAAATGTCAATCCAAACCTGTGAGGAAGATCTTAAACTATTTGTATCATTACAAAAAGTTCTAGTTGTTGACCCCTTGGTTGGATTTGGCTCTGTGTTACTTTGGTTGGTTATTGGGTGAGGTTACTTTGGTTAGTTGTTAGGTGAGGATGTTACTAGGGTTGGTTTCTAGTTGAGGGTCCTTGGTTAGACTGCTCTAATTTATATGGGTTTGGTTTGTCATTGAAAATACGGGTGAGGTCCCTAAGGGGGATAGGGTCAAAAATCAACCCAAAATCATTGGAGGTGATATTGGGTTGTTATTATTGTAATAATGTTTGGTTATTGTTCCCTCGGCTAGCACAAACTTTGGTTGTTATCTTACTTTGGTTAGCTTTGATGGTTTGCAAAATTTTTATCTTCAATTCTAGCACTAGTGGTTGTTTTTGATCCTAGGGTTACATGGCTATATTTTTGATATTTTTTTTATTTCACCTTATTTTTGGGGTGTTTGGGTTGATTCAAGCAAGACCTTTCTTCCAAAAAAGATCCAAATTATCTCTTATGGTGAGGGCAGAATGGCCTCCGTGTAGTTTTCCAGTTCTACCATAAAACTAGTGTGTTATTTTTGGTTTAATATTTTTAGTGGTTTTTGGTGCTTGGATCTTGTTTAGATGGGTGGGATGCTCATTTGCTCTTGTTTCAGTTATTGTGCTAGATTCTATCTTGGCTGGGTAACAATCTATGCTTAATGTTTAAATTTTTGGTTGAAATGTTCTGTCACTTTTTTGTGACTAGGTCCACTCCGTAAAAAGGTTTGCAGGTCCTTTCAAAACTCTGTCATACATCAAATAAAAAAGGTTTAATTATATTAATGTTTCATCCAAGAAATTAAGTTATAAATGAGAGTTTCAACAATAAACAAATGGTTCTATACTTAGACTCTTACAAGATTTTAAAATTTAATGTGAATCAATTTCAATTTATAATGCAAATAATATTGGCCCAAATTATAAATAATTTTATTTTAATATAACTTTTTCAAATTGATTTTCACCTTGTTTTATTTAAGAATATAATTTTTAAACTTTATATATTGTATAAAATATACAAGATATAGATAGTAGCCTAACTTGAGCCCGTTGAGTGTGTGCCAACTTGATGACTATACCAACCCCAAGCCACTGGGGTCTCCCTCACTTTGGGTCATGTTTATCAAGGTGAGATAGGGGTTCTAGTGGTAGCACCAAGATTTAACGCTACAATCATAGGCAATGCAAATTGACCCTATGACCAGTTTTTCAAAAAATAAAGGTTGTTGCCAATTCCTCTATGTATAAAAAATAAAATAAAATTACAAGATATTTTAAATTTACACAATAGAAAGTAAAATGAACATTAAAAATAAACAATTATACAAGACAATTATAAAAAAATTTCACAAACATAGGTAGGTTTTTAGTGGTTGAGTGCTTGTTGTCTTTAACCATCTAGCTAGGGATTATCTAGATAGTTGGGTACAAGGAGGTAAGGGCTTAGTGGAATCATGACATGACTATTGAGTATTAGAGGATTAGGCTAGTTGGTGAGCAAAATTTCTACCTAATATGGGTAACAAGAAGGTGGTAAGCATTTAGTGGAATTATGGCATGGCTCTTAGTTATCAAATTTGTCAAATTTTTACATAAAATTTGAAATTCGTTGAATAAAATACCTTGATGAATAAATTGGGTGAATAAAACTTAAATTCATAAATAAAAAATATTATGCGAAACACAAACTAAAAAAGCATGCACATGTATTTTCCATGCTCTTTTGAAGGTGCACAAAGTAGATGAGGCTGCCAATATTTTTTGTGATATGATGTGCAATAGTGATAACCTCTCAATGGCTTTGATGCAGAAAGACCTTGATTTGGCCACAATGGTTGGGAGGCACATGAGTAGGAAGGGTGTTTTCCCTGATATTTTATGTATTACTATTTTTGTGAATGACATTGTTGAAAAAATAAGGAGATGCCAAAAAGTATGTTGAGGGCATGTTGGTGAAAGGCAACAAGGTGTCTGATGAAATGTTGAAGAAGGTGAATATTTCTTCTCAATCAGAGAAGAAATATTTAGACGAGCGATATTCATTGAAGAGGAAGGATCATCACTAATTAGGAAGGGATAGCAGAGGAGTAGTGCAAGCTTCATAGATATTACTTTTCAAGTTTTCAGTTATACTTGGATTCACATTTTAATTACCATTGGCAAGGAGAGGCCTTATATTTCCGTTTGACTTGATTACTTTCCAATGAGCATGTTTCACCTTTCTTTTCCTTATAAAAAAAATAAAATTACTACAAAAGCTTCGAAATATATGACATTTACAATATATAACATTTTTTTTTTTGAGTTTTTTAGTTATTAATTTATTTACATAAAATTGAAAAGATATATGTACATTTACAATATATCAAATTTTGTGTCAAATTTTAAACATGTGGAATTTCTTTGGAACTTCAAAAGTTTCGAACTCGAACTCAAACTTGATATCTAAGGCATGGATATTGAAGATGATAGGATTAGACTAGTTGGTGAGAAAACCTAGTGTTTACCTAATTTATATAGTCATCGCACACATATAGTTTAGGATATTTATCTTCAATGTAGATCTCGTTTTAGTGTTGCAATCAAAAGTGGTTATTTATTAGGATATTATTTTTTAGACATATAAAATTTAAAAAAGTTAAACTAAAGAAACAACTCCTTTATTGGCTTAGGATAGGATAGGAGAAATCTTGTACAAACTTGTAAATAATATTATTTTAATATATTTTTCAAATTGTTTTCACATTATTTTATTTTAGAATATAATTTTTTTTTAAATAAAGGAGTAAAAATTTATTGATAAAAATTTTGGATTACAGATTACAACTTAGCTTCTAACCAAGACTCAAATAAATAGCCAAACATGCTAAAACCACTAGAATAGAATGATACCTGGAAAAGACAACAAGAACAAACCACATTAAGTCTATACATCCTTGTGGATCAACTCCCATAGGCGTTGAGAGTCCCCAGATGGGAGACTCTCTGAATTGTTGATACTCCAAGGATCCAACAGCTCAGAAGCCTTTTTGTCCAGGTAATCAGCAACCACACTCCATTCCCTTGGAATGTACACAAAGGATATAAATTCAAACTCTTCATTCATTCTGGTAATATAAATGGCTATAGAGGCCAACTTCCAATTAACTTCCTCAAACCTTTTACTATTTAAAATATTAACCACAATTTGAGAGTTAGACTCGTAGATAATCCTAAGCTAGCCAAGAGAAAACCCCCTCTGCAAGGCCTCAAGAATTATAAGAGCTTCCATAAAATTTTTGGAGTGAACACCTTTATAAATGGAAAAGAAAAAATTGACACCACCAGTAGAATCTCTCCCAACACTGCCAATGTCAGTATGTTTAGGATTACCCCTGGATGATCCATCAGTATTAATTTTTAAACCTCCTCTATGGGGTGGCCTCCACCTACCATCTCTCCTAACCTTATTGCTAAGCTGAGGAACCCTACTAGGTCTAGAAGAGTTCACACCATCCCCAAAGAGACCAAGGGCTTGATGTACCTTCTCCTCCCTAGAATCCAAAAGAGGGTCCACATCACATTTGCTATGGATGGTATCCTGAACCATATACATGATCCTTTGCTAGATCTGTTGAACAACCAAATAATTACCCTAAAATATGTGCCAATTTTGTTTGAACCAAATTTTCCAGATGATGCAAGAAGGGCCCAAATTCTAAGCCACCCGAAGGAAGGGGGCCTTGGTCGGAGGTCTTCCCAGACTACTCCAAAACTCCACCAGGGACAACACATGAAAACATGGATGGTTCCAGGTGCTCCACCAATGGTGCCAAATGTCTCTGGAAAAGGAGCATTGGAAAAATAAATGAGAAGACTCATCCTCATTATTACCGCAAAGGATGCAAAAAGAGGGACCCTGAAATCCCCTCTTCCTCACATTATCCCAAGTGAGGCATTTATTATGAGCTACCAACCAGAGAAAGAAGTTAAATTTTGGCCAGGAAAAATTATTCCACACCATTTTCTACCAAGTGACAGGAAGACTCCCATACTTTTGCTTATCAAGAACCTGATAACCATAGGCTACCAAGTAGGTTCCCTTAGGATCAGGGTTCCAAGACAAAATATCTTTACCCCTCAATGAAGAATAAGGCCTCCCCATAAGAATAAGAGCAAGCACCTCTCTTTCCTTAGCCATTCCCCCTTGGGGCCATTCTTGCAGAGCTTTCCACTTGTACATCTCCATATTTCCAAAATACTAGATTTTTTAAAGTCCTCCATACGAGACCAACCTCCTTCCAAGAAAAAAATGCTTAGGGAATGTAACCTAGGATATTGATTCAAGATAGGAGGGTGGCCATCCTAAGAATCCTCCCAAAAAAGAGCATTTGATCCCTGATTGCAAATCCAAAACAAACCCTACTTGATTAAATTAGCTCATATTTTTAGAGTATCCCAGATAACTAAACCTTTCCCAACCAAGCTGACTCTAGGGATCTCAGCCTCAAAAATACCTCAAGTATTTACAAGATAATATTTTATCCCAAATCTGATCTTGAGAGGTACACCATCTCCAATAAATTTTTTTAGCCAAAGCATGCCCAAAAAGAGTTGGCTGTCACAACCTAAGGCCTCCCTATTGCATCGGCCTACATATAGAATCCCATCTAACTAAACTCTATTTAGATTGATCAAGTTTTCTAGACCATAAAAATTGTCTTGAAAAAGCATCCATGTCCTTGATGAAGTGAGAGGGAGCTATTTGTACAAAACATCTATAAATGGGTAAAGCTTGAACAACAGATTTTAAGATTTTAAAAGTAACACTCTACCTACAGTGGATAGCCATATGAAAGTCTAGTGATTCACCTTCCTTCTAAACTTATCAAGCATAGACTACCATGAATATCTAGGTAGAGGATGAGATGAAATTGGAATACCAAGATAAATGGAGGGAGTCCCAACCTGAGCAATCTTGGCTTGAATAAGTGGAGGGGTATTGAAGAATAAAATAGAAGAGTTGTCCTCATTAATCAACTATCCAGAAGCACCAAGATATATGTCAAGATATTATCTAATATTGCCAGCTTCCCTAATAGTGGCAACTCCCAAAAAAGCAGTATCATCAACAAATTAAATGTGGGAAAGAGGTGGCAAACTACTATCCCACTTCCACCCTTGAATGAGACCCTGCATGACTTGAGACTTGAGCAATATTCCCAACCCTTATGCCATAATGATAAACAAATAAGGAGATAAAGGATCTCTTTTCCTCAATTCCCTTGAGGCCTCAAACAACTCTGATGGCTCATTATTAACAAGAACATAGAATGATGAAGAAGAAACACAACTCATCACCCATCTAATCTATTCTTCCTAAAATTCAAAAGCAACAAGAAATTTTTGAATAAAGGACCATCTAACTTGATCATAGGCTTTGGCCATGTTCAACTTAATGAACATAGGTTTCTCCTTAGAAGTTTCCATCGAATGAATAGCTTTTGTAGCAATAACAACCCCATCCAATATTTTTTGGCCAATAACAAACCCTCCTTGCTCCTCAGAGATGATTTTGCTCAACCATATATTCAGCCTCTCAACAATAATTTTTGTGATGATCTTATACACAACATTGCAGAGAGCAATAGGCCTGAACATATCCAAGGAATTTTCTCCCTATTTTTTGGGTATAATCACCACAAAGATAGAATTTAGGGCCCTTAGCATCTATTTTTTCTTTTGGGACTCATGGACCACCTCCAAAAGATCAAATTTGATTAAATCCCAAAAATCTTGATAAAAATCAATCGAGAATCCATCTAGGCTTGCGGCTTTTCCTTTTTCATATTGAATATAATATTTTGCAACTCCTTAAGGGAAATTGGACCCATCTAGTGCTCATTCATATCTCTAGAAAAAATCACTGGAATACAGTTTATAATAAGCTTTTCATTCTCATCATCTGATAAGGAGTCCTTGAAGAGAGAGGAAAAATACCTCTTAGTCTCTTCTAAAATATCCCTGAAAGAAGAGAGTAGGGCATCCTGAGAATTCATAAGATAGGTAATCAAGTTACCATTATGGTGAGCCTTAACTGAGTTATAAAATAAGGTTGTGTTCCTATCCCATTCCTGAAGCCAATCTACTCGAGATTTTTATTTCAAAAAAAATTCTTCCCTCAGTTCCCATTCAGCAAGGTCTTTCGCAACCTCAGATTCCTTAACAAGAAGCTCCTTCGTGAAATCTTCCTTGAAGCTCTTCCATCCTCCTAAGAGCTGCCAGCTTAGCCAAGGAAAGGTTCCCAAAATTTAGTCTATTCCATCTCTTCAATTTATGTTTTACAAATTGTAGTCACTTCATAAAGGAATACATAGCGGTGCCATGAGGAGGTTTGCCAATGGTCCACCAACCTCACATGAAATCATGAATCTTAGGATCACAAAGCCACATAAGTTGAAACTTAAATGAGGGATTCTTTTTTAGCCCTAAATCCAAAGTAGAGAGTTTGATAGGCCAATGATCAGATCCCCTACCCTCTAGAATCATAGAACTAGCACTTCTGTTATTACCCATCCAATAACTGGATATCAAAAACCTATCTAGTCTCTCTGATATGGAAGCTTCTCCACACCTTCTATTGTGCCAAGTAAAGATACCATTTTTTGGCTTGATATCAAACATGTTTAGGGCCTCGATATGAGCACTAAAGATAGAAGAAAAAGGCTTGAGACAGTCCACCCCACCACGTTTCTCCTATAGACAAGTGATAGAGTTGAAGTATCTAGCCAAAATCCATGGGTACAGGGGAACCAAACTTCTCACAAAGAAAGTGTGCTCCCACAAATTCACTCTACTATTGTAATCAACATGAGCATACATATTTGTAATTATGATGGTTTCACCAGATTCATTATCATGCTTGACCATCAAAATAGACCATCTGCTGGAAATCCAAGTAAGAGGGGATATCTTAATCGGATCCCATAAACAAGAGATGCCACCAGCATATCTACATGCACAAATACAATGGTATTTCCCCCTTCTCCACAACTTGGGAGTAATATTGAACATACTATCAATAGCCAATTTAGTCTCTTGAATAAACACCACATCCGAAGAATGCACACGAACCAAATCACGAATAAATTTTTGTCTGGGGATGCTATTCAACCCCCTTACATTCCATGAGAGGATAATAATTTTTGGGGGTTATAAAAAGGGGATTCCAATTTTCTCACCAAGCCTTACTCCACCAAAGTCTCCCCCATTAACTTAATTTTATCCTGGTCCTTCTTTCGACCCACCTTCATATTCTTATCGGAAAAACTTTTTTTAATTATTTTTTGTTGCAATCCCAACACCGTAGGAGTTTTGCAGTCCAAGGATGACTACATCAATGCCTGAGTAGGAGAGGGCATAACTAAATTTGTTCCACTTTCCAAAATAGTTTCCCTTATAGGGCTAGACCCATCCATGTCCCCTATACTCAAATCCAAAGCCCTTTGTTCATCATTTAAACCCCCTAGATCTGATTCCTTAAGTTCCTCCTCAAGAAGAGACATCTGATTTGGCCATGTTATATTTACATTAGGTAGCGGCATTTCAATTATCTCCATGCACTGATCAAGATCATCTAATATTTCAAAATTGTTGAGTAGAGCATCTAGCTAGCTATCCTTAAGGTCTTTGTTTGCCCTTCGTCCTCTATTTCAATATTTTACCTAAAAAAAACCTTCTTTATCCCGTTCCCCTTCCTTTATCGAGGATTTTCCTTTATCCAAAATTTGTCCAGACCGAGAGGGCCTAGGATTTGAAGCCATAGGCGGGATAAACTTAGGGCATTTTCTTTGCAGGTGGCCATATTCACGGTAAATCTAGCAATGAAATGGAAGAGCTTCATAGTCAAGTTTTTGAACCCATGTAGTTGATCCAAATTGTATTTCAATAGAATCTAGAATAGGATTATTTAAGTCAATTTCAACACAAATACGAGAAATAGAGATTACATTTTTATCCATTGTCTGTTGTGACGGTCCAACCAACTTCCCAAGTAGAAGGGCAATCTTATGCAAGATATTAGTTCTCCAGAATTTCAATGGGAGCCATGGAAGCTACACCCATACTGGAACACATGATGGTTGCTCCTCTAATGGGTTGAAACCTACATGCCAGGGTTTAAGAAAGAGTCCCATTTGGTTATAAAAATAAGGACCCCCTTCAAATGCCCTATTACGATCTACAATACAAGAGAAAACCACTATAAAATAGTTATTCGCACTCAGCATCACCTCCACATTGCCTTCAAGATTCCAAGTCTTCCTAACCCAAGCTTCCACAAAGGGGAGAGAAATTTGGATACCCAAAAATTTTCCAATAAGGGCATGTTTGGTTAGATACTCCACATATTCCGCCACCAAGTTTGGTTGAACCACCAGAACTAGCCTGGATTCACATCGTTCCAAACATCCTTTGTTCTTTAACAAGCGGTTCTTGACATGCACTGGAAAATATTGTTCCTTCCAATAATTTTCAAATGAAAAGACATCACGAGCATGCACTCTCTATGCTAGACCCGATGCCATCATGACATTCCTCCAATTTTTTAGACCTCCTATTTTAGAATATAATTATTAAACTTTATATATTATATAAAATTCACAAGTTAATTTAAATTTACATAGTAAAAGTGAAATGAACATTAATATAGACAATTACATAAGACAAGTATGATGTACAAAATAATTTAAAAATTATGTAAAAATATAGGTTGGTTGGTAATGATCGAGTGCTTGCCAATGGGTTTCCTTGATTCAATTTACTAGATGGCCGAGTTTCCTTAATTTTATTTTTATCCAATTTATTTTTATCCAATTGACTAGGATTTCCTTGGGTTCTATTAAATTTGTATTTACCTAGGTGGCTATGGTTTACAAAGGTTTTCCTATGCAACAACAAGAGTAGGATACAATGACATGTTTTTTAAATATTCAAAACAAATTTATTTCCATTTTATGATAAACAAGCATTTAATTATATTAATGTTTCATCAAAGAAATTTTGTTGTAAATGTTAGTTCCAAAAATGAAATTATATTCTTATGTTGGAATTTAATTCCACTTTCTTCATCCTCTTCTATACATAGACACCATATCTTGCAAAATTTAAAAATTTAATGTGAATTTTTTTCAATGTGTTATATATGATTGAAATGGGGATGTTGGAATTTCTTCCACTTTAATACTTTTTTTTCTTCTATACTTACACACTGTATCTTATAAGATTCTAAAATTTAATATGATTTTTTTTTCAATGTGTTATATGAGATTGAAATGACCCCACCTTTATTATATTATCATAACATAATAGTATTACAATAAAACCTAGATAGTATTCATATGTTTTTTGGAAATATTTGAATCTGGGTCTCCTAAAAATGGTGAGGAATCTAACCAGTTGAGCTAATACCACTTGATAAGTTTTAATGTGAATTAATTTCAATTTATAATGTAAACAATCTTCTTCCAACTTGTAAATAATTTTATTTTAATATAGAATTTTCAAATTATTTTTCACATTGTTTTATTTTAGAATATAATTTTTAAACTTTATATATTTACTCTTGTGGGGACAATGTAACAATTCAAGATTTGGCTCTTATTTAGGAGGTCCAAATTTCAAACCACAACATAGGTGAATGTATGTATGATTGTACATAACAAAAACATTATATATTGTATATAATTTATAGTATAATTTAAATTTACATAATTCAAATTGAAATGAACATTAAAAGCAAAAAATTACACAAGACAATTATGATGTATAAAATGATTTAAAAAATATCTAGAAACATAAGCAGGTTGTTAGTGGTTGAGTTCTTGTTATCTTTAACCATCTGGCTAGGAATTCCCTAGATAGTTGGGTTCCATTTATTTTAGTTGTACCTAGTTGGTTAGGGTTTATGAAGGTTCTTTATGAAAAAATTAAAATATATCCATTTTTTTTTACTTCTTATATACATCCACCATGGGGATTGAACCCGTGTCACATCGATACACCACACTCACGAGGATACCAAATACCAAAAACATTATTATAACATAAAAGTAGAGAAAATGAGATTCTTTTTAAATATTTAGTATATATATATATATTTTAGTTTTATGTTAAGTAGAGATGTTTAATTATATTAATGTTTCATCCAAGAATTTAAATGATAATTTGACAATGTACAAAACAAATTCTAACTTCAACATTATGCCTTACAAAATAAGATATCTAATGTAAAACAACTTCAATATATAATATATAATGCAAATAAATATCATTTGGTTAAAAATAAATTACAAGTTAGAATGATAATTATTGTTATCATTATTGCTATCACTACTAAATAATATAGGTTTATGACTACCCTTGATGGCTAGGTGGATTCGTAAGTACTTGTCTAGCCAAGCACTTACCAAGTAGACACCCAGGTTCAAACCTTGGGGGTAGCCTATAGTTTGAATAGAATTCTTTGAGTGTGTATCAGATCGATGATGATGGTCCACATCATGAGTGACTGGTGGTCCCTTTCATGTTGGGTCAAGTGGGTCAAGTAGCCTATAGTTTTAATAGAATCCTTTAAGTGTGTATTAAACCAATGATGATGGTATGAATCATGAGTGACAGGTGGTCCCCTTCACGTTGGGTCAATAATAATGATGTAGAATAGGTTTGGTGAGATCAACCCATGTGATTTGAATCCTGCACTTATTAGTTACTAAAAATAGTGTGGTTGTGATAAACTCTCCTATGTAATCAAAACAATATGAGTTTATGACTCAAATATTTCTCATATTGTACTTCCTACAATGAACTATCAAATATATTTTAGGGGATTTGGTTACATCCACACTAATTTTGGAACTACCAAGTACAAGGTTAAAATAAAAGGGCCTACTACCATCTCGTTATTGCTAAACCAATATGAGGAGGACCATTGGTTGTTCGATATTCATACCATCATAATAAATATAGTGTGCACTTAGAGGATTTAGATCAAACTATCAAACTACTACCTTTGCAACATGTATGCCTCCTAGATTTGAATCAAGATATCTTCTTGATAAGTGCCTAACCAAACAAACAATTACCAATCACCTAACCCTTAGGGGCATGAAATTTCAAATATTAACTATCCCATGTAATTATTTTAAAATATTAAGAACTAATTCATATAAGAATGCCATTTTATGTTATAACAAAATAAATAGTCTTCCAAAAGTAACAAGATTTTCATTTTATAAATCAATTTATAATTTATTATCATATTTTGCAAATACTAACATTTAAAAACAAACAACCTTAGTATGAAAAGTCAACAAATAATCTGACAAAAGGGACAAATTATAATGGTCATCTATTGACCATGATTCAAACTCATTATGAGATATAACCACAATATTTTTTATCTATTTTTTTTCATCTTATTCTTAGTAATATTAACTTGTGACACTTACACATATTACCAAAGAATGTTGTTTCATAGTAATAAAATGCACTTTTACACACTACAGGAAATAAAGCACGAAAAGATTTTTGTTCTATAAAGAATAGTATATTTAGATATTATATTTTATAAATATTAGAAATTTTATGGATATAAACTTTAATATGAAATCTTATAAAGATGACGAAACTAAAAAAAATAAGGTCAACTTAGAATGGTCTTCTATTGGAAATGTTACACAACATATTATTATTAGACTTTGGATATGTTGTATTTATTAGCTTTAGGTTGTTTTTTTTTATTGGTAGAAAGGGTTTTGAAAGGTCCCTGAACCTTGTACAAGAGAAATTACATGAATTCCAGATCGACCGAGGTGGTCCAAGAAATAAATATCAAAGAGCAAGCAAACCTCCACACGAGGAAAGGTGTCACAAAATCATGACCAAATTGGTGATGTCGCAAAATCGTGACAAGTTGCACCGTTGCTGCCAAGAGAAGAAATGATGTCACGAAATCGTGACAAGAAGAGAGTAAGTGTCGTGATATCGCGACGTGTTACTAGGTTGGAGCTAAAAAATAAGAAGAGTCAAGAAATTGCGACATGAAGGAAAATCGCGATCAGATAGAAAAGGTGTCACAAAATCACGACAAGAAGTAAGACCACTGTCGAAGAGAAGAGGTGTCACGAAATCATGAAAAGAAGGAAGACCGCAACCGAAGAAGAAAAAAAGTGTTGCGATATCATGACAATTATGGAAGACCGCTGCCAAAGAGAAAGGGTGTCGCAAAATCACGACAAGATGGAAGACCACTGTCGAAGAGAAAAAGTGTTGCGATATCACAACATTATGGAAGACCGCTGCCAAAGAGAAAAGGTGTCGCGATATCGCGATGAGATGGAAGACTGCAGCTGAAGAGAAAAAGTGTCGCGATATCACGACAAGTTGGAAGACCACTGCCAAAGAGAAAAAGTGTTGCGATATCGTGACAATATGGAAGACCGCAATCGAGGAGAAAAGGTGTCGCGATATCGTGACATGATGCAAGGAAGAGAAAAAGTGTTGTGATATCGCGACAAGATGGAAGACCGCTACCAAGGAGAAAAAGTGTCACGATATCACGAAAAAATGGAAGATCGTAGCTGAAGAGAAAAAATGTCATGAAATAACGACATGATGCAAGAAAATTCCTGAAGAGAAAAAGTGTCGCGATATCACGACATGTTGCAAAAATGCACCCGAAGAGAAAAAGTGTCGTGATATCGCGACATGTTGAAAAAATGCACCCGAAGAGAAAAGGTGTCGCGATATCACGACATGTTGCAAAATCGTGGCCGAAGAGAAAAGGTGTCGCAATATCGTGACATGTTGTAAAACCACAGCCATAGAGAAAAAGTGTCACGATATCACGAAAAGTTGAAAGACCGCTTTCGAAGGAGAAAAAAGTGTCGCAATATCGCGACAAGTAGCAACCCTACAGCCAGAGGAAAAAGGGATGTCACGATATCGTGACATGCTGAAATTTCGTGGCCAACGGTGAAAAGTGTTGCGATATCATGACAAGTTGCTGAAACGCAATCAAAGGGGGAGAAGAAGGAAGAAAGGACTTGAAAACTCTACCAGTTCCAAGAGCAAACAAACCCGGTCCCCTATTAACCACTCACATTGTGCAGACATTGGAACTTGTAGAAGTGTCCCTTAGGCCAATGGGAAAGGAGTCTCTCCAAACATGAATGTTCGTTTCACCAAATCCCTTGTTAGCAAGATAGTCCACAACTTTGTTGCCTTCCCAGTACTGATGCTTAATGACTAGTTATGGGTAAATGCCAATTAGTGCCTTGCATTCATGGAAGATCGAAACAAGGGCCCAAGGAGGCACAAAAGTCCCATTGAGACAGTTGATGCAGTGCAGTGAGTCTCCTTCTATGATAATTTTATTGATGGTCAAGCCTTCCAAGAGAATCAAGCTTTGGAGTAGAGCCCGAGCCTCTGCCATATTGTTAGATTGAATTCCCAGGTTCTAAGCAAAGGCCAAAATAATTTCTCCTCTATGATTTCTAAGAATTCCTCCTCCGCCAGACGCTCCTGGGTTGCATTTGGCCGCACCATCAAAATTAATCTTGTGCCACCCAGTAGGAGGTAAGACCCACTTGATGACAGAACTATCAATAGGAGTATGGGGTGTGGCAGAGAAATTGGAAATATTGAAAAGTTTTGTTAGGTACGATTCAAGGCTAGGCGGGGGGGGTTTGGAAGAAGAGACAAGAGAGGCATTCTCCGTAGCAAGGGCCAAGATTTTGGCAACAACAATCTTCATATCAGTGGCTTGGTTTTTGAAAATTCTAGCATTTCTCTCAAGCCAAATCTGCCACAGGAAGATGTGAAGGCAAGCTTGCCACATGAATTTAAGTTGATTGTTCTTGAAAGGTCGGGGCCATTGTTGAAAAATGAGGGGAATGGAATGAGGGAGGGCTACGGAGATGATGAAGGTGTTAAGAACCTGGTTGAGCACTGCAAGAGAGAAGGGACATTCTAGAAAAACATGCGAAGTTGACTCATAGGCATTTTTACACAGGATGCACCAATTGGGGATGAGTAACCCTCTGATTATCAAGTTGTCAGTGGTGAGGATTCTATTTTGGATGGCCAACCAGTAGAAGAATTTGACCTTGGGAATGATCTTGGGAACCCAAACCTAATTAGATAAGTCCCGACCATCATTGGGAGTTTCTTGACTGTAGTAAGATGATTTAACAGTGAAATTCCTTGAATCCTCAAGGTTCCAGACCATGGAATCATCTTTGTGAGAGCTAGGGATGATGCAAGTCCTCAACAAGTTTTGTAACCACCTGAGCACCTCTATGATATGCCTAGGCCCATTAAGAGCTAGGTGTTTCCATTCAAGTCTTGTAATACCTGGGTTAATGAAATGACACACCTTATATCCAAAGGTGGCTTCGGTAACCATCTTGAGCACTGCAATATGAGGATCTTGGCTGAGAGGTTTGTCATGGATCCACGAGTCATTCCAAAAATGAATGGTTGTTCCAGTTCCAATACACCATCTTAAGCCTTCCATGATGATCTTCCTTGTTTTGGTGACGCCATTCCAGAAATGAGATCCGCTAGGAAGGTTGTGCTCTCCAAGAAAGGGAACCTGATGGAGGTACTTAGCTTTGATGATGTCAATCCAAGTGACATTTTCATTGGTGGTAAGTCTCCAGGACTGCTTGGCAAGGAGGGATTAGCTTTAGGTTGTTACGCATTAAATGCAAATAGATTATATATATATATATATATATTATCACTAGAATAAAAGATCTAGCAAAAAGCATGCATGAAAGTTAACTCTTTTACAAGAAAAGACTAGAAAAAAGTATTTTGAAATTATAGATGTTAGATTCATCAAATAAATATTTTAATAATGTGAATGTGCAAATATGTATGTAATTTTTAAACATGTGATGATATTTATTGTATGCAAAAAATTAACAATTTAGATTGATTTCAACAATAATTAAAAATAAAAATTGGCTTTACACATCACTAAATTGATTTTGACAATTAACAATATTTAAAAAAGTTTAATTGATTTTTAAACATGCCCAACATATAAAAAAATCATATTGTGTTGCATGATGAGAGTTAAATATATATGTAAACCATAATTTTCTTTATAATTTCCTTTATAATGTGGTAAATGATTGAAGTAATTTGTCTATACTAGATTTTATCTTTAAAAACATATTACAATTGCAGGTAGTGGATTTTTTTTTTTAAATAAATTGTGAAGACATGCTAACTATGATTAAATTAGTCTCAATTTATTTCATGCCTACTAATCTATATTTATCATATATGTAGTTGGAGCTTGTAAGAGGTCAAATTTATATTTAAGGGTGCATGGTACCTTGTGGGAGCATAATGTTATCATTATGCATTATGCTAAGTAAATATCATTGCTTATGTTATTGAACTTAGAATATTTAAAAGAATTTATATTAATACAAGTTAAAACTCTTAACCTTTAAGATAAATTATATATATAATAAAAAAGGGAAATTATCTTGTGGAGATAGATGGTTTTCAAGTCGAGACCAAAGAAGGTGTTTCCAGTGGTGTGTAGGTCCTAGAGAATCTATAAAACATGAATTTTGACTTGAGGGTAGGTCCCAAAGAATCTAAAAAATATGATTTTTGACTTGAGGGTCTCGTCATGCTTAAATATGGTGAAAGGAAATCTCAAATGAGTAGAGAATCAATTAGATTTAAACCTGAAGCAAGTAAAAATCACCATTCTAGACATTTTGGTAAACCTAACAATGGTTCAAGGAGCAATGAACATAGTGGAAAATTTGGACATTATAAGAAAATGGGTTTTGATGAAATGACACCCCTAGGAAACATGGAGATAGTGGTGTTTCCTAAAGGGTTCTTCATGATCAAATTGAACTTCAAAGATGATGCATATCACATATTATGTGGTATCCCATGGTTTTTTTGGATAAAAAGGCTTATTTCTATGAAAATAGGGGCCTAAATTTAACCTAAATAAGTAGAGCATTCATCAAGATTTTATCTGATTTATATTGTTGGGTGTGCCTCTCTAGTCATGGTACAAGGAAGTGTTGATAGGTATTGATAAATAGGTTGGTATTTTGGTTGTGATATATCCTTAAAATATTAGCAAACTTGAAGATAGTCTATCCTAGGATATGTGTGAATGTTAATTTAGAAAAAGAACTTCTCAACTCAATAGAACTTATCTCTAAACATAGAGTTTGAGTGTAGTCTATTGAATATGAGAAAAATACCTCAAGGTATGATTCTTGCAAGAAACTAGGGCATTCGAGAAAATTATACCCTAATAGAAAGAAGAGATCGACCCTTGAAAATTCTAGCAAATGATGAAGGCTTCAGATTAAAGATTCAAATAGGTGGGAGAGCTAGTAATTCCAATGGAGAAGAAATCGAATAGAGATGATATTCAAGAAACCTCTATAATATACTCAAATAAATAGATGGTGGAGGAAGGGTAAATTATATAAGAATCAATTTAGGTGAATCTCATAGGTCAAAATCACTCTATCATTAAGAAATAATTTTTCTAGAAACCCCTCTTATTGCAAAGCTGAATTTATGAACCAAAATTCCTTTGCAAATATTTAGAATTTAATGGTTGAAGAATATTATGACATCTAGAGTATGAAAACAAATTATAAAAACATGGTCAGGAATTAGAGGGATAAATTTTATAACAAGGATGAGATTTCTTTAGGGAAAAAAACTCACCGAAATAGTAAAGATTAGAATTATTTAAGAATAGACCAGAAGAGAAAATGAATATAGAGGAGTGGGAGTGTTCAAAGGATACATATATAGAGATAATTTGAAGTTATTGACTCTCTTAAATAATTCCAAGAAAATAGTAAATGTGGGCTCTTCTATGTCTAGAAGAAAGCAAAAACTAGTGTGGTTACATCTAGAGAGGCAACAAAACAAGATGTAAATGGTAGTCAAAAGGTTTTATATTTGGATGGAGGGAAGAACCCACCAAAATATACGAAATGTTTTTTTTTTTGGGAAGGGGATGAATTTCCTTGCAAAACACTAAGTGCTTAGGAATATGAGAAAATGATAAAAATCTAATATCTTCTTAATTTAAAAGACTAATATTGATGAACAAAATTTTCAATCAGCTAAAAATGTTATTTGGAAGGAAGTAAATATAGTGGAAGGTTTAGCAATGGGAGAATTTGGAGGTGTATGAAATTTGTGGGACCCTAGAATATTTTATGATCAATGTATTCAAAGAAATGAAATGTGCATGTTTGTCCTCTTCACTTGTAAAATTACATATTTTTCTTTACTTGTTTCTAATGTGTATGCACCAAACACTATGGAGGGAAGAAAAAGGGTTTGAGAGATCCTTATTAATTTTTATGAGGTGTCTCAGTGGATATGGATAGGTTTTTATGTTTTTAACTCACCCTTGTATCCTAGTGATAATAAGGGAGGTAGTTTGGGTTATTCATTTTTTATTATACTAGAGGAATCGATAACATGTTACAATTTTCTATGCCTCTTCGTGGGTTTGAATCTCGCTCCTTTTCACCACTATAACCTCTAGTTGCATCGGGGTAAACCTTTTACATAACCAATTATGCTAATGGGACACATCTACCAGTACTACGAGGCTTGATATATTGAAACCTTGATCTCCATGCTCCTTAGTTTAGGTTATTCTAATTGTATGGAGGAATTTAATAATTTATCTCTAAATGTGAATTGATGGATTTGGATCTAAAAGGGGCTAAATACACCTGGTCTAATAGGGTGTTAGGAATTAAATACATTCAAATTATATTGGATAGAGTTTTAAAATTTTAGTGTTGGTTAACTCACTATCATAACTATTCTCTCAGATCCCTCCTAGATATTACCTCTAATCATTCACCATTGCATTTGGAAGTGATGGAGGGGAGAATATTTAAAGGTATACCTATCAGTTTTGAATTAATGTGGATGTCACATCCTTATTTAGATAAAAATATTTGAGAATGGTAGAAATTTGATATTAGAAGATCTAAAATGTTCCAAGTCTCATAGAAGCAAAAGAAATGTTAATAAAAATGTAAAGTTTTGGAACAAGGAGGTTTTTGATCATTTAAAAGAGAGAAAAAGTAATCTAAATGCTAGCTTGGAAGAGGTGGAAGAGAAAATTTAAAATTGGGAACACATGGAGGAATTATATAGAAATGAAAATGTGTTTGTCTAATATCCACACTTTATTATCCCAAGAAGAAGTTCATTGGAAATAGAAATCTAGGGCTTTATGGATCAAAGAAGAAGATCAAAACACCTAATTTTTCATCTCACAACTATTAGACACATGGCGTACAATAGAATAAGAATATTGAAGATAATAGAGGGCAAGTAAATAAAATAGGAAGAGGATATTAAAAAGGAAGCAATTATTTTCAAAATATCCTTAGCATGGAAGATGTAACAAATGTTGAATTAGTTAACAAATTGCTGAAGAATATTCTCAAAGTGGTGAATAGTGAAATAAATTAATTTTTGGACAGTCCTTCCTCAAAGTAGGATGTGTGTAGGGTATTATTTAGCATGCAAAATGATAAAGCCTTGGGTATTTCCAAATGGTTTATTTTAAACTTACTAGTAGATTATTAAGAATGATATGTTAGAGGCTTTACTATAATTTCAATAAGGAAAAATAATTCTCAAGGAATGGAATTCTACATTCCTCTATTGATTCCAAAAATGCAAGGACTAGACATGCTAAAATATTTTCTCCAAATTAGCCCGTGCAATTTCATTTATAAAATTTTGACAAAGATTCTAGCCAATAGACTAAAGAGTATTTTACCTAAGATTATCTTCCCCCACTAGAGTGGTTTTTTTAAACAAAGGAATATCTTGGAAGAGATAAATATTTTTAATGAGGCTCTAAAATCTATGAGGATGAGAATATTAAAAGGTATGCTACTGAACCTAGATATGAATAAAGCCTATGATAAAGTATCTTAGGAGATTTTCAATAAAATACTACAATGTTTTTGGTTTTTGGGCAAATTTGAGGCTTTAGACCAAGGTTTGCATCTCCACTCCTTAGTATTCAATGATAGTAAATGGAGAACTAGTAGGTTTATTTCCAAGTAAAGTATGGTTAAGACAAGGTGATCCTATATCATCTTATCTATTCATAATAGTGGTTGAGACTTTAAGGAGCTGAACTACAGAAAAAGATGCAACCTTGATTAAAGTAATTCAACCAACATCATATTCAGATATAATTACTCATCAATAATTCATTTAAGATACCATAATATTATCAGAGTCATCAGTTGTGGAAGTTGAGAATATCAAACAATTTTTCAAAACCCATGAAACAACTTCAGGTCAAAAAAATAATTTCTTGAAAAGTAGGTTGTTCTTTGTGAACACTCCCCAACATAGACAAAAGAAAATTACAATAACCTTTGGTTGCAAAGTGAATAACTTACCCATTATATATTTAGTAATGATACTTTTTGTAGGTAGAATGAAAGGAGAATATTGGAATTTAGTGCTTTATATATTTAATAAAAATCTTGCAAGATGGAAATATTTTACCCTTACTCAAGTGGGGAAATTACAACTATTGAGGTAAACCTCCAAAATATACCCATTTTTATGATGTATTTATTTAAAATGATAGCATTGATGATTGAGATATTTGAGTGAATATAGAGGAACTTTATTTGGACTAGTGTATAAGAGAAACAAATAATTAGTTTTTTGGCATACGAGAAATTTTGTAGGCCTAAGTAAGAGTATGGCATGGGTGTTAGAAAAGTAAAGCAAATTGAAAAGGCTTTAATGAATAAAGCGGGGTGATATAAAATGATTGAACATGATCAATGTCGGTCTTAGATCCTCTCTACGAAATATCTTGAGAACATAATCCCCTTTACTTATAGTTTAAATGTACCTTTATGATCATCTTTGTGGAATGAGTTGATCAAACTAAGAAATCTATTATGCAAAGTTTTAAGATATAAGGTGGGAATATGTGATAAGATATGCTTTTGAGATGATGCATGGGTCATGGAGATACCTTTAATTTTTAATGAATATTGGAAGTGCATCATTCAAAATATAAATAAAAAATATGGAAATATGTTTCAAGAGTACATTAAGGATGCAAATTATTGCAGAGTGTGGCACATGCTATAGTTTAAAGGAGTTTATGCAATTATGTAAAGTAGGCTTAATTATTTAAATCTCAATTTATATCATTACTATATACAAATTTATAAAGGATAAGATAGGTTCTTTTGGGATCCTAATCCTAAAGGAATCTTTACTATTAACTCAACTTTTGACTTTGAAAGGGATAAGAAGAATTAGAATTTTACCTCATATGGAGTTTGGATTAAAGATCTATGTCAAAGGTTTTTTCTTTATTTGGATGGAATTGCAAAATTGGATATTAATAGTGGATAATATTAGAATAAGATGGGAACCTAATATATTATTTTATTCTTATTCTAATATTATCCTAATATTCTCTTACTTACCAAAAAAAAATATTAGAATAAGATGGATGATAATTCCTAATAGGTGTTATTTATGTTTTGGGGATGAGGAGACAATTTATAATATTTTTATCCATTACCCCCTTTCTTTGGAGGACTAGCACACACTTATTTAGATGCTTAAAATTCAATGGGTGACAACAAAATATTTGGATGCATTATAGTAAATCTAGGTTAACCCTTATCATAGCCCTCGATTGAAGAAAATTTGGATCTTTGTCTTATCTCATTTCATTTGGAACATATGAAGAGATAGGAATAAATGAGTTTTCTAGAATAAAGCTAATAGTGTAGAGGTCATTATCAGAAGTATCAAAGCTACCATTGTTGAAAATGCAACTATTGATATGAACAAACAAATTTATGAAAATGAGTTAGAGGAAGAAATAGTAGTGGGTTGGGGACTGTTGAGAGCTACAAGAAATTATATTAGCAAGCCAAAGAGAAATGTGAGATGAAATCCTCCCCCCTAGAGTGGGTAAAACTAAATTTTGATAAAGCCTCTAAAGGAAATCCAAGGAATGTTGGAGGGGGAGGTTTTTTGAGATTTAGTTGAGGGTTAGTTATATCTTGTTACATGGTAAATTTTATCCATACATAAAACCATGTAGCAGAGGCAAGAGAAAATATTATAGGAGTAAGGCTTGCAAAAAATATGAATGTTAAGAACATTATAGTGGAAGAGGATTCTATGAATATCATTAATAGTTTGAATGCCAAGAAAACCGCTAGCTAGAGAATTGAAAATATTATTTAGGATGGAATGCATATACTATCAAGCATGGAGTCATTTGTGATCCAAGCTTCTATAAGGAAGGTAATTATGTGGCTTATGTTATGGCAAACATGCAAGTTCAGATGGATGGATCCAAGGTATGGATTGATGCTTTCTTAGAGGCTTTGATGATTATAACTATCAAATAGGAAAACACTTCTAATGCTACTAGTTATAAGTTTAAAAGCCTTAGGGGAATTTATTACTACAAAATATCTATTAGCATGGGGTCATTTTTCAAGAAAACTAAACTCAAATTCAAGAGTTGGTTAGAAAGGATTGCATATTGAATGAAGACTACACAAAGGCTCTTGAATTTATTAGGAAAGGTAGAATTAAATATCTGATATGAAGCTAATAGAGAATTTATTAAAGCTCCAAAATATTCTATGGAAACTAGATAGATTAAATTTAATAAATACTAAATCCCCATGGGATAGAGTTAAATAAAAACTGTTGTATCTAAGTATGCAACATGCTCCTTTTTAATCCAAATTTTGTAATATGTAGGTTTTGGAAGTAATATTTTATTTTAAAATTGAAAAAGGTTTGGGGCCCTTTCAAAAACCCTTGATTTACCATATTATATATATATATATATATATATATATATATATATATATATATATAATGTTATTAAATATTAAAGATCACAAACATGCTTCAAAAATTAATCTCAAGGATTGTTATAAATACATGTTCAATAAATTTAAGTGTAATGAAAATATAAAAAAAATGATGAATGTTTTAAGTAAGATAAAATTATGACTATATAGATCAACTTAAAAATAGTACATTTTTTTCAATTTAAAAAATAAAAAATAAAAAACAAAAAATAAATGATAATGTTTTAAACATATAATCACACCCTTGTTTAAAGAAGGAAAGATTTCTATTTATAAAAATCATGATAAATTATAAGTTATAAGAATGATATTTGATATTATATTATATATATATATATATTGGATTATAAACTATACGTAATAAAAAATTAGATTTGATATTATATTATTATCTATTTTTAAACATTATTTAATATATTTAAGAAACTTATAATTATCAATAAACAAAAAAAAATCATTTATTCTAATATATATTTTTTAAACATAGTTAAATGTTTAAAATAATTAATAAATCTATAATTATAAAAAATATTTTAAAAATAAATTTAATGTATTTGTATTCCAAGAGATTGTAATTAAAATTCCTATAACCAATTTTTTTTTGTTGAAAGTGAATTGATCTTATTAAAAATAAATAAGAGTATAGCATCATAGAAACAAATGGGTGGCATAGAAGCATGCCCGAAAAGCCTATACAAAACATTAACCCAAGTCCAAAAAAAAGACCTTAGACAACTATAAGATAGTTAACATATCAACAATAAATAAAGGGTAGAAGGCTTGCTAGTACTCAAGTCGCCATGGGAGTAGCAACAACATATGGAGGTGGGTCTTATCCAAAGGATTTCCTCTATCAATGGGAGGATCAAGGTTTATTAGAACTAAATCTCACCTAGAACCAACATCGTCTTGCAATGTCAAAGTGTCTCCTATGGTCTAAGGCAAAGTAGTAGTCCGACTCGATGATAAGCCCCAATGGTAATAGTATGGCACACAGTAAAATCCTTCTATAGAACACTTGTCCTATAAATAGTTAAAGTCCTACAACCTTGATCTTATTTCTAAGAAGAAGAATATTTTTGGTAAGGTGGGAAGGGTAAAAGACAAGCCATAGTAGAAGGACCATTTGTCCAATTATCTAGTAGAGTTAGAAAATGTTAAACCTAAAGAGAAATTTTGTTCACCTATGCTTGAATTTGAAATAAAACATTAGATCATACTAGAGCTTTTGAATACATGGAAAACTTTTGAGATGCATGTAAAGCAAAAAAAATCCATTATGGTTTTACCATATGTTAAATATAATCTAAACCCTAAAAATATTCCAAATCTACTCCATATGTACTAGCATTTCTGTTGTTTCCCCAAGAAAAACCATAGGCCAAGAAAAGGGTTGTGGCCTAAAATGTTTAAAAAAATCAAAAATCCATTTCCATGCTACTTGGGCCCTAGGACAATACCAAAATAAATGTTCAATGGATTCCCTACAATGACAAAAAGGATAGTTGAAAATGTGCAATCCTAAATGATGAAGGTGTTCTCCTATAGGAAGACACCAAAGAATATGCGCCACTTTAGGATCCAAAACAAAATTCCATAGAGTGTGAAATATGTTCTACCAATATTTGATGGTTTCCTGGATTCTCCATCACTTATTTAACTTGGGTACCATGGGCAGATGTGGTGACAACCAATGATACCCTTTGCTTGGCTTATATTTATTGAAAGGAATTCCAATATACCATTTCTAGTCCTTCCACGAAGGATGTAGGGTTTGAACCCTAATTTTATGAAGCATTTTAGGTGGGACTATGGCTTGAATTACCTAAAATATTTCTTTTTTAGCTTCAAAGAGATAAAATATCATTTTAATGTTTCCTCATGAAAGCCAATTCCTAGTTTGCTTGGAAAAGAAGTTAGATATGATCTGAATGGACCTATGGAAAAATTGAATGGCACAGAATTAAGAGATTTTGGCCAATAGCTACTCTTGATATTTGAGAATGGGATACCACCATAATGATTATTGATTAATAGAGAGTATAGTATTGAAATAATTTTTAATCCAAAGTAACCAATGTTAGAGTACTTCCTAGGCCTTCCAAATACTCTTAGCAACAAAATTAACATAAATTTGAACAAGCACATTCATCACAAAAATGGATTGTAGATCAATATCCCTCTAGGATTTTCTCCCATGGGGACACAAAAGGTTATGTAGTGTCAAAGAAGGTGTTTCTAGGCTTCATTACCATACACAATATGAATGACTTATTTGATGCACAATGTAGTTCCCTAGCAAAAAATATCAAGGAGCCCTAACCCTACCGACTCTCATGGAAAACAATAGTAATCCTAAACAACTTTCTACAAACCCTATTTTTCAGGTGAAGAGGTCCATATGAAATATTGAAGAAGCTTCTCCAATTTGTGATAGGAAGATTTTGAGGACACGCAAGAAGAAGAATTATAGACATGCATGGCAACAAGTATCTTGGAGAAAACTTAAAATTTTCCTACTAAAGAAAGTGGTTTGGGAAACCACTTCTGAGGTTTATTTTTTACCGTATCTATAACATACTACTAGAGTTCAGTGGATGAAACCTGAAAGGCAAAAAGGATTCAAAGAAATCAAAACATTTTTCCATGTTGGATTTACTTCCACCTATAACTATTTATCCAAAGGGGTGTAGGAAGAAAAGGTTACCTATAACACTACATTTTTTTCCATAGAATGCTCAAACTAAGAGTCAAACAAAAGATATTTAAGTAATGAAGATTTTGTGTGATATTTTCCTCTTTATCGATTGGGGTGAGAAAGGGATCATTAGAAAAATACCCATTGAAATTTTTTTGAGAGGTATCAAGAAGCACAATCACTTTCACACAACCTTTGGTAACAACATCAATAATAATATAGCCAGTGTCCTCAGTAGGTAGGACATACAAAGTTGGGGCAAAAGTACACCCTTATTGAATAGATCTATATAAACCAAAAGAAGAGGATTGTTGGTTATTGATATTAATGTAGGTTGAAGCATCTATAAAGAGAATTTTAACAATTATTACAAATTTAGTACCAAAACCAAGGGAGTAAAACATGGCTAAAATGAAAGACTACTCAATCGTGTCAAAGGATTTGGAAAAATAAATCTTGAATGTAGACACCAAAATATAGGTATTTGCATCCCACCCCATAATTCTGCATGATAATAAATGCCTAAGTTTAAAATTAGGCATAAAAATCCTACACATAATCCTATTTTTTAGATTTTATAAAAATATTTGGAAAATACCCCTAGGATACCTTGTGTCTCCACTTGAAACATGTCCTATCCACCACTACACCTCACCTTACCACATCTCACACAAATCACTCCACTTCCACCTACCCACTTGCCACATCTCACACCTCACTCAACACTTCACTCCACTTACACCTACCCACTTGCCACACCTCACACCTTACTCCACATCTCATTCCACTTCCACCTACCAACTTGCCACATCTCCCCAATTAAGTGAGACACTCTTGGTGACTCACTATAACTACCTAGTATAGGTGGTTGTCCAGTCTCTACCACTTGGAAGCCCTAGCTTACCACCTATCCTTACCTCCAAAATTTCTAGAGGTCTTTAAAGGCACCCTCACTTCACCAAGAAAATAAGGAAGAGAATGATTACGTTATGCTACTCAAATAATGATTCATGTATGAAATAATAATTTTCTATTTTAAATTTACATTGGTCATATCATTAGATCCATTTTGATAGATTCTACTAAAACCTTTGTCTCTTTGCATGTGTGCAGGTTCAAGACTCGAAAGCTCAAAATACATCACAGTGGTCACAACAAATCCATCTCCAACATTGATTGTGGCATAGAAGAAGTGAATACACCATCCTTGATTTGTAAAAGGGATTCCCCTTTTGGCACATCTTATTGTAAAATGCACCCTAAAAGGGTCAAATTGTATCAAAAGGGACTTTCTCAAATATAATACAATGTGTCATTTTTATTGCAATGGTGTTCTTTTTTTATGTTACAAATTGGCAATCACGATCTTCCTTACCCATATTCCCTTTGGACATTTGTATTGTAAACCCCCCCCCCCCGCAAAGGTTTTATTGTAATCAAAAGATCCATTTTATGAAAATTAAAATGATACATTTTTAGTGTAATGCTGTGCTTTTTCTATGTTACAAATTTGGTGATCATGATATTCCTTACCCATCCTCCTTTTATGATTGTGTTTCATGAACACTAATTTTTGGTCTTTCTTTGCATGGTTTCAAGATTGGCCTTTTATATTGAAAATTTCCATCTCCACTCAAAATTCAAGTTGGTGTTATAATTTAGTTTCTATAAAAAAATATGTTTTATTTTTTATTTTTTTATTTATTCTCTGTTAAGAAAAAAAAACAACCTTTTTTAAATTTATTTTTCTGATATTTCTCTCATTTGTGTAATTTAATTTTGAAAAAAAATAAACTAAAATTTAAAAAAAATAAAAAAAAGGGGTCTTATTTTCCTCCCTGCCCTCACATAACAAGGGTTATATTGTGAATGAACCCCCATCGAAATCCCAATGAGGGTCATGCTATGTGTGACCCCCCAAATGAGGGCCTCACTAACACGACCCCCAAACCCTCACCAGGATGCACTGTGCATGGCATGCTTATCTACCAACCCACCCGCCCTAATGAGGGTTGCATCGTGCATGGCCTACTCATACCCAAACCCTCATTTTTCATTTTGTGCATGGCTCACCCACCCCCAAACCAAAATGAGGGTCATACTGATGCATCCCCTAAAATTGAGCTTTGCATTGAGTGTGACCCTCATCCTAGGTCATGTTGTGTATGGCTCGTGCCCCACAAACCCTAATTAGGGTGACCTATCCTAGGCCTACACATATTTGTGTAGGCCTAACACAAGGCTATCTCACGTCAGCCTGTGCTAGGCCTGTGTAAATCTGTGCAAGCCTGACATAGGCCTGGACTGTGGTGGCCTATGTTTGGTAGGCCTGACAAATGTTGTCTTGTGTGTTAGGACTACACCTGAAATGCATGATGTAGATATACCACAATGGTATGCACAAAACACATGTAGGCCAAAACCCCACCCATATAAAAAGAAAAATCATTATCACAAACAAAAATTGTCAAACTGAAAACTTGTCCAAAAACATAAAAATAAAATAAGTAAATAAATTTTATCGAAAACTTGTCAAAATGTAGTAAAAAAAAATGTCAAAAACCAAAATTGTTAAAAACACAAAAAAAATTGTAATAAAAAAAGTATCACAAATTTTTCAAAAACAAAAAATATTGTCAAAAAAGTGTCACAAAATTGTCAAAAAAATTGTCAAAAACAAAAAAAATTGTCAAAAACCAAAATTGTTAGCAAAAAAGTGTCACAAAATTGTCAAAAACCAAAAAATTTGTCAAAAACAAAAAAAAATTGTCAAAAACAAAAGTGTCATAAAATTGACAAAATAAAATTATCACAAAATTGTCAAAATAGTCAACCACAAGGAAAACACATAATAAGACAATTTTACACACACTTTATGCTCTTTTTGCTATTTTTGTGTGCTTTTATGTGTTTGGTGTGCTTTTGATTGCATTTTTAGGCATCAAAATTAGAATTGCATCCTAGGTTGCATTGTAAAGTTAATCTTACATTTTGCTTTACAAAAACCATATAAAACCAAAACAAAACCACACACTTGCATGTTTCACAATAAACATTGGTAAGGTTGGACTTCATCACCAACCCTCGAATCCAAACCGGTGATGTTGGAATTCACCTCCTTCCATTGGCTCACCCCCTAGACACCTTAGCTATAATGGGTTACTCTCCTAAGCTAGAATAGGTCACTTGTGTTCAAGTTGCCTCCTACTATTGGAAACACTTACTGATTCAGAGTAGAAGAGCTAGGTGAACCATTCACACATTATGGATATTAAGTGGTGTATCCTAAAATATTTTGAGGACCTCATGCTTGGCACTAGTGTTCCTAGTCACAACCTTGGTTGAGTTCCCTCATTCTAAGTCTAAACAAAAAATAAAAAGTAAAAAAATTTCAAAACTTCAAAAGTCAAAAAATAAAACACTTCAAACTCCAAAAATATCAAAAACCTTGAAAAATAAAGAACTTCAAAACTACAAAAACATCAAAAACTTAGAAAAATAAAAAATAAAATTTGCAAAAATTTAGAAAATATATTTTTGTTTGTTTTCTTTGAGTGTTGTTCATTTGCATTGCTACCATATTTTCACACACGTCCCCCCATATTCACCATCTCATCAACAATTTCTTGCCATTTAAACATGTGGTCCAATATCCTATTGAAAAGATGAAATTTACCATAGATGATCCACTCACCTCATATCATCAAAACCTCGGTATCCACAAGGACTGCAATGAGGATGCTTAAGGTATCACACGTTCCCCATGCAAAAAAAATCTCCAAAGAAACCAAACCCATTTGGTCAATTCAATACAAAAAGATCCAAAGGAGACACCCTTTTGTTCAATTCAATCAAAAAGGCTCCAAAGGGGACACTCCTTTGGTCAATTCAAAAAAAAAAGCTCTAAAGGGGGCATCCCTTTGATCAATTCAATTCAAATGGCCACATAGGAACCTATGACCTTTGGTCAAATCTCATTTGAAAGGCTTCGAAAGGGACATTCCTTTGGTCATTTCAAATTTGAATGGCTCCAAAGAAACTTATCCCCTTTGGTATAATTTCATTTCAAAGGCTCCAATGGATACACCCCTTTGGTGAAATCAGTTCAAAATCTATAAAGGTACCACACTCCTTTGGTCAAATCAGTTCAAAAGCTCCTATGGTATCACACCCATTTGGTAAAATTGGTTCAAAATAACCTAGAGGGAACACAACCCTTTGGTCAAATCAGTTCAAAAGCTCCAAAGGTACCAAACCCCTTTGGTCAAAATATCCTCAAGTGAACCTTGTACCTAGTGATTTACTCTAGTCACTTGGCGATTGCAATGACTTGTTATCCATGCAATTTGGTAGGATGGATAGATCACCACAAGGACACTTATTCAAAAAAATAAAAAATCTTAATCATTCATATTCTATTTTGTATCTCAATTCATGCATCTACTTTCATTGCATACATGCATTCATATCATTTGCATTCATTCATATCGCTTGTCATATTAATAATCATTCGGTTAGTGTGGATAATTTTTAGCCCACTATGTCTTGTTGCCTTAATTAGGGGCACCTTTGGTCTAGCATTAGTCATCAATCCATCAGTCACAATCATTTACAACTTTCTTTATGGTATTTTGATCATTAAGGGATCCTTGTAAGATAGGATAGATACCGTATGACCATCAACAATGATGATTATACGACCACTAACTATTTTATGCACACTTCTTAATTTTCAAAATATCATAAGGAACATACAACTACATCTCGTATAATACCATGTTTTTTGAATAATACCTAAATTTTTTGGTCACTCAACCACTCCTAGTGTTTTAGGTAACCTCAATTCTATGTCAAACAATATTGAGATACCATAGGTTGATCCTAGTAAAATTGAGTTTCCTCTTAGACGACACACATCAAAACATGTTAAAAATTTGTGAATATTTGGAAGGATGAAGTCATGAGTAACTATTTCCATAAAGCAAATGATTTCCCCTACTCATAAAATTATGTGCATGGTCTAGAAAACCAAGAATTGGAAAAAGGACAAGCTCACCCTTATCCTCCAAAAATAAAAAACAAATATCCCTTACTCTTCCACAAAACGAGCAAGTATCCCAAAAAGCATCCCAAAAGCAAAAGAAAATCACCTTGCTCTTCTTCAAAATGAGCAAGTCCCAAAAACAAATATCCCTTGCTCTTCCACAAAACAAGCAAGTATCCCAAAAAGCATCCTAAAAGCAAAATAAAATAGCCTTGCTCTTGTTCAAAATGACTTAAAAAAAAATCCCCTTCATCTTCATAAAAATGAGAAAGCCCCAAAAGCAATAAAATTTTCCTTTTCTCCCACACAAAATGAGCAATAATCCCAAAATCCAAAAAAAATGTAATAAGAAGGGAAAAAATATTTTATCCCTAGAATTCTCAGTATTTTGAAAACCATGGGGCAATCCTTATCACCAGCAATGGGTTGAATGAAATCGGCCTGGTAATGGGGTAGCCTTATGTGTGGCAATAAATTTATCGCATTAGCAACCTTCTTTTGTACAAACCTATGGACACTCATAGATGAGTTATCTTGTTGGCATAAGTTACAAGTGATTAGTTTACCCTTACTCATAATGGGAAACAAACATGCATGGCACACACAAATGGTCCTAGAGAAATTTGAAACTGCTAGGACAACCTGGGTATCCTATGAATTTGCAAGATGAATAGATGAGTTTGTTTGAGATCACTAGGATGTTTGAGTCTTTGTAAAACATCCCTAGAACATTTATACCTAAGGCAAACAAAGTCATAATCAAGCTTTCATTCCATACCACCATCACATTGCCACACATATATCATAGTCCATTTCATACTACAAAATGTGGTCAAATCAATACTACTGTATTGGTGCCCCCGATTAATCAATAAACGCAAAGTCTACTAAATAAAGGTCCAAAAATTCTTTGAATGAAAATTAATAAGGAAAAACCATCATTCATTTGCATACATCACCACCAATTGCATTTATCATAATACATTCATTTCATCACATGCATATCAAAATAAAAATAAAAAAACTCCAAAGGAACCAAACTCCTTTGGTCATATTCAAATCAAAAGGTTCCAAAGGAAACATCCCTTTGGTCACTTCAAGAAGGTTCCAAAGAAACCAAACTCCTCTGGATAATTCCATCCAAAAGTATCCAAAGGAACCTAACCCCTTTTGTCAAATTTCATTTCAAATACTCCAAGGGAACCACAACCCTTTTCTCAATTCATTCCAAAAGGCTCCAAAGGAACCACACCCCTTTGGTCAATTCATTCCATAAATATCCAAAGGAAACATGCCCCTTTGATCAATTCATTCCAAAATTCTTGAAAGGAACCACACCCCTTTGGTAAATTCAATCCAAAAGGCTCCAAAGGGGACACCTCTTTGGTCACATTCAATTCAAAAGGCTCCAAAGGAATCTAACCCCTTTGGTCAAATTTTAGTTCAAAATGCTCCAAAGGAACCAAACTCCTTTGGTCACATTCAATTCAAAAGGCTCCAAAGGAACCTAACCCCTTTGGTCAAATCTTAATTCAAAAGGCTCCAAAGGAAATAACCCCTTTGGTCAAATTTTATTTCAAAACACTCCAAAGGAAACACACCCCTTTGGTAAAATTAGTTCAAAAGGATCCAAAGGAACCTAACTCCTTTGGTCAAATTTCATTCCAAATGCTCCAAAGGAGACACACCCCTTTGGTCAAATAATTTTAAAAGCTCCAAAGGAACCAAACCCCTTTGGTCAAAATATCCTTGAGTGAACCTCGTATCTAGTGATATACTCTAGTCACCTAGTGATTGTAGTGACTGGTTATCCATGCAATCCGATAGGATGAGTAGATTACCATTAGGACACTCATAATTATATCATTTCAAAAGGCTCCAAAGGAACAAAATTCCTTTTATCAAATTCACTTCAAAATGCTCCAAATAAATCAAGCCCCTTTGGTCACATTCAATTTAAAAGGCTCCAAAGAAATCAAGCCCCTTTGGTCACATTCAATTCAAAAGGATCCAAAGGAATCAAGCTCATTTCATCACATTCAATTCAAAAGGATCCAAAGGAAGCATCCATTTGGTCATTTCAATTCAAAACACTGCAAAGTAAGCATCCCTTTAGTCAATTCAATTCAAAAGGCTCCAAATGAATCTAACCCCTTTGGTCAAATCATTCAAAATGCTCCAAAGGAATCTAACTCCTTTGGTTAAATCATTTAAAATGCTCCAAAGGAGACACCTCTTTGGTAAAATTAGTTCAAAATAATCTAGAGGGAACATGTCCCTTTGGCTAGATCAGTTCAAAGGCTACAAAGGCACCTAACTTCTTTGGTCAAATTTTAATTCAAAAGGCTCCAAAGGAATATAATCCCTTTGGTCAAATCATTTTAAAGGCTCAAAATGAGAAACCTCTTTGGTCAAATTAGTTCAAAATTCTCTAGAGGTAACATGTTCCTTTGGCTAGATCAATTCAAAGGCTTCAAAGGCATGAAACCCCTTTTGTTAAAATATCCTCAAGGGAACCTTGTATCTAGTGATATACTCTAGTCACCTGGTGGTTATGGGGATTGGTTATCCATGCAACCCAATAGGATGGGTATATTACCATAAGGAAACTTGTTGGATTATCACTCAAGAAATAAAATAAATTAGCTGATGGGTTTTATATGTTTTCATATTTCACCCATTCGTCACTTGGGGGAGTAAGTCAAAAATCAAATTTTCCAATCACATTCATTCCAAAAGTCTCCAAAGGAACCACACCCCTTTGGTAAATTCATTCCAAAATGATCCAAAGGAACCACACTCCTTTGATCAATTCAATTCAAAAGTCTATAAAGGGGACACCCTTTTGGTCACATTCAATTGAAAATGTTCTAAAGAAATCTAACCCATTTGGTCAAATTTTAGTAAAAAAATATCCAAAGCAACATAAATCCTTTGGTCACATTCAATTCAAAATGCTCCAAAGGAACATAACCCCTTTGATCAAATATCAATTCAAAAGACTCCAAAGGAACTAACCCCTTTGGTAAAATTTCATTTCAAAACACTCCAAAGGAACCTAACCCCTTTGGTCAAATTACATTCCAAATTCTCCAAAGGAGATACATCCATTTGTTCAAATAATTTTAAAAGATCGAAAGGAACCAAAAACCTTTGGTCAAAAGGTCCTCAAGTGAATCTTGTATCTAGTGATTTACTCTAGACACTTGGTGGTTGTAGCGATTGGTTATCCATGCAATCCGGTAGGATGGGTAGCTCACCATAAGGATGCTTGTTCAAAAAAATAAATAAAAATGAAAAAAAAAAACAAAAACATCCATTTCATTCTAATAATTTTCACCTTTGTCATCAACTTCATCCCTTACATAATTTCATCTCTTCTCCATCGACTCATCGCATGGAGTAGACAATATCTACAAATTCTAGTCTAAATCAAGTCAATACTCAAAACATTCAATATTAGAAATTGCATTCATTGAATAATCATTACCAAAGACTATCATATGTCCTTTTTACTTGGGTAGATCATAAGAAAAAATCACATTCAAAAAAAAAAAATTATACATAAAGTCTAAAGTGTAGACTCAAGCCTATCCACCCACAAATGGATTTGCCAAAATTAAGTTCATCAATTTATCATAAGTAATAATTCTATAATGTGCATCTTTTTCATGATTGGGGTAACCCACATTGAATTTTATTTGGTACCATTGTATATAACTCCCCTAAAAATGCAAATGGCTTCGAAAACCCCTTCAAATAAACACAAATGCATTCAAATCATCATCTTGCATCATCATCATCTCAAGTGAACCTTGTATCTAGTGATTTACTCTAGTTACCTAGAGGTTGCAGGGATTGGTTATTCATGCAATCTGGTAGGATGGGAAAATTGCCATAAGGAAACTTATTAAAAAGCATTACACATCATCATATTTGAAATTAAATCAGATTTATCCCTCACTTTTTCAAGTGTGGTCGTGTTCAAGCAAATTTTTCCAAGGTTGTCATTAAGCCCTCTCCAGGAGGTTACAAATGTGCAAAAAATATTACACAATATCATTTTGCAATAGGAATTTCTAAAGTCACTAGGGATAATAATATCATATGGTGGCTAGTTCCTTCCCTATATAATTTTGCATTTCAATTATAACCAAAGTTAATTTTTTGACAACACAGATCCATTCCAAACTTTTGGCATCAATTTTATCTTGATTTTCCAACATTTGCATCCATCACATCCACCCATTTTTCATCATCCACATTTCATCAATTAGCTTGTGGGTTTCAATATTAACCCATTCTACAATTTATGGGGTAATCTAAAATCAAACTTTTTAAAATTCATTCATTCTTGCATGTTGAGAAGATTTGAGACCATTTCTTCATGTAGTAAAACTAGGTGTCTCTTGTTTTTGCACCGCATTGTGTTTAATGCAACATGGTACAAAAAGGGACATCTATAGACACTAAAATATATGCATTTGTATCCTATCCCATATTTATACATAATAATATATGACTAAGTTTAAACTCAGGCTTAAAAATCCTGCACATAATCCTATTTTATGAATTTTATAAAAAATCTACAAAATTCCCCTAGGATACCTTGTGTCTCCACTTGACACATATTCTAGCCACCACTACCCATAACCTTTCCACATATCACACACATCACTCCACTTCCACCTACCTTGAATAAACCATCCTTGATTTATAAAAGGGATTCCTCTTTTGACACATCTTATTTTAAAATGTACCATAAAAGGGTCAAATTGTATCAAAAGGGACTTACTCAAATTTAACACAATGTTTCATTCTCTTATTGCAATGGTGTGTTTTTTCTATCTTACATTGAAAAACAAGGATTTCTATTGATCTTGTCTTGTCCATTCCATTCCTTCCCAATTAGCTATTATGTGGTCTAGGATGTATCTTCCCTTGATGAATCTTGTCTGCTCTAGTCGAATGATGAGAGGAAAGAGGTTGCACAATATGAGATCAAGGGCTTTAGAAATTATGTTGTATGAGACATTGAGAAGAGTAATTTACCTCCAAATACAAATTTTATTAGTGTCTCTATCCTAGTAATGTTATATTTCCCCTATTTATAAGTGATCCTAGTATGTGAGTCATGAGGGCTTACAAATAAACTTGATACAAGTCTAGATCCATTGTGTCCTAGAGTGTCTTATAGAATTTACAAGGGAATCCATCAATGCTAGGACCTTTGTCATTGGCCATGGAAAAGGTTTTAACCTTAAGCTCATCCTATGTCAGAATATTATCATAGAGTACTTGTTGGGATGTTGAGATATGACAACAAACCACTTGTAGACACTACTGCAAAGTAAGGGCTTGAGCAAGGCAGGGATCTTGCACAATGAACACCTACTAGTAGTGATAAACAAAATCTTACAGTAGATCTAGAAGGTCTGCAAGAACTCATTTTCCCTCCCAAATAGACTTGATATTTTGGGTTGGTTCATGACCTTTTATTTAAAGAAATAATTCTTTGGATATTGTGTCACCCTAAGTAAGCTAGTGCAGTCTAGCCATGACTTGGGAATTCTGAGCTACATAGGTGTTAGCCACATATTTTTGATGACTCAACTTGAATACCTCTAATTGAAGAGAGATAGAAAAATATTAAGCTTCAAATGCCACTATGGCTTTCCTACATCTGAAATAAGTGGCTGCATAGGACCACCACTGAAAGAGGGCCACTTGGTGATTATATGTATATAGGAAATGCATGGTGCATTCAATTGCAATATTTGACTATTCTATACAACTGTTTGTAGAAAAAGGATGAAGTGTTAAATTCCACATATGATGAATGTGAGTAAGAGGAGGTGGGTGGCAAGTATTGATGTATTAAAATAAAACTAGCTATTTAAAACAATGATCCCACTATCTAGCCATTCAATGTGAAACTGTATGAGAGAGTGGTCCAAGATAACAACCTCAAGGAGAGGTTCCACTGGGATATCCTAATTATTTCTAAAATTAAATTTGGGCTATCCTAATAAGATTACCTAATCAAGCCAGCTCACATACTGGACCATGTGAGACAAGGAAGGTGTAGTTGGTGCTTCCCAACATTGAGATAAAATCATATTTATTTTGGGTGTATGTAAAACCATGTAGATATTTCACCAACTATCTAGTGCATGCAATGTTCACATTGCTTTTCAGATCCATATTCAATCATATTTAAGTCACCATATATGATCCATGTGGTGGAAGGAAGAAAGTTCACAATCCAAAGACAAATATGGGACTATTCTATGGCATCATTTGAGGTGTAAACATTAATAAACCCTAATACATGGTTATTAATATGGAATATGGTCCATAATTATTGATTTGTGGGATTGCAACCATGGTCCACTAGCCAGTGCCACAGATTTAGCAATGTCACCTCAACCTAACTCATGGTTTTTATGTAGAAAAAATATTTTCAGCCAAATGATGTGATAGGTCAAAGATAACAAAAATTGTGAAACCTTAACTTCCTATAAAAACAAGATTCTAAAATTTGGAAAGTTCTAGCAAAATTTTAGAACTACAAATTTACATTTGGATTCCATTAGAACCTGAACATTCCAAGAGAGGAATTTCATTGGGGGAGAGAATCTAGTGGTATATCAGCACTACTAAGATACTCTAAGACAATGTAGTTATTATAGGAATCAAGAATATAATTACCCAACTAAAATTTGATTATATGAAGTTGCTTCTCTAGAGCAACATCTTCTAATATAGATCCCCTTCTCAAGTTGTGGGAGTACCTTGTGCTAGTTTGGGGGGAATGTACATGAGGATTGATCAATTGGGTATATTGTGAAGCAACCATAATTGCAGCCCTTAAGGTACAAATATATTGAGACTAAGGAACCCCATTATTAGCAATTTCAACTAGGGGACCAATTTTTTCCTTTTCTTGCCCTTTTCCATCAAGTTTGAGACATGCATTTGTTGGGACTGTGTACCTTTAGAAGCAATAAAACATGCATTTTTATCCATCCCATAGTCATCCAACCATCCTCATAAGGCGAAGGAGTATATGTACTCAGTGTGGTAGGGCTCTACCTATCCCTATTATTTGGCATAAAGGGACAATCTTTGATCTTGTGTTCTTAGGACTGGCATCAAAAATGCATGTTGTGCAAGTTGATGCAGAGGACCCACTAGGATATCATAGTGTCACCAAATTTTATATCAATAGTCTCCTTGAGATTTCAAGAGATATCAATCTCAACATAAACATATTTTTAAGGATGTGCACAAAAAAATTTATCTACCCCCACAAAAATTACACCCTATAAGGGTTTCTATGTAGTTGGGAAAGAGCCACAAAGGTAGAGGGAGTCCCAAGAATTCTACCTACATAGGGATTTTGGTATATCTTTCTTGATAAACAAAAATTTCATGGTTCCAATGAGAAAAACCAAGCATAGAACTTCTCATGTACCAACGGCCATGCTTGTAAAGTGCTTTAGCATGGGCTATTTTTACAAGTAAAAAAATAAAAATCCCTTCGTAAATTTTTGAACCACCATAAACTTGATTCCATGAGGATCCTATACTATGTTAACATGTAGAAGTTTGAACCTTGGACCTTCCTACGAAAAGCCAAACTGGAAACTATTGCACTAGCCCCTAGGACAAATTCCTATAAACACTTTATTAAAAAGAAATTTCTTTTGTCCTAGGAAAAAATGCAATAGTGTAGGATTTGGCTCTTATTTGGGAGGTCCAAGGTTCAAACCACGACATGAGCGAGTGTGTGAGGGGGTGGGTGTGTGTATGGCCTCTATTTATAAGTTCACCTCTCATCCTTATAAGATGTCATGGTTGGTATGGGGATACCCAACCCTCAATAAAAAAATTACTTTTATATGATGTATTTATCCATATTAATTCCTATAAATACTTTATTTAACATAAATTAGATTTTTATTATGCATTTGGCCATGTCATAGAATTGAAAACTTTGAATGATTAAAAATTGCCATGTACATAAACTCTCTTACATAAAAATTAATATGACACCTCTTTTACAACCACCTTAGAGCAAGAAATCTGGGATGGTGTATATATTGAATGAAATGTATGCTTTTGGTTATATAAAAATTGATATTACATTTTCATGGTTAATATTTGCATATACATGATTAAATTTCTTTAATTTTTAATTAAAGGTTGTATAGTAAAATAACATAATATATTTACATAAATAGTTATATTTTATGGAATAATAAAATATTATAACTTAAATAGTTGAATTAAAATATATTACAAATATGTTTGAAATATAATATATTTAACTATAACTAATTTTATATTGTAAAATATAATAAAATATAATTATATAGTATTATTTAATTTAGATATATATATATTTGATTTGGTTATTGTGAGAAGTCTCTTATGATCGACATGCAGGATTGAGCAGTCTCCTCCCAACCATGACCCCTCATAAATTTGAGATCTATACTTATCAATAGGGAATTTATCACAAAGCCACCACACACCCACCCCCTTACACACTCGCCCACATCACGGTTTGAACCTTGGACCTCCCGAAGAAGAGCCAAATCCTGAACCATTGCACTGCACCTCAAGTGCATTTAATTTCTACATATTATTATTATTAACAATTATACTTATAATACATATAAATAAATAAATCCAAGGTTATATATATATCTGATAATTTTAATTAAACAAGTCTTGCATAGTGTCTAGTCCTTAATAGTGTTGTTTATTTAAATATAATATTATTTCCTCAATAGTCTACTTATTTCCATATAAAATTAGTCTTTCAATTTCTCTTGTGCCATTCAAAATGTCAATTACTTGCACTAACCTGAATAGATTATCAAATTAATAATATCATTTTATTAATTTGAATAAGAATCTTACATAGCCTTAAGATATGATGAATGAAAATATTCCAAAATATTAGGTCTATAATATTTCTACTGTCTATTACTTTGTAAGAAAATCTAAGTAATAATTGCAAGTAGGTTACATGGAAATAAATAGATAGGAGAAATTTAGAAGTATATGGTGGTTTTAAAATATAGAAATGTACAACATCAATAATTTTTACAAATAAATCCCTTACAAATCCTTTAATATATCGTGACACTAGATACAAAATAAAAACTATTGAATAGTCCAAAAAAGTCATAATTATTAAATGTAATGATAACTTACAATTGCAAGATTCAATGGTTTGTGATGCGTCCATTTTAGAAGGGGATATACTTACATATGGATAACTTATATATATAATTTAAGAATTTCTAATGATATGAAGTTCATTTGAGATGGATTCTATTCAACTGATTACTTAAATGAAGGAATCGTAAATTTAATGATTGATTTCAATACAAAGGTTAGAGCACACATTTTTTCACAAGTCTTCATAGCCTAAAGTTAAATTGACACTAGAAACAATCTAGACAATCAACTATTAGCAAGGTTCAACCAATAAAACTTGGTATGACTTTCTAGTAATAGTGACATTATGTGTATTGCCCACCTCTTTGACCCTCTTGATCAACTAAAAACCATGGAGGATTATTAGAATAATATTAAAAGTACTTGTTTTATGACATCTTATTAGAATAAAGGTTATGCATTTTGTTTCTATAAATTCATATATTCTAATTTTATGTATGATATGAGAAAATAATAATTTATTATGATGAATTGATGAAACATATTAATCTTATGGAAATCAATAATTGTTATTATATTTTCTAGTTGACGAAGGCCACAATTCATGCAATATAAAATATTTGAAAAACCTATATGGATTCTATATGACCATCATCTTGTCTTCTTAATTAGAAACAAGAATGTAACATGGAACATGTCTTGTGTCATAAGTTAAGGTCAATAATCTATGTACATGCCTTATCATAGAAGTGAGAGGATATCACTAAGATAATAAAATTGATAACTAACGTACAACTTATGTACTAGACTAACAAATAATTTTGGAGAAAAAAACATCCATAGAGACACTCAACATAGAAGCAAATATCTAGAAAAAAGAAGCAATTGAATCATAGGGATAAAGTTCTAGTAGACTAAAGTGATTCATTCACCTCCTATATAGATAAAATCACTCATGTAGAGGTATAGGTGTAAAAAGAGATGCATGGATCCCAAGGATGATTTTTGGAAAGAAATATTTTATGAATTAGTGGCACCATAAATCACTTTAGAGGCATCCTAAATCATCTAGGGATATAGTTAGAGGTATTAAAAATTTAAACATGCATCATTTTGTTAAAGATTCCCCCAAAACCTTTTTCAATAGAAATAAGAATATATCATTGATGGTAACTTGGTGATGTATTTTATCTATAAATATATTTTGACCTTGTGGAAGTCATAGCTACAATCTATGAGACACACATTGTTCTCTTTCTTATTTATATTAATGATAAATTGATAAGTGTTTTTCATTCTATTAGTTACACCTCACTCCTACATTGTGGAATGCATGACAAATGAGGCACTATCCTTTTTTCCATCTTGTCATTCCTCTCATAATATGATTTTATGTAAATGAGGATTTTCTATTGTTATTCAATTTTCTTAGGTGTTGATTGATCAAATAAATTTCTTACTATGATTATGATCATATTTGCTTTCAATCTCTTCGACACTAAAATTCAAAACTTTCTTTTAGTGCGTTATAATTTTATTATTTCCTTTTTATATTTTAATTTATTGAATTTTATTTTGTAAAATTAAATTAGATTTGAGTATACAATTTATACTATCAAGAATAGTGGGGATCTAGCCTAAACTTGTAGGTTGAAGAGGCATTACCCTTTGCTTCCAATTTTATTTAACAAAAATGACAGATATAAGAAATTAGACATTTTCACAATTTAACATTGTTTTTAGCATGTTTAGTGGGACCCTAGCATTTAGTCCTTTAATTAGACAATTTTCTCTATTTTAGCACCAAATTTTTATTTTCCATAGGAAAAAAGTAGTTGGTCCAATTTTAATTTTTTTTTTCCAAGTCCTCACTCAAGAAGAAATTTACCCCACACTTAGAGTAGTTTGATTCATTTAAGGTCAATCACTTAAAATCAATAAATTCTGTAAATTCATATTAAAAAAGTTATTTTCTCCACTAAGCTAGTGATTTATTATGAATGATCAAAATGTTTCCATGTTGAATCTAGGGAGTGATTCACTAGGACTAAGGACTTGATCTATCAAGCTTAGTCCCAAATTTTTAATTGAATTCCTAATTTATATATTATTTGTGTCTAATTATATAGGTAATTTATGAATGGAGACTCCTTTATGAGCTTTAAAAATCTAATATTTTTGTGGGGCAAATAAATAAGGAAGATACTAGTTAATATAATTTAAAAAATATGTATGAAATTTGTATTTCCCATAGGTTGAAAGTAGCTAGAATTAAATTAGGAATTTTTTACCAAGTACTCACTCAAGAGGTGATTCACTCCATTTAGGACCAATTGCTAGAAAAGGAAAACAATTATCAAGGTTTACTCTAGATAGCAATTCACATGGATTAGCTAGTGATTTACTTAGTTTAGGTAATGATTTACTCTAATGAAATAAAATTATTCCAAATATAATAAATAAAGCAATTGAATTTACTTCTCAAGATTGATTTACTTAGAAGGCCAAGAAATATTCCAAACTCTAGAGAGATATTTTTTGAAGAATTGAAGTAATTTAGTCTAATAAATTTGCATGGACCTTCATTTACAATAAAATTTTGAAGTTTAATTCTTGGAAGCAATTTACTCTAAATGGGAAATGATTTATTCAAGAGAACAAAATTTTATAAAATTTTAAATATCATTTTGAATATTTTTCCATGTAGATACGTACAAAAGGTAACTCAAGACTATAAATATAGATTCAAAATCATGAGATTCAATGAGTAAAATTAATCACACATTAATTATATATGAAGCAAAAAATAAAAGAATAAATATCCATCTAGGTTCATCAAGATGGCAATATTGAAAAAGATCCTATATCAAATACCACTCTAAAAGAAAAGAGGTTTAATGGCTAATCAAACTAGTCAAAATACCTTATCTAACATATCTAAAGAACATCAGAGAACAAACATTTGAACATGAGTATAGGCTAGATATCAAGGTTCTAAGGAATCTAGTAGATGAAACTAGTACATATCCCATTATACCACTCATAAAGCCTCCTCTAAAGCTCAAAAAATATGAATATTTATACTCGAAAATTAGTAAAGTCAGCCCACAAAAACAATTAAGTAAAAAAAGAAAATGATCTAAGAAAAATATAGTAGAAAGAACATAATATTTAATCTTGATGGGTAATGCGGCAGCAAATTTATGAAAAATATAAAGAGCCTAGCATATTTTATACATATGATAAGTTCAAAAAGCACTACAACAAAGAGCACACATATGTTAAAAGCTCAAGATCAAAGAAATCGAGTGAGGAAGAAGTAAGCTTGAAAACATTCCAAAAGATAAAAATGGCAAGAACAATAAGAGAAGGGACTTAAGAACCTTAATATAAATTTAGGAGGAGTATTAACTACTATTAATCCCACAAGAATTACAATGCTACCTTCCTCAGTGTAACACACTCCCTAATAGGAGAATCCATAGTAGGATATCCAAAGAAAATAAAATTAAAAGGTAGAGTAGATGACCAACCCTACTAAAGTGAATAAGAAGAAAAAGGATGCTACCAAACTAGAATTAAACACCGACAAGAATTTTATATCTACCCTATCGCCCCTCTCATGTAAATACCATAATCACTAGAGTTTGTATTAGCGTTAATAGCCCACGATACTGACATGTGAACCACAAATTTTCCTCCCTCTTATACTATCCCTACAATATTTTCTAAAAATAGAGGTTCTACAAATGCTGCAATCATTCCAAATTACTCCACTTGCATTTTATTCTACCTCCTCAATCCCTCCTCCAATAACTTTATTATTTAAGCCATTTTCAAAATTTTTGTCACCTCTAAGGAAGAAATAAAGTTCGCAAGAATCCTTTCCAAACCTAAAACCATGAAATAAATTTTAAAAGATTCAACAATAGATTCCCTAGCATAAACAAAATAATAAATCCAAGATAGTGCAACAACTAGTTATAACTCAAGTGACTAGTCACTTTGCTCCCCAAAAAATAGTGTTATTGCTCACAAAGAGGGTTCCATTGGTTATTAAAATTAGAGAGATACATGACAAAGAAATATTGGTGACTAGTGATAGCTGGGATTGATTTGAAATATGCTCTACCTCAATATATGGTACAAATCATATGGAAAACCAAAAATATTGTTGCATATGAATATGATTCTTTAAACCAGAGATTAGAAACAAAAGGAGAGAGAGCTAGATTTGGTAAAGAATAGTCTAATCAAATCATAAGTAGATGTTAAAGCACCCAAAATATAAATAAACATTCTAGCTAAACACTTAATGGAGTATCCATTAGGATCTCTCTTAAGAGAAAATAAAGAGAAAACAAAATCCTCTCAAATAGGCTCATTAGTTAGGAAAATTAATTTAATTAGGAGAGATAATCTCTATAGAATTTGTTGGAGGATCTTAGGAGGAAAAGTGATTTGGAGCAGTGCTAAGGAATCAAAAGTCTCATCAAGAAAACTAGCAATTCTTACTAGGATGAGATCAGAAATATGACAATAATGTTGTTTCCCTTATTCAAATTCATGGATGTAGTCATTGATCATAATCTTCCAGTAAGCAATGAAATTAATCATAGAATCAATAAAATAACCCTAAAATATGATAAGGCTAAGATTTATCCAGCAAAGATAGCCATGGTACTAGACTTTGAGTAGGTAGCATAGCAATATATAGATCAAGTAATCACCTTATTCTCTACCATTAGGAAGATTAAAGGCTAGATTGAATCTTTAGTATAGGGAGGATTTTCTTCTCCTTGGATTCAATCTAGAAGACTCTATTTAGCATAATATTATTTGTAATTGATAATGCAACACAAGGAGGATGTCTTACATTTTAAAAAATTATCAAATCCTCCTATCATAAAGGACTTGGCTTGGCATTAGGAAGTTGGTAGAATTAAGGATTCAAACACATGAAGTCATGAATAAAAAAAAGGAACATCTCCTTTGATGATTAATTTGAGCCAAAAAATATCTATGGATACTTTGGAGAGATCTAGTGTCCTTCAAATGAAGAGTGGATAAATATTAATCAAGAATTGGAAAATATTACAACTTTGTAATATCCCTCATTCTTTCCTTTGCATTATTTTCTATTTGCTTTTCTATTTTATTTTATAGGTTTTTTAATTTTGAATCTACAACCAAGGATAAATGTACCATTTTTAAATTCTACTTTAGCAAGTAAAAGACCTTTGTGAGTTACCAAAACTATAATTAGTTTTTAGTACACTAAAAAAATTCTTTACATAGATTTTTTGAAAGAAAAATTAAAAATTAGAGACAACAAAAGGAAAGGAAATGATGAATTGATATAAGATCAAACTATGATCAAAAGACTAGCAATATTTTATAAAATTTTCAACCAAGTAAGGAAATAAATTTTTTTGATAACGTATGTGATGCAAAAAATGAGGATTTATAGGCACAAAAAAATACAAAAATTTGAAGCTCAAAAATTATAAAACATTCAAATGAGAAAAGAAGATAAATTTTTTGAGAGTTGGACTATGAGATGAAAGAAAATTTTAAATGAAAAAACATTCAAAAGGTCTATTTGGAGAATGGAGGAGAAGAATTCCATGAAAATTTTCTAAAAAATAATCTATCTCAACCTCGAACGCTTATAAAGGTTCAATGTTGGAAGACAAGAAATATTTTTGATAAACAACTAACAGTTTTCATTATGTCAAAAGACATAAAAGCACTCTAGGAGGTGAAGCATAATGTAAAATTCACCATAAATAAAAAAGGGTCAAATTATGTTGCAAGACATTAGTAATGGTGCACAAAATACCATAAGGGAATGTGAGCTAAACCAATGACCCATTTACTAAAAAGAGTTAAGGATCATCTACCAACATCAATTGGGATTTGTAATCTAAAGAAATTTGATGCTATTTGAAAAGCTAGATCATTGTATATATAGTTGCATTAGCCCCAAACCTAACAACAATTATTGCAAAATATGCTTCTAATTAGTTTTCAAGATCCCTATGGTAGTAGTTGAATATCAAATAGATCAAAATTAACCCACAAATATCAAAAGGATACAAGGTAATACAAGGAGGATCAGATCAAGAGGGAAATATATAATTTTTGGAGGAAAAATTCTCCCTTGTTTGTATTCTATAAATAGTAATTTTTTAGGCATTATAAAGGATCAATGAATTCCTTATTCAAGCCTCAATATTTATATTTAAATCTCCTTTCATTTTATTTGTATAACAATACCTGAACCTTGAGTGGTTTTGCAAGCAATATTTTGAGCCCTTGCTTCTATCATAACCTATATTTTTCATATCCATATATATGTACTATAGGATATGACTATTGGGTTATTTTTGTTTCACTTATTGTGTTTATGTATGTTTATGTGTATATACTGGAGGACATGACAATCTATTTTTTGTCCAATTTATTTTATGTGTAGTCTATGCTTAACATGATGAGAAGAGAAATTATTAATTTTTAGTTGTCAATGCATTAGAATTACATGTTTATGTGTATTACTACTATGCAAATAAATCTTATTTTGATCTTGGTGCATCACCCCCATTTTCTTAGGTTATCTTAGGATATTTTTTCCTTTCTACTATATTTGTTTTTTTATGGTTTATCTTTCCCTTTTCCCCTATGGACCCATAGGTTAGGATAGAAATATATACTACTATCAAAAGCACTGCTAGTCCATGAAAGTGTTGTTAGTACTATCACTTTATACTAGTGCTTTTAAAAACCTAAAAAATAGACATAAAATAAATATGTCAATATTAAAGGGATGTGCCTACATTGGTGGAAAGTGTATGGCTATATTGACTAGCATCTGATCCCTACTTAAAATATAAATAAATGTATAATGAAAAATGATGATTATGGGTTTGGTCACAAAAGCGCCACTAGGAAAGTAATAGTGCCACTAAATTCCTTTTACAACTATTAGTACTTTCACTTTCTATAATTGTAAAGTTAGTTTCTATTGTATCGTAAATAGATAATGATAGCACCATTTAACCTACAATTTAGTAGCATGTCTACCTATGGATACAAAAAAAATGATATAGAGAAAAATACTTGTGATTTTTGAAATGACTAAATGAGGATAACTAAGCAAAATGTATAGGGGTTCTAATAGTGATAAGGAATGCACATGGTTTAGATTTGGAATCCAAAATCCACATTGTATTTATAGATCAATATTAAATATTTATAAGTGTTACAAACCACCTTTACAAACCATGTGTGGTCAACAAGTACATCAAATTAAATGACCACCACCTTTCTAGAAGGTGGCTAGGAGGATCTAGAAGGTTACCTTAATTATTATATGCTAGGTTCCTAACCATATGCTTTACGATGTAAATATCTTTTTTTTTGAAAAATAATTTGAAAAAAATTGTATTAAAATAAATATCATTTACAATTTGGGATGAGAATTTTCCCAGCCTTAGCCAAAGAGAACACATGTTTACAACAGTAAAATAAGATTTGCATTGTATACAAATATCTTAAATCATATTTCTACAATGAATGTTCACCTGTTTACAACTATAAAAGAAGATCTACATTGAAGCACAAATATCCTAAAAAATATTTTTGGAATGGTTATCCAAATTAGCTAAGCACTAGATTTGCTCATCAACCTGCCTAATCATCTCATCCTCAATAGCCATGTCACTGTGCCACTAAACCCCTACCTCCTTCTCAATGCCCATATTAGCCAGGAATTCTACCACTTTATTTATATCTTTACTCACATAAACTAGAATCACATAATCTAATTCCCTCCATAATTCCTTAAATTGAGTGAAAAGAATCCTCAGCCTCCATGTTTTCAAAGCAAAGTTCCTCATGCAATCTAGAGCTCCAACCATAATTTGAGAATTTTATTATAGGATTATCCTCTTGTAACCTTGTTTTACTACCCAAATAGAAGTAGATTTGATAGCTAAGGCTTCTACTTTATTGTTTGTGGCTCTTCCCAAGCCTTGTAGTTTCCAATAGAGCATTGTTCCAACATGATTCTGGCAAACCACTCCAATTTTAGCTCTACCCATATTGCATTTTATATATCCATCAGTATTAATTTTAATCCAACCTTTGGGTGTGGTTTCCAACTAGATCTATCCTACCCCTCTTACACTTCAACTTACTTATCCATTTCCCCAATAACAACCTGAGTTTCCTCTTTAGCATAGACTGCCACAATTTATGTAACTTTGTTCCAAATAACCTGCAAAAATCCATCTAAAGAAGAAAAAGTTTCTTTAAAAATTTTGGAATTTCTCTCCAACCACACTTGCCACAAAATGAAGTTTAATCCAAGCTCCCAAACAATAAAAAGAGCTTTAAATTTAAATATAACCTTATTCCATATTTCCCAAATATTAATTTAATTCAAATCACCATTAACTTAAATTTTATAATATAAAAACCATCTCTCCTAGATATGGCATGTGAATGGGTACTCAAAAATCAAGTGATCAGTTGTTTCCTCACTCTTGTAGAATAAAACACATTGATATGGACCAATGATTCCCCTAAATATGAGATTATCAAAAGTAATAATTCCATTATGCATGAACTGCCAGGAATTTTTTTTTTTACTTTTGGCCAACCATTGGACTGCCAAATATTTCTCCAATCCTCAACCTGATATGTATGAGGAGGAGGCTCTCGAAGGATCTTATCATATCCATTTTTAACTATGTAGACACCAAGGATGATGGGTGTCAAATATGGAGAGATTAAAATTGGCCACTCATCCAACTTCTTAAATTGCTTAAAATTATAATCCCCCAACTAACTAGTGTTGAAATAACTTTCAATTTGGACTCAACCCCTGGTTTCCATGGATATTTTTATTGGTTGCAGTTTAGAAAATTCAACTATGATAGGTGGGTATTGATCCCATGAATCTGTCTAAAATCGTAACTTCTCCCCTCTCCCCACTTTCCAAAAAAATCCATCTTTTACTATTTGAGATCCTAAATTGAGAGCCTGCCACACTAAGGATCCATTACCATCCAAAGGGAAATGACCCACCTCATTTGTATTTACCTATCCCAAATATTTACTAATTAATATTCTACTGAATAAAGAAGTTGGTTGGGAAATCCACCTCCAATAAAGCTTTCCATCCAAAGCTTTATTATTTAACTTTGATCTTCTTAGTCCCAAACCTTATTTTACCTTGGGTTGGCTTACTTTCTCCCAACCTACTAAGGCCTATTTCCTCTCTCCTTTTATTCCTTTCCATAAAAAGTTTCTAGACATCTTGTCCAACTATTTCCATATGGTATTTGGGTAGCAAGGATAGAAAATTTATAAATTGGCATGGCCTGAATTACTGACTATAAAAAAGTTAACCTACCCCCATAGCTTAACCATTTGTGATACCAATGATTAATTCTTTCCTTGATATAGTTTGAAATATTCCTCCAGATATCTATTTTTAGTTTTTTAAAATGCAAAGGGATCCCCAAGTATACCACTGGGAGAGAAGTCCTTGTGAATCCCAAGATCTCTAAAATTTTGTCCTAAATCCTTTGATAAAGATTGAAAAATACCACTTTGGATTTTTTATTATTGATGACTTGTTTTGTAGCCCTAAGGTAGACATTAATTGTATCTCTAATAATTCTTGCTTCACTGAAGCTGGACATTCCCACCAATATTGTGTCATTCATAAAATGTAGGTGAGTCAAAACTTCCTCATCCACCTTGATACGTATTAGCAAACCTTGTTATCTTCTCCTCAATATGAGTCCACCCAATCCTTTAGCCAATATGAGAAAAAGATAAGGGGAGCAAGGATCTCCTTGATGAAGGCCTCGAGTAGCTCCAAACGGTTGCGATGAAAGAACCTTGATTAAAACTGAGTATGTCGGAGTAGAAACACAAATCATGACCCATTCTATCCAATCTTGAGAGAAACCAAAGGCTACCATCATCTTTGACAAGAAGCTCCACTCCACCCTATCATAATCCTTTGAAATATCTAATTTTATGAACATTCCTCTATTACCATATGTTTGCATTGAATGGATTTCATCCTGAGCTAGAACCACACCATCCAAGATCTACCTACCCTCTACAAAACCCCCTTGCTATGATAAGATAATGCTATGTAGAAGAGGTTTTATCCGCTCAACCATTACATTTGTGATTATTTTATATATGACATTGCATAAGGCAATAGGTCTATAATATGAAATATGTACCCCTCCTCCCCTTTTGGAATTAAGGTAATGAAATTATTATTTAATTATTTAACCATTCTTTTACTATATTTGGACTCCTCTATAACAACCATTACATCCTCCTCCAAGTTATCCCAGAACACCTAAAAAACTCAATTGGAAACCCATCTAGAATTGGTGTTTTTTTGGTGCTCATTCCAAAGACTACATTCTTTAGTTCCTCTCTATCAATGGGTTTAAGTAGGGCCTAATTTTCTTCTTCAAAGATAACAGAGGGTATGATAGTAAGAAATTATTTTGAGCCTCTTCATCTTGCACCATACTTTTGTTAAATAGTTTAGAAAAATAATCCATTAAATGGAAATGCATACCTATAATTGTATCAAAGGAGTGTTTGTTCTCATATTAAGAGCTTCCATGTTGTTCATCTGTCTCCTAGCACAAGTAGTCCAATCAAAAAATTTGGTATTTTTATTTCATCCTCCTCTTCTTTGAGCTGCTCTATAATTGTTCCTTCCCTAAAGTTTTTTTGAACCTCATCCCATATAGCCACCAATGGAACTCTTTGGACCTAGAATTCTATCTTGTTAGATCACCTCCATTGTTTCAGTTGATCTTTGACATAATAAAGTTATTTGTGGAATCTAAAAATTGATGTCCCATATGCCAGGTAGCCTTCTTCCCACCACTATGGAATTTTATTTCAAAGTTTCTCTTTTTGTAACCAAAAGTTTTCAAATTTAAATGGTTTGTGATGTTGCACTGTCGTTATTCCTCCTTCCAACAAAATGGGAAAGTGATCGAAAACTGGACCCTCAAAAATCTGAAATTTTATATTCCATTTTACAAATGCCTCCTCTAAAACCAAAAAATAGTCTAACTTCACCTTCCTACTATGTGGATCCCTCATCTTATTAGTCCAATTATAGTTGATTCCAAGGCATTTAATATCCACCAAGTGTAATTCCTGGACTTGGGCAATCATAAGTCTATCCCTTGGGTCCAAAATTGTGGTTCCCCCTTCCTAATATCTAGAGGATAATTTAGCATTAAAATCCCCAAAAATAATATAGTCTAACTCTTCCCTTGAGACTCTCATGTTATGCACAAATTTCCATTTACGCATCCGACCATATAGGTTTTGAGCCCTATAAAAATTTGTGATTAAAACATGTTGAACAGTGACATTGTTACTAAAATGTGACATGAGAACACCCCTCCAAGCTATATATTCTATTGCAATCCATTCAAGATAGTTACAAAGAGTAACTATCCCCCCTGAGGTCCCTTAGGCAGCCACTTCCATATGACCAACACCCCTCCAAAGTCTGTTTACTATTTTACACATAAGATCCAATGATATTTTTGTTTCCTAGATAAGAAAACAAATTGTTTTACATTTTTCTAAGAGTCTTTGAATAACATATTGATGTGTTCTACTGTTTAAACCCCTAACATTCCATAATTGGATAATCATTGGTTACCTTGAGAGCAGTAAAAATCTATTGGCCTCATCGATCCTCCAATGACCAGTTTGTCTCCTTGAACTACTATCAATTCCTTATTTTATTTTCTACCCTCTCCTTACGAGCTACTATTTTTTTATCTATTTTCCACATGATTTATCCCTAGAGTCGGCCTTTATCTGTTATTTTATAATATGCCCATGATGACATCCTTAATTATCGGTTGCTATTGGTTATACACTATCAATACCCATGCACTCTCTAACTACGGTAACTAATTGTACTCAATTACCTGCTCTATGATGGGGAAAGATAAAAGAGGAGCTTGAACATGGTTGTTATTATTTTAGTTATTCCCATCCATTCCTTCCATGATTTTTTTGTCTTCTTGGTCCATTAGTGTCTTAAATATCTCATACCTATTGGAGGGTTTGAGTTGGGTTTGCTCTTTACCATCATTTTTATTTTACATTCTCCTTATTTTGGGATATTCAAAACCATATCCTTGTTCTTATTTACCCTAAGAAATATTGATTTTTTTTTATTGATTGTTGACTTACCCTCCTTAAGAAAATTTAACATTCCTAGAGGAGCTTCCATTTTTATGTTCATATTATTTGGGCAAGATTGGGCCAAATGCCCATATTTGTGGTAAAATCTACATCTGAAATGCAATGCCTCATAATCCAATTGTTGAATCCAAGATAGTCTTGCAATTTTGAGTTCCACCTCTACCGGTAGAGGTTGGGTAAGATCCATTTACACACATAATATTGAATAAAAATCTATGTTTTCTTCGATTGTGTCTTTGGAAACACCCATATGTCTTCCAAGGCAATTGCCAATAATTTCCAATACTTGCTCACTCCAAAAATCCATTGGAAGTGCATACAAATGGATCCAAACCAGAAAAATAATGGGTTCAATTTGAGGATCAAATCCCACTCCCTAGGGTTGAACAAATAATCCTTCCAGACCATGATTCCTCTTTTCTGATTTGAAATCCCTATTTCTATTGACAAGTGAATAAAAAATAAAAATAAAATATCCATTGCTAATAAGCCAAAAAGAATACTCACCAAGAGGCTCCCAGTTTTGTCGGATCCAGGATTGTAAAAAATTTAGGGTAGGGCAAATACCCATGAATTTATAGATCAAATCATGATTGGCTCTATATAAAACTATTTCTTCGACCATCCTTTGCTCAATGACAATATTTGGCTTTGATTCTGACTATGGCAAGCATCCATTAACTCGTTGATATGTTGATCTATTTCTAGCAGTCGTAAAGAGCATTTTTAATTAATTTTTTCTTGCTTCTTCAGTATTTGATGGAGATTTATCCTTTAACAAATATGCAAAAGATGTAATGTCCCCGTTTTTCATATTTTTATTATACATAGTTGTGGAGTGGATTCTTGATGTGTTTTGGTGTGTTAAGAGTATTTTTGGTGAAATTTGGCAATTAAATAATAAAAAGGGGGAAATAAGGGTGTATGCCCCATTAGGAGAATAAATATCATTTTATTATTATTTTCTAAGGTATTATTAAGTGAAATCAAAAAGTGCAACCTCAATAAATAATTAAAAGAATGTCTATATAAAGAGGAGTAGGGGGATCATTTGAGGGAGCTTGGATCATTTTATCTCTTCTACATTTTTGTATTTGGCTTTGCAGCTAATACACTTTTCTCTTGTGGACGAAACCCTACAAGAGAATTCTCTCTTGCAGACGAAACCCTACAAGGGATAGCTTTGAGGACGAAAACCCTTTTGGATAGAAACCTAAGACAAAAACCCTAGAGTTTCTTTGAGGTAAATCCAGTCAAGGTTTACAATTGGGTTTATTGAGACATTCTGCATCATTTATTGAGGATTTCTTTGATAGCATTCATATTAGATTTGGGGTTTTGGGAACCCTTCTTGGTGTGATATTTTGGATTTGGTGTGGCATTATAGTTTCAGATTTTTGTAGCAGAGTTTAGCAGTTTTGTGGCTGGGCATTTAATTTTAGTCAGGAATATTACCATATCTACAGTAAGGGTTTGAAAACTCAATTTGGGGATGAACATTTACTATTTTATTTTTGTATGAGAGTTCTTGATGTGAGTAGGATTTTGAAGCTTCAGCTTGTTGGTGATGTAGCCCACCCTCAAGGATAGTGTTGTGGTTGAAAGACACCATCATAATGATTGGATTTTCAGTTTACAGGTGAAGAAGACATTGAAGGCAGTTTTTTAATAAATGTGTGAAGTTATCTCAGATCATATGCAGAGTTATTATCAAGTTTCTAGCTTCAATCTCTATTAGGCATTTTCCCCAGCTAGCCGAACAATTTTGGAAGGGTTTTGGTGAGTTCGAGCTGCATATCACAAGAAAGACATTGGCATTTCTTACCAATAGTTTTGCAAACTGTAATGAGGGTTCTAAGTTAGTTTTGAGAAGCATTTTAAGAGTAGCAAATAACCCATAGGGCAGCCATGCCTCTACAACATTGGGTCATACATTTGCAGCCCCACATGGGTGTTTGGGTCCATTCCTCATCGATTGCATTGGAGATACTTAGTGGAATTTGTTAAGTAGCAAAAAGGGGTATTTGTAACTATTTTTCAATCAATGGAGAAGTTAGTATTTTATAAGTTATGAGCAAAACATATTTTTCTATAGTTGATGCAAATTTCTAGTTTAATATCAGACCAGAGATTTTTATAGGTAAACTTATCTTTCTACATTTTCCTTCATTGGGTTTATGTATTATGATAAAAAGAAGTTTGTTAAGTAGTTTGAAAGTTATGATAGTATTCATTTCCAGCTGTGTGTTATCATTCTCAAAAGAAAAAAAAAAACATATATTGAAAAAACTACCAAAAAATTTACAAAATACCAAGCATTACCAAAAACAAAGCAGAGTATCAGTTCTCTCAGATTGGGGTTAGTCATTACAATGGTATCAGAGCTAAATACAGCAAACCCTTTTAAGAAAAATACATAAAACTCAGTTGGGGGTAGGACATTATAGTGGTATCAGAGCTAGGTTCAGAACTGCTCACCTGTTTGGGTATCCACTTTGCTGCTATAATGTCAAATTTTCTACCTACAATTATAGAGTTGCATGATCAGTTTGTTCAAGAATGGACCAATGCTAGTATGAAATTCAAAGAATTAATGTCACTTTGGGATTATGTGGACATGAGAATGAGGCAACAATCGAATGGTGATGAGAAAATGAACCTTCTTGAAAATATGAACAGAGAATCAACTCTCATTGATGATAGGGTTGCAGATTCAGAGGTTATTGAAGAAGGATGCAAATCAAGGATTGTAGATGATGGTGTAAAAAATACTTCATCACATGAAATGTGTTCATATGTACCACCAAAATTCCCTATGGTCGTGCATGCACATAATAATGGTGACATTGATCACAAGATTCATGATATAGAAGTTGATTTGGACTCAGACACGGATATAGGAAATGGTGGTGGAACTACAGTTTTAGGATTGCATACACCTAGCAATGAGGGTGTTGAGCACGGAGGCAATGACTTGACAGTAGATGTAGATTCAGATTTTGACATACCATTTGGAGTCTTTATAGTTGATAGTGGACATGTAGTCACTATAGGTTTGGCTACCGATGTTGTCCGTTCAGTAGAGTCGGATGTGTATGTTGCTTATGATGGTGTTGTCACAGATTCTAGAGCAACTTTTATTGATGATTCTATTACTTATTCTCAACTTGTGCATGGAATTGTTTTTGAGTGTCAGGTTAGTCATGGTGATATTGGGATTGACAGGTATACTACAGGTGATGATACATTTTTTTATTCAGAGCATGATGGTACAGGTGGTGTTGGATTTTGTTTTCAAACCAAATATATGGTGGATAATGCATAGTTTAATCTACCTATGTATGATTCACAGTGTGTTTTTACAAGGGGAATTCATCTTGAGGATCATGGTTATTGTGACGGTATTGATCAACATGGTTCCCTTACATTGGCAGACACTTATGAGCATAGTCCTGGCGTTGGCATTGGGTTAGTGGATCATCTCATTGTACCATGGGATCCTGGTGTGTTGACACCTGGTGGTGACCTTGCACCAGAGGGAGATGTTTCTCCTTCTAGTGATATTATTGCCCTAGATTCACAGTGTGGATTAGGCACAAAGGGCAGTATTAGAGATGAGCACTCGGTCAGTACATTTGAGATTGACTTGTTTTCAAATCAGTGTCAGGTAGGTGTTATGTTGGTTGAATGCCAGATTGAGGATTCATGTACAAGTTCTTGTTCTAGCCCATTAGTGCATAATGATGCTTTTCATGACATAGTTGATGGGGACCCCAGTTCAGAGCTAGAGTCAGTTATTGTTGAGGGTGAGTCTCTACATGTTGAGAGCGATCATAGTTTTCTTGATGGGCATGCTGATTTAGGTGATAATTCAGTAGTGTATGCGATTCAGGACTCTGAGGTTGAGCCGGATTCAATTTTCACTTCAGTTCATGAGACTGGAAAGTGTAGAGGATCTGACTCTGTTCTTCTTACTAGAGGTGACTATTTAGGGATACAGATGTGTGATATCGACTGTGAGCATAGTTATTATGTAGCACATAGTTTGAGACATCATTTGTAGGTCTTAGAGGAGATGATTGCTCAGGCTTTGTTACATCTTGATCATGCTCATTCATTTGTGGAGGGCCTCTGTCATTCAGCTCAACTCAAGGAGAGAAAGAGAGAATTGATTGCTGACCCATCTATTGCTAGCAGCCAAACTCTTATGCATGCTTTGGAGAAAATCAAGTCTGATTATTTACAGTTATTATCAGATCGAGACGTGGCTGTCGAGTTCACTCAAAGGACTTTTCAGAGATTAGCAGAGAGAGAGTAGTAATTGGATGAGATGAGTTTGCAATGTCTTTAGCTCACTACTCTCTTGCTCAAGCGAGAGCTTAGTTACCTGTTGTAGCTACTACACAACATTTAGAGTGGGTGACAAAGAGCACTGTGATTCGACAATTGGTGGAGGATATGCATGAGATTGGGTGTGATGAGGAGTTACATAGCATTGGCAGAGTTTCCCCTTCCACTCAGTAGGATCAGCATGAGCATGGTGTGGATGATGGTGTTTCCCCTTGGCAGGATGCCATTCCAGTTGTAGTTGATTCCATGAATCTTTCCTCATGTGACGATGATGATGGTGAGGTTGGTGAGATTTTGATGGATTGCATTGTGTGTTATGCTCACCAATTCACTTTCAGCCCATATATTAATGAGTGGATTTCATTTTTGTTGACACATGGCCATGGAACGAAATATTATGACGGTGGGTTGTTTCCTTCTTTTGAGTATGAGGTGTTTCCTTCTCCAGAAGGAAAGATGGTTTTATATAGGGATGGTGGACTATTTTAGTGGGACAACACTTCTTCAGAGATTGAGTTTGTGATTAGTAGCTTTACACCTACATGTATATTTTTCCAGCGAGATTATTCAGACAGTTATGATGTTTATATGCTGGATTATGGTCTACTCCTTGGTGTGAGGTATGATAGTGATCAGTTACACATCTAGGATCCAGGGAGTTAACAGTGGTGTTTGTTATGTCCCACTGAGTTAGCAGTTGCTGTGACTGCTAGGCTCTACTTTTGCCCATGGGATTCGAGAGGTATGAATCCATGGGGGACAATGGTTGGTAGAGGTTGCGCTATGATGCTACTTTCGTTAGCTGGTTGGTGGTAGGAGTTAGTTCTGATTTTTAGATGGGACTCTGCTACTAGGTTGCATATCAACAACCATTGGACTCCAGTTTTATCTCTTTCGATAGATTGGAGAGAGATTGTAGTCAAGGCACGAATACCTTGGTTATCGAGAGATGATGGAGAGTTAATTATGGCTTTTCTTCAGCATATCATCCTTGTTAGGCTCTTCTGTTCACGCAGAGATCTCATTTTAGACTGGGTTGATTATTTTGACACATGGAGTTATGGTATCATCATGGCGTCTTTGGACTTTGATGGCAGATGTATCCCTAGGAGAATTTTTTTTAGGATGGATAATGCTGATTTCCATATTTACCAGTTGAGGGAGTCTGATCGGCATTCTTGTTGGACCATTTTGGTGAGATCAACAAAGCGTTGTGATACATTGATGAACATATTGTTTTCTTGGATGCCCATGATTAGTTTGGACAGTGTCATTGTAGGGATGGATCATGTCGAGTTGGTTATCCTTGAGCCCCATCAGGATTTTGAACACATTCTAGACAAGCACACTAGTTTCGATTTTGTGGAATCGGATTCTGCTTTGGACATTGATGTGTTTAGTGAAACACAAGTGACATTCAAAGCCCTTGAAGAGCATGATGGAGAGTATGATGAGAGTGAACACATAGGAGTTTACAAATTAGATTTCAGTAATGATAGAGTTGGTGATTACTGGTTTGATTTGGAAAATGAACATGAGATTTACAATAAGCATGCAACACCAAAAATACATCAGCCATTAGACACATGGGATCCAAGTATTTCAGCACCTAGTTATGATGAGAAACTGATTTGGAATGAATTTCATCTTGAACAAGGAGCTGGCCAAAATTTATTTCAAAAAACATGCAAAGGAAATGACATCGAGATGGCTGATCCTTGCATTAAAGACAAATCCAAACTGTTATTTCATAGGGCTGATTATGATCAAGAAGAAGAGGAGGTAAATTTTGAAAGAGTAACTATTTCAGCCTTAAAACAAGGAAACATGCCCATGGATTACATCACCAAATTGGCCAAAGATAGAGGTAACAATTATTATGAAATAACAGTTTGGATTTGTCTTTAATGCAAGGATCAACCATCTCGATGTCCTTTCAACAACATGCCCTGTTGAGTTCTTTCAACACTTTTGGGAAATTATTAAATCTGATCTTTTGAGGGTTGTTCTTGAGTCCTTTCACAACAATCAGTTGTTGAAAGCTTTGAATTCCACTTTTTTGATGCTAATTCCTAAAAAGGAGGGTGCTAGCTCTTTTGATCAGTTTCGACCTATTGCTCTCTGCAATGTGGTGTATAAAATTATTACTAAGCTGATTGCGGAGCATCTCAAGCCTTGGCTGGATAGAGTTGTTTCTGATGAGCAGGGTGGCTATGTGGCTGGTCAACAAATTCTGTATGGAGTGTCTATTGCTGCCGAGGCGATCCATTCTATGAGCACTTCTAAGAATAAGTTTATGTTTATGAAGTTGGATATGGCGAAAGCTTATGACAGGGTGAAATGGTCTTTTCTTCACAAAATCCTCTTGGCCTTTGGATTTGATCCTTCTTGGATTGAGTGGATTATGAGTTGTATTACAACTCCCTCATATTCTATCCTAATTAATGGAAAGCCCTCTCCTTTGTTTCATGCTTCCCGGGGTCTTCGGCAGGGGGATCCTTTATCTCCGTACTTGTTTATAATTATGGCTGAAGGTCTGGGTCGCTGGCTTAAAGATCAGGTTCACCAGGGTCTTATTCATGGATGGAAATGGGAGAATAGTAGGCCAGCCATTTCCCATATTCAGTTTTTTGATGACACTGCTCTCTTGGGTGTAGCCTCTATTTGTGAAGCAACCAACTTTAGACATGCTTTGGACTTGTATTTGGCTGTCTCTGGTCAGGAGATTAATGAGCACAAGTCTATTATTTTATTTTTCAATACAGATCCCAGGGTTCAATCTAGAATTGTTCAGATTCTCGGGTTTCAGGTTGGAACTCTTCCTCTTACATATTTGGGGATTCCCATTTCTGTTGGTCCTCTACCTAGGGCGGTTTGGACTAACATACTTGACAAATTTCGTAGTCGAGTTAGTCATTGGACTCATAGATGGTTAACTTTTGTTGGTCGGGTATTACTTTTGAATTTAGTTATGTAGGCTTTACCGGTGTATAGATGCCTTATTCAGATTGCTCCAGCAAGTTTTCTTCATGACCTGGATTCTCTTTCTAGACAATTCCTATGGGTTGGCAATCTTGGTTCCTCAAAATGGAGTCTTGTTAAATGGGAGACTATTTGTCGACCAAAGCAAGTCGGGGGGTTGGGTCTTCGTCTAAGCTCTCTTTACGGGACTGCTTTGGCTGCTAAGTTGTATTGGCATTGGTGTAGTAATCAGAAGCAAACTTGGGCCAAGATTATCTCCCACAAGTATCTCAGGGGAGTGGAAGGTTCAAAGATTCCTCGATACAGCTTGACTGGTTGAGGATCATTTGTTTGGAATACTTTGAAAAAGGGATCAGAGTTGGTTAAGCAGGGATTATTCTGGATTTGTTATACTGGGTCTCGGGCTCTTTTTGGCAGGATTCTTGGGATGGCTTTGCTCCTCTTCTTAGCGAGTTTCCACATCTTCAAGATCTTGCTCAATGCTTTTGGGATGCTGGATGGTTGAAGGTGGCAGATTTCAAAACTGTTAAGTCCTTTGGTCAGATGGTTAGTCTCCAGTGGAAGGATCCTCGAGAATGGCCTACTGGTGGCACTATGGATGCGAGGGCAGAGCTAGCCCGTATTCTCACTAGCCGTCCCTGCTCTTCTCTACCTGGGGATGATGTGCTAGCATGGGGAAGAGATAATAGAGGGATTTTTTCGGTTGCTGCTGGTTATTGTGTTTTGGATCGGCAGCGGTTTGGTGAGGAGGAGGTTCCGTGGTGGAAGCAAGTTTGGAATAAGTTTATTTGGCCGAAGTGTAGTTTTTATGGGTGGCAGGCTACTCATAATCGTTGTCTCACTTGGGATAATTTTCAAAAGCATGGGTTTGCTGGCCCCTCTTTATGCTATAACTATGGGAAGGCTGAAGAATCTGTTGGGCATTTACTTCTCCAATGTGACTTTGCTCGACAAGTCTGGAATTATTGGTGAGGAGTATGGAATCACCCTTGTTCGCATGCTTCATCAATAGTTGATTTTTGGAGGAGTATGGGGCGGCCTCCTGCAGCGGCTTTATTTTTACAAGTTGGATGGAGTATTGGTCCTTCATGCATTTTTTGGCAGATTTGGCTTGAACGGAACCGTCAAATTTTCCAAGGTAAGGAGTTAACTACTTCCCAGGTCTGGCAGAGGATTTTGCGAATGATCCAAGAAACTGTGTCTGCAAAATGTCAGATTATTTCTCCCGTGGACCATGCGAACGTCAGATCATGGAAAGATTAGGCTTGATGGTTAATGGTCCTGGTCCTAATGTCTCTTGCAGACGGATGGGTCAGAATAATCGGGTGCGAAGGGCTGGAAAATGGAATCCGCCTCCTCCGAGAGTGCTGAAAATTAATACGGATGGATCTTCCCGGGGTAATCCGGGTAATGCTGGTATTGGTGGTGTGGGGCGGGATAGTAGTGGTACTATCCAATTTTTTTTCTCTTGCTTTAAGGGACATCATTCTAATAACTTCATGGAAGCACTCGCAATTTTATATGCTTTGGAGCAAGGGTATGCTTTGGGTTGGCGTCGGATTGTTTGTGAATCTGATTCTCAGATTGTTATAAATTTGTTAAATTCTGGAGATAGTCTTCATGGTTGTTGGCGGTTGATTTGGGTTGCTCGGCAAATTCTTAATATCTCTGATCACTTGGAATTCATTTCTTTTGTGCATATTCCTCGAGAGTGGAATAGGGTAGCGGATTTGTTAGCTAAATGGGCTTCTAAGTTTCAAGATGGTTGGGATGTTCAAAATTGGTCTCAACTTTCTTCTGATTGCTCTCAATCTCTCTCTTCTTTATTGAGAGATGATATGTCTGAATAGCTTCTGCTTTTTCTTTGTATCATGAATGTTTTGTTGAGTTAATAAATTTTTACCCTCTTTTAAAAAAAAAAAATTATATGAGAGTTGTAATGAATGAATTTGCTCATTTCCCTATTGTTACAGTCGTCTTAACAACAATAGAGGAGTTTCATTTGTTCTTTGGAAGGGTATGTAGATCTCATAGCATACATGGGGATATTGTGAATATTTGGGACAGCAGATTCACAACTTGGGATCCGGGTATATTGGCACCTAGACGTGAGGAAGTACCCATGGGGAATGAACACCCTATTGACTTCAATACCATCCACATTTCATTTCAGAGTTCCAAAAACTTAGTTTTGAATTTCCAAGAAGTTCGTCCTATTTTTGAGAGTCTTTGGGTGAGCTTGGGAAACATCCCCCCCTTGGAGCCACTCTTGAGCCATGGGGAGGCACAAAGCAGCCTTAAGGAAGTTGCAAGAAGGTATTTTATCAGTTCTGATTTTTGTTGGCAATATAATAGTAGTTCTCCATTTATGGGCAGCATTAGCATTGTGGAAAAAGAGACATTGATGGCACCTATGGTTGCATTCTTGTTGAGACTTAAGACTACATTTTTGGTAATGAATGAGGATGCATCTTTGATGATAGAATGGACTGAGTTTTTTTCAAAATGACTACATCACTGATGGAGATTGAGGCTGCACATTTCATGTTCTATGAGGACATTCACTTGATAAAAGATGTTGTGTTTGTGACTTCTGTGTCTAATATTACCACTCTGTTTGAGATGCCTTGGTCTGCATATTTCATAACTAATGAGGTTGTTTTTCTAAGGGCAAATTGGACTGATTGTTCACTGATTTTTTAGGTTGCATTTTCTCTGTCTTTTAGGACTATTTTTGTGATGAATTCTGGGACAGAGTTGGAGATGTATGAGACTACATGTTGGTTGATTTGTGAGATTGCATATTTGTCTTTGGAGGCAACATATTTTGAGAGAGTTAAGACTGAAATGTTGACAACATACTGGACTACATTTTTTATGACCGATGGGGCTATGTTTTTGACTCATTGGACAGCACTTTTGAGGGAAGCTTTGGCCAAGTTTTTTATTAAGAAGACTACAAACTCCATGACAAATAGGACTACAATAATGATGGTTGATGCAGCTGCATTGACAATGAGTTTTGGGGCTACATGTGACACATTGTTTGGTACAATTCCTCCCAAGCTAATTGAGATCTTCATGAGGTTTGAATTGGCACTTTACATGATGTATAAGAAGGTGTTTTGCATGTTGTTTAGGACTATCTTTTCTTCAATAATTAGAGCTGTGTTTCTTGAGGAGCTATTTTGGGCAGCATTGGTAAGGGCATTTGAGGTAAATGGTAAGTTTGGCATTGGTATTATCACATGGTGGGCCTTAGAAACATTCATAGGATGGAAAATCAGGACTGTAAACATTGGGAAGATAGACGTTGCATCCCGAGAGCCTTGGAAGGTTGCTAATGGCATCCTGAAAGCAACCATAATTTATTTTGTTGATAACACATTGATGGCTGCCATTTCTATAAGAAGGACTACAATTTTGATCAGCCATGGGACATTACATTCTGATCAGCCTTGCTTAGATTGTTTTGATAAGGAGGAGGAAGATACCATTTCATTCTTGGATAATCTTGGGAACACATCTTTAGTATTGGGGTGTTTGGGGGAAAATGTTCTTCTCTTGGGGTCACTTTTGCACCACTTGAAGACATAGATCAGCCATGATACTACTTACATAAGGTATGACATTCATTCTGATTTTTATGATAGCTGTTTGAATATTTTTGGCATTCATGAGTTGGTTACATTGATAAGTTATGGGAATGAAAGATTGATGATGGATGGAGCTGGTAATTTTTATGGCATAATCACGTCATGTGGAAGAAATTGGGCTGCATTATGGAGTATTTTTGAGAGCAAGACATTAGCATTTGGAGACGATATCTTGCTAATTCTCAGAACTAATTTTTGGGCAGCCATTGGAATTGTTTTTGGGAATAAAAAGTTGGCATCGTTGGTAATTCATTGGGATTCATTTTGCATTCAAACTATGACTGCACCTACAACACTTTGTGAGATAGAATTGGAAACAGTTTTCACTTTGTATAGGCTAATTGATGAGACATCAGGGGCTGCGCTTCATATCAGGTCTGATTTCCTCATATTTGTTGTGTTTTACTTGATTAGAAGGGCTGCTACATCACACCAAATTTTAGTTTTGATTGAGAGGGGGAATGAAATTATTCATGATAGAAAGTTTGCAGGAATGTTTTTCATGATGTCAAATACTGCTTTTCATTCAGAAATCAGAACTGAGTTTGTTTCAAAAATGGAAATTGAGGAACATGAATTGGTAGACTTCATATACACTAATTTGCAAAACATGAAAGATGAAGCATATATGGCAAAGATAGTACTTCAAAAATTAGCATGTATGGACCTTGGAGTGGCCTTGATGGATTCTTGGAGAATTGTGTCTCTACATGTTGATGCTGCCAATAAGAAGACAGTGGCGTAGCATCAGCATGATGGACCTACTCCTTTAACATTTATTTGGGATCCTGGAATCACCATTGGTTTCAGATTGATGATGAGAAGATGGTGTTGGAATTGCTTGAGGACAAGCAATTTTGGGAGGGGTGGTATTGTAATGTCCCCATTTTTCATATTTTTACTATACATAGTTGTGGAGTGGAGTCTTGATGTGTTTTGGTGTGTTAAGAGTATTTTTGGTGAAATTTGGCAATTAAATAATAAAAAGGGGGAAATGAGGGTGTATGCCCCATTAGGAGAATCAATATCATTTTATTATTATTTTCTAAGGTATTATTAAGTGAAATCAAAAAGTGCAACCTCAATAAAGAATTAAAAGAATGTCTATATAAAGAGGAGTAGGGGGATCATTTGAGGGAGCTTGGATCATTTTATCTCTTCTACATTGTTGTATTTGGCTTTGCAGCTAATACACTTTTCTCTTGTGGATGAAACCCTATGAGAGAATTCTCTCGTGCGGACGAAACCCTGCAAGGGATAGCTTTGAGGACGAAAACCCTTTTGGCTAGAAACCTAGGACAAAAACCCTAGAGTTTATTTGAGGTAAATCCTGTTAGGGTTTATAATTGGGTTTATTGAGACATTTTGCATCATTTATTGAGGATTTCTTCGATAGCATTCATATTAGATTTGGGGTTTTAGGAACCCTTCTTGGTGTGATATTTTGGATTTGGTGTGGCATTATAGTTTCAAATTTTTATAGCAGAGTTTAGCAGTTTTATGGCTGGGCATTTAATTTTAGTCAGGAATATTACCATATCTACAGCAAGGGTTTGAAAACTCAATTTGGGGATGAGCATTTACTATTTTTTTTTTGTACGAGAGTTCTTGCTGTGAGTAGGATTTCGAAGCTTCAGCTTGTTGGTGACGTAGCCCGCCCTCAAGGACAGTGTTGTGGTTGAAAGACACCATCACAATGCTTGGATTTTTAGTTTACAGGTGAAGAAGACATTGAAGGCAATTTTTTAATAAATGTGTGAAGTTATCTCAGATCATATGCAGAGTTATTATCAAGTTTCCAGCTTCAATCTCTATTAGGCATTTTCCCCAGCTGGCCAAACAATTTTGGAAGGGTTTTGGTGAGTTCGAGCTGCATATCACAAGAAATACATTGGCATTGCTTACCAACAGTTTTGCAGACTGTAATGAGGGTTCTAAGTTAGTTTTGAGAAGCATTTTAAGAGCAGAAAATAACCCATAGGGTAGCCATGCCTCTGCAACATTGGGTCATACATTTGTAGCCCCACATGGGTGTTTGGGTCCATTCCTCATCGATTGCACTGGAGATACTTAGTGGAATTTGTTAAGTAGCAAAAAGGGATATTTGTAACTATTTTTCAATCAATGGAGAAGTCTGTATTTTATAAGTTATGAGCAAAACATGTTTTTCTGTAGGTGATGCAAATTTCCAGTTTAATATCAAACCAACGATTTTTATAGGTAAACTTATCTTTCTACATTTTCCTTCATTGGGTTTATGTATTATGATAAAAAGAAGTTTGTTAAGTAGTTTGAAAGTTACGATAGTATTCATTTCCAGTTGTGTGTTATCATTCTCAAAAGAAAAAAAACATATATTGAAAAAACTACAAAAAAAATTACAAAATACCAAGCATTACCAAAAACAAAGCAGAGTATCAGTTCTCTCAGATTGGGGTTAGTCATTACAGTGGTATCAGAGCTAAATACAGTAAACCCTTTTAAGAAAAATACACAAAACTTGGTTGGGGGTAGGACATTACAAAAGAACTGTGTATCTCTAGAAGAGGATCCGGAGGTGTCCCCATTAGGCCCTCCAAGCAATCTTGTCTTCAAATCTGTAGTAACCATAAATCTCTTCAGCTACCCAGATGATGCCCTAGTTTTCTCTTCTTACGATGTAAATATTATATTATATTTATTTTTATTTTATATATTGTATTATAATTTATACATGAAATTCCCCATTATTCTTGATAATAACAAAATAATTAGACCCCAATGCATTGCAAAATAGGAGGAAAATCATCAGCCATCATGGTGAATGCAAAATTTGTATGAACCCAAGTAGATCTCATTTATCTTCATGATGATAGGTGCATAAGAAAAATTATGTGTTACCTATAAGTAGAACATGATGGCTATCCATGAATCATAGTTTTTTTGGAAGATTCTTGTATTGAATAATACAAACAAATGTAAAATTTTGAAGAAGAGGCGGTCATAACAAAATAGAAGGATAACACAACTATATTATTTATTTCATATTTTATTTATCATATGATATAACTATTATGATCATCAAAACTTATAAAGACATTACTATTATAAATACCTTGAAAGACAAATAAATAATTTTTTTAAAGGAAATTTAAATTCAACAAATTAAACTTATAAAAATAAAAAATCCTCAAAATGCTAATGTTATATTTTTAATAAAGCTATGGAAAGAAAAATTGTTTAACTCAAAACATAAAATATGAATATTCATCTATTTTCTCCTTACTACATAAGGTCAATAAATAATTCTAAAAATAAATAAATTGAAAAGCATATTTTTTTGGGTAAGTAGTGTTTGTATTTACAGCGGGTTTTAACAAGGATCCCAAAACCTGATTACATAAGCAATGGGCCTAGGGCATCAATCCCTTGAAACTGAACACCAAAAGCAAATCCCACCCAGCGGTAACGAGTAAGCATGAAACAATCCCTCTCAACGGGAAACAAATAAATAAGAAAGAAAGTAGTTTTGGAGATCCCGCCCAGCGGGGAGTAGCCAAAAACCACCATCGAGAAGATCCCGCCCAGCAGGAAGCAAAGAAAAACCGTTACAATAAAATCTCGCGAGAAGCAGTCAAAACCACCACAAATAGTCCCGCATAGCGGGAAGCAACAGGGAAATCCCGCCATCCGGGAAACCAGCAGAAAAGAAAGGATCCCGCCTCGTGGGAAAACCGGCAGATTTGGTGGATCCCGCCCTATGGAGAAACCAGCCGCCCATCGGGAAAACATTCCGTTCAGCGAGAGCCATCCTGTAGGAAGCCGACAGCCAGCACAGAGAGGATCCAGCCCATCAGGAAGTGACCAAAGAGTTGTACCACAAGGAACCCACCCTGGGAAAACAGAAGAGGATCCCAACAGCAGGGACCAATAATCCTGCCCAAGCACAGAGCCCACAGAGGATTCACAAGAAAAAGGGGGAAGCTATCCAAACCCTAAACCGTCACCTCCATCGCACTGAGAAACGCAGGGGACCAGATCCATGCGAATAACCTACAAAAAACCCTAGGGGGAAGCCTGAGGGAAAAAGGGAAGGGATCCCCAACCAAACAGGGATCCCTGGGAAGCACCAGTCTGAAAAAACAACCAAGGAAACCCTAGCCGGCCGGGAGGGGCGCAGATAGTGGAGAAGGATCTCCCCCAGGAGATCATCTGCAAACAACCACTCCCCGGGAGGGATGACCTGGGTTGAGCCAGGGACTGGGCAGGAACCAGGAGCCATGGGAGGGGGAGCAGGGGAGGGACCAGAGCCCTCCCCTCTCTACTTTCTTCCCTCTTCCATGAAAAAAAAGATATTTTCCTATCAATTAAATTTTAACCACAAGGGCCCTGCAACATCCTATTATTATTATTCAAATTGAAAAGCATATTTATTTTAGTATTTAATATTTTTATTTTGGAGTGTTCCTATAAACCAATGTAAGTTGTAAAGAATGAATAAAGAGTTAGGTATAATGACCCAAAAATCATAGAATCCAATCCATCAAAAACTAAACTCTACATGACACTATGCTAAAATAAGGAATCTCTTTCCAACCTCTTGGAAATTTTTGGGGGAAAATTTGTAGAGTGAAAGCAATAGAAAAACATGCATTTGATTGGAAATTACAGCAATAGACTTGTATAGGATACATATTTTATGTCTAGATTATTTTCATCCATCGACTTGTGATAAGTGTGAGTATGAAAATTTTTAAATGTCATCACAATTATGAATATTGGTTAATTCTCTTTTGGACTTAGTGAAGGCTTTCCAAAATGACCATCATAAAATAGATTATAACCCTCATGGATTTTAAAATCTTACAATGAGGAAGGAGGATGCTAGAAAATATGTAAATAATATAGAAGAGGAGTAATATTAGGAATAACAGGAGCAAGAATGACTACATATGGTCTATTCATGCTTTCCTAAAGAGATGCAACATGGTGAGTGGATGAGCCTTTTTTTTGTGTGCTCATTTATTATGGTCTACAAAAAACTAATGCAATATTTTGAGCATGATAGGGATTAGTTGAATTAGTTGCATGAAATTCTTGGTGCATCAATTAAGTAGTATTTTTTATCATATTGTAAAGTATATGTTTTAATGTATGCATAATATTTAGCCTTACTATCATACTAATAGGTTTTCCAAGAAACAAACCCAACAATTTTATGTGGGTCACATTCTAGGTGATGGTATCCAAAAATTTAGGTTTAAAAGCAAAGGATATGGTCCAAGTGTGTGTGAATTTTAAGTTAGTATTACTATATTTCCATCCAATTTCATAGGGATGAGGCTGTGGAGTTATTGGTAGCTACATCTTTTCAATAAAAAAAATTCAATCAACTTTTTCTATGAACCATTATCATTGATACAATCTATAAAAGTTTCATGAGTAATATGATCATGCATAATGAATAGAGATTCATGGTATCTTGCAAAATAATGATGATTGAGTAAGGTGATATTGTTGATTCAACATTTCAAATCATCATGGGCTATATAATTTCCATAAGCCTTTGATGGGATAATTCTTTGGCTTCTCATCATTTGGTAACTATGCATCAAATTCTTATTTTTAGTTGAAGATAATTATGCTTTTCATGACCCTTACTCTTACAACTAGTACAAAACTTGTTATCATCAAAGAAAGGAGTCAACTTCTAGGAAGAGGGAATCAAAAGAAGAATAATAATAAGAAGATGATAAAGGATATATTTTTTTATATCTTTGGTGCTTGTTGTTGCTGACTAGAGGATTTAAAAAATCTTTATGAGCTAGGCTATCAAGGTTATTTTGGTTATGTGTTGAGATTCTCCACTAATAATTGTGCTGAATTAAAAGTTACATCCAATGTTATAAATCAAGTGTACTTTAGCTCTCTAATAAAATGCTCTTGAATTCCTCTCTTATACTGAAGAACACAAGCTTATACTGAGAGGGGGGGTGAACAATATAAGACCTCTTTTTACTTTTTCCTTTATACTTCAAAACAGTAAAGCAATATACCCAAAGCAATATCAAAACAATGCACAAAATCATCCACAAAGTGACACCAATTTTAACGTGGTTCACCCAGAATGGTTGGGCTACGTCCACAAAACTTTTCTCTAAAAGTTATCTCAAAGTTCTTAGGGAATCCTTCCCAATTACAATGTTTATGAGCCTCGGCCCAAAGGAGATACCTTCCCCCAATCAGAATTTATCAGCCTCTACTCGAAGTAGATACCTTCCCCTCTAAGACACACAATGATCAGCGGATTATGAAAACTAGCGAAGACACACAACGATCAGCGGATTACGAAAACCGACAAAGACATAGAAACGATCAGCAAGAAAATATTTGAAAAATGGATGGGATTTTATCTTTGTTTTCACCAAGGGGTATTAATATGAATCCTTGCCATGAGCTCTTTGACGTCAGCGAGGAGTTTACCACATCAGCGAAAGTCTTGGGATAGCGCCCACCAAGTTTAAAACATAGTGCCCACCTAGACATTTATGCCATGGATTAGGAGAACCCATTGCAAACCATAAATTAATATTTATTTAAAAATAATTAAAGGGAACCTTAACAAGGTTTTTAATTATTTAAATAAATATTTCCTCTTGGACCCAATTGCATTAAATTAATGCATCCACTTGAAGTCTTTAAACCTGCCAACTTGGGGTTAACAAAAGACCTTTGAAAATGTCATGCCGAACCTTCATCAAAACAAATTATTTGACATCAAATCAAATTCCTTGAAGAGCTTCTTGAAATCAATGACAACTTATACACTTGAGCAAAGGCAAAGTACCCAAAGTACCCAAAATTGCCAAAAATCTATCCCTTTGTCATTGATGGCAAACCTTTACTGAAAACACTTCTCAAGAGCCAAAAATGAAACCAACTGTGCTAATAACTGACCAACTATGCCCACAATTGAGAATCTTCCTTTGAAGTTTTTCTCCCCCTAACTTGAAGCTTTTCTCTTCACTTTGAAGCTCTCCCCCTTACTCATATCTCTCCCCCTTTGTCATCAATGGCAAAGGGCCACCTTTGGGGCTTGGGACTAAGAATGAGCTTCTTAACTTAGTCCCTCCCCCACCTCCTGATGAGATGATTAATTTTGGGGTGGGAGTAAAACTCCCATTAGGCACTGATCATCATCAATGTCTATAATTTCCTTGTCGGGCCTTCTCTTGAACTCTTTGTACATATTCCTATTCTTGTCACTGTTCTTGTTCTTGTTCTCATCCCCGTTCTTTTCCATGCCTTGATCCTTGGACCTGATCATGCCACTGTTCCTGTTCCTGTATTCTAAAATTTCAGCTCTACACTGTTTGATTATGTGACCTTAATTGTTGCACTTGAAACACTTGACGATGTTGTTTCTCTGAGGTAAACTTGATCTTTGAATCTACCTGTTCTGACCAAACCTGTTCTGGCCAATCCTGTTCTGACCAAACCTGTTCTGGCCAACCCTATTCTGACCAAACCTGTTCTGACCAAACCTGTTCTAGCCAAACCTGTTCCTGTTATTTACCTTGTAAAAGACTGCCTTGTTCCCAAACTATTGACAAGAGTAGCAATACCCTTGAAAGAAACTAGCACTTCTGAAATTTTCATTTACCTTCTTCACTTGAGCCATGCAATGTGAAGCCATGTGACCAAACCTGTGACAAGCAAAACATCTGCCTTGAAACTTTCCTTTATTTGACCTCTTGGGTCCCGAAAACTTCTTCTCATTCTAAATTCTGTTTTCTGTTTCTATGCATCTATCATTCAAGGACTCATGATCTGAAATACTTTCCTCATAATAACTCTCTTTCTTTTGGAGTCTCTTACTAGACTCTCCAACTTATTCCTTGTGTGGTTTAACAAAATCAAGGCCTATTTTATTTGTTGTCTTTCTTTGACCTTTAATGAGTGACTTAAAATTTTTGGAGCTATCTTGAAACCTGTAAAGCTTATCCTTGTACTCTTTAGTTTTCTCTTTCAAAGAAGCCATTTTTTGTTCTAACCCACTATACTCAAGAACCTTAGACTCTAACTCATCCTCGAGTTCTTGTGTCTTAGCTATAGAGAAATCAAGATTTTCTATAAGATCATCTCTCTCCATACAACATTCATCTAACTTATCCTTGAGTCTAGCATTCTTCTTTCTTTCCTTTTTCAAAGCACTAAGAGCACTAATAAGTTCACTTTCAAGATCCTTTATTTGTTTGCTTTCTGAATCATCAAAGCCTTTTTCAAATTTCTTATCACTAGAGCTGCTACCTTTTTCAAAAACCATACATGCATCTTCCTTATAGTTTTTTGAAGCATCCTCATACATACTAGAAATCAAATCATTATTTGTGCAATCATCCTCAAGGTGACCAAAATTTCCACATCTAAGACATTTCATGATAATGAATCTATGTTTTGGTTCTTCCTCTTTTTCTGATATGAACAACATCTCATTTTCATTATCACTTGAAGAACTCTCACTATCACTACTAGAACACTTACTTGCTTTGTCTAGGTAGAAACTCTTCTTGTGCTTGTGAGAATACATCTTTCCTTGATTGCTATGCTCATATTTGTTCTTCCTATGATGCTTATGCTTTTTAGAATCCTTGCTCATAGAATCCTGTTTATCTTCATCACTTTCATTCTTGGGAACAATACAGTTAGTAGCATAATGACCAAAATTTCCACACTTGAAACATCTTATATTTTTCATACTTTTGTGTTTTCTAGAGAACTTGCCTTTCTTGTTGTAATATGCCTCTTCATCACTAGAAGACTCATCACTATCTTGAAGTTGTTTACCCTTGGATTCCTTGGTAGCCTTGAAGGTTGCCTCTTTCTTGACATCAACCTTTACTTGAGTTCTCAACTCAAATGCTACAAGTATACTATGGAGCTCATCTTTTTTTAACTTATCCAAATATTTAGCTTCCTCAATAGCAAAAATATTTTCACTAAATCTATTAGGAAGAGATCTTAAAATCTTATCACAAACATCATTTTCAGCAAGCTCAAGACCTAAGTCTTTCATAGAGTTAACAACCTCATCCATACGAAGCATGTAGTCACTAATATTTTCATCATCATTCATCTTGAGTTGTTCAAACATACCTTTGAAGTGTCTCAACTTGGCCTTTCTGACATTTGTATCACCTGTATGAACCACCTTCAACTGTTTCCACATTTCACTAGCTATTTTACAGTGAATCACTTTGGTGAGATCTACTTTCTGTAAGCCTTTTAGGATTGCATTCATTGTTTTTGAATTGCTATGATGTAGGAGCATTTCTTCTTTAGTATTAGGACCATGTACAGGAATAGTGTACTCATCTTCAATCACTTCCCATACCTCATTACCAAGTGCCATTATATGAATCTTCATCCTTGCACTCCAAAGACCAAAATCTGACCCATCAAGAATAGGTGCTGCATTTCCACTTGAATGATCCATTGTATTCTTTACTAGCTTTTCCTTCAAGCTGTTAAACTTTTCGAAGGCACCTGCTCTTATACCAATTGAAGAACGCAAGATTATACTAAGAGGGGGGGCTGAATAGTATAAGACCTTTTTTTACTTTTTCTTTTATACTTCAAAATAGTAAAGCAATATACCCAAAGCAATATCAAAACAATGCATAAAATCATCTACAAAGTGACACAAATTTTAATGTGGTTCACCCATAATGGCTAGGCTATGTCCACAAAACTTTTCTCTAAAATTTATCTCAAATTTCTTAGGGAATCCTTCCCAATTACAATGTTTATGAGCCTCGACCCAAAGTAGATACCTTCCCCCAATCAAAATTTATTAGCCTCTGCTCAAAGGAGATACCTTCCCCTCTATCTGAATTTATGAGCCTTTGCTCAAAGGAGATACCTTCCCCTCAATCTAAATTTATGAGCCTCTACTCAAAGGAGATACCTTCCCCTCTACTCTGGAAATGATCCCTTAGAAGATCAACTACCTCTACCTCTTGTCGGCATGTGGAACTCATTTCCACCGAAGACCTCCTGTCCTCAATTCTTAGCCTAAGAGACCTCTGCCTTCTATGATCATGTCCACAGCAGCTTAGCAACCTATACCAAACACAGTCAGTCAGTCTAGTACAAGTCTTCCTTTGTCTATCAGATCTGTCCAACACTTGAACAAATCAATCCTCTGCACAAAAGCCTTCTCAAAGACTTGCCAAATATATCCTCAGGTTCTTCTCAAAGAACCAGTGCTCTTATGTCCTTAAGTTCTTTGATAGAACTATCAAACTCAGCTCACAAGTCCTCTGCTAGGACCTATCCAAATCTACTCACAAGTCCCCACCAGAACCTGTACAAAACTACTCACAAGTACCCATTGGAACCTGTCCAAAACTGCTCACAAGTCCCCATCAGACCCTGTCCAAAATTTCTCACAAGTCCCTACCGAAACCTATCCAAAACCTGCTCACAAGTCCCCACTGGAACCTATCCGAAAACTGCTCACAAGTCCCCACTAGAACCTGTCCAAAAACTCAGCAAGCTCACCAAGAAAAAATTTCATACTATGAAATCACAAAGTGAATTGTTAGAGACCCAATGTGATTTGTCAAACTCATAGAAGCATAAAGAGAATTGTTAGAGACTCAATATGTTCTATAATCAAATCCCAATCTCAAAACTCAACTCAAATCAACTCAGCTCAAACTCAATCTCAAATCTGAAAACTCAATTCAATATCTAAAATGGATAGTATAGAATGCTTTCTTTCAAGAACATGAAACCCCAACAATTGCTAACTATGCAAAGAATCACATAACAATGTTACTCATGTTGTTTTCACCATCAATAAGGGCTTCAACAAAAATGCTCATCAAACAAGTTTCAATCAACACCATTAAGCTCAAAACACAACCTTGAAGCATTTCACAATCAACATCAGAAAAAGGAAATAAGTAGAACTCCTTTTCTCTTCAATATTTTTTGAACAAAAGCATCCACCAACTCAACTCACAATAGCATAAAACAACTTTTCAATTCATTAAAAAAGGAGTAAGCCCAACACTTTAACCAAGTAAAGAATAGCTTGATTATAACCAACTTAATGAAAGCAAATGTCAATCTCAAAGCTATCCACTTAAGGTTTCATACTTTCACACAAGAAGCAATTAACCTTAACACATCATGCTTTCATTTCCATAATCAACCAAAAACACTCTCAACATTACAAGAAAAATTTATCCATTATACACCTTATTTCTCCCTTATTGTCTCATCAAAAATAAACTTTATCTCTCATAAGAATGCAAAAAGATATTTCAACAACACTTTCAAAATAATCTTTTATCAAAATAACAAGAAGCTTTGAAACTCCTTATAACTCCTAAGCTGTTTTTCTTTTAACAAACTTCCTCCATCCGCAACATACACTTAGCAAAAGATTAATTTCGAAAATACCTTAGCCAACATCAAAAATCGCTTTGGAGAAATTTGCGCCCGAAATCTAACACCACCCACTACGTCCATGACGAAAAACCCTTCTGTGTGATTCGAACGTAGAACCTCCCATTCGGATAGCGCGCCAATAGCCTAGCCGCTACCGGTGTGCCAAAGGCACCTAGTGATGTTAAAACCTCACCCTGTTACACTTGTCCCCTCTACGTCAAGAAAAATAAAACATAGTCCTCTCTTCCTTCTGTCACGAACTCGCAGATGATAATCTATATGGCGGATTCGATAAACGACGAGACATACGAACGAACAGTGAGTTACGAAAATCGACGAAGACACACAACGATCAATGGATTACGAAAACCGGTGAAGACACACAACGATCAACAGATTACAAAAACTAGCAAAGACACAAAAACAATCAATGAGCAACTCTTCAAAAAATGGATGGGATTTTATCTTTGTTTTCACCGAGGGGTATTAATATGAATCCTTGCCATGAGCTCTTTGATGTCGGTGGGGAGTTTACCACGTCGACGGAAGTCTTGGGCTAGTGCCCACCTAGACATTTGTGCCATGGATTAGGAGAACCCATTGCAAACCATAAATTAATATTTATTTAAAAATAATTAAAGGGAACCTTAACAAGGTTTTTAATTATTTAAATAAATATTTCCTCCTGAACCCAATTGCATTAAATTAATGCATCCACCTAAAATATTTAAACCTTCCAACTTGGGGTTAACAAATGACCTTTGAAAATGTCATGCCGAACCTTCATCAAAACAAATTATTTGACATCAAACCAAATTCCTTCAAGAGATTCTTTACATCAATGACAACTTATACACTTGAGCAAAGGCAATGTACCCAAAGTACCCAAAATTGCCAATATATACTTCATGATGAGAGTTGCTAGATATTGTATGTAGAGGAGGATGTATAACTTATTAAATTATGGATATAATCCTATATTTCATGTCTTCCTTGTTTTAAGAAAATACATTTAATGAAAAAAACATCATCATAGTTAGAGGTATAAAAGGTGGACTTCAAGGTGGAAAATAATTCATCCCATGAATTAATAGGGTCTTATGAATTTTATCATTTAGGAATAAATATTTTAGTGACTCTAAAAAACTTTAATTTTGTAAAAGGAATTGTTGAGAAGCAACACACCCCCACTGAAAAATGAATTTCCATCCTTTGAAAATTTTGAGCTTTCATTTTGCAGTAAGGACCCTCTTGATATTTTTCAGGTTTTAATTCCAAATTTGTTTGCCTCCTTTTTAAAGTTGTTCTTTTATTTGCATCTGACTTTGTTTTAGTTCAAAATTCATTTTTCACATGTTAGAATCATTGCTGATTAAAGAAAATCTTTCACTGATATGAGAAAATGCAGAATCCAAACAAAAAATTCATCAGAGGCCAAAACTTTCCATTTTTGGGAAAATCACGAAATCGTGACACTTTCATTTTTGGAAATGTCACGAAATCACGACAGGTTTCAGAAAAATCCACCAAGTCAGAAAACGTAGCGAATTCGTAACACTTTCCATTTTTGGAAATGTCACGAAATCGCTACAGTTTTGGAGAGAGAAATCAAGATCGTACGGAACGTCGCAAAATCGTGACATGTCGCGAAATCGTGACATGTCGTGAAATCGTGACATGTCGCATTTTCACGGCTGCCAGAGTGAAAAAGAAGCTAAGGCATGAAATAGGTTGTGATTTCGCGACATGTCACGAAATCGTGACATGTCGCGTTTTCACGGTGCATGAAGGAGAAAGTTGCAGAACGCAAGAAAACGTAGCGAAATCGCGACACTTTCTATTTTTGGAAATGTCACGATATCGCGACACTTCCATTTTTGGAAATTTTATGAAATTGCTACAGTTTTGGAGAGGGAAAGCCAGAACGTATGGAACGTCGTGAAATCGTGACGTGTCTCGAAATCACGACATGTCACGAAATCGCGACTGATTGAAAGAAAAGAGCTAAGTCCTAAAAATGTCGTGCAATCGCGACAGGAAGGAGCAAAAAGGAACAAGGCATGAAAAGCGTCACGAAATCATGACATGTCGTGAAATCGAGACATGTCGCAGTTTCGCAACAGGAGGAGCCAAAAGAAGCGAAGGGCGAAGAAGGGTCACGATTTCGTGACATGTCGCAAAATCGTGACATGTCGCAGTTTCGCGGCTGCCAGGGCAAGAAAATAGTTAAGGCAAAAACACGTCGTGAAATCACGACGTTTTGCCAAAAAATACGCCAAGGCAAGGACACGTCGCGAAATCGTGACACATTTGAGAGAAAGAACAAAGTGCCAGAACCCGTCATGAAATCGCGATAGAAAGTGCGCAAGAGAAAGCTCAAGTTAAAATAGGTGTCGCGAAATCGTGACGCATTTCAGGGAAAGCGTCGAAGGCAGAAAAGAGGCACGATTTCGTGACATGTCGTGAAATCGTGACATGTCACATTTTCGCTGCAATAAAGCAGAAGGTGTCACGAAATCGCGACAAGTGAGGAAGAGCCAGGGGCAAGTCAGAGAAGGGTCACGATTTCACGACATGTCACGAAATCACGATGTGTTGCGGTTTCGCTACCAAGCAAGCGAAAAAGTTTCCAAGAAGAAGAAATGGTCGTGATTTCGTGACATGTCACGAAATTGCGACATGTTGCATTTTCGCGGCAACGATAGGGAAGCAGGTCGTGATTTCACGACATGTCGCGAAATCGTGACATGTCGCATTTTCGCGGCCTTGGTGGGGAAGAGCTACCGAAGCAAGGAGGATGTCGCGATATCGCGACATGTCGCGAAATCGTGACATGTCGCATTTTCGTGGCCTTGGCAGCAAAGAGCCCAAACATGAAAAGATAGCTGGAAATGGACACGTGTCATGATTTTGTGACACGTGTCAAAGCACGAATCAGGCCACATGCAAATGAACTTTAGGGTTTCATTTTAATATTTAAAGTTTTGATTTAATAATTTTAAAATGCTAACCCTTGTTTGTCTTTCATGCAGGAAGCCATCTGGCACTTGCATGATAACGGAGAAATGGCCAGGAAGACAAAGTTAAGTGGAAATTAATCGAAGATCGCCATATTGAAAGAAAAGGTGCCGATAATTGCTGTTTCATCCAAATTTTACAGATCTGGCTGCAAAGAAACTTTACGGTGACTAAGCAGCTGCCCTTTTAATGGAGTATGTTGGGAATTGGCCAAAAAATCAAAATATCTACACCCAGTTACCAGAATTTGCCGATGAATGCATTTAATGATAATTTATGGCAAAATTAATGGTTTGCAGACATTTTCAACTCAGGGATGGCTCTACGGAGATGAAATGTCAGAGAAGTGGTGACTCCTCCAAATTACCCGAGGGCATTAATAAAGACATTTACTCACAGTTGTGGGTGAATGCAAGTGGCATTTGAATTCTGTTTTCTCCATTTATGGCAAGTGACTGCACTGAGTTCCAGAGTGGTTAAGTTTTATCAAGACTTTATTTTAAATGGTTTTATATTGTAAAACCTGGGTAGTAGGGTTTAAGATGATAAGATTTACAATTTGAGAAGAAGATATTTCTGAAAAGATCAGGGTCTGTCCTGAGTCTATAAATACTTATTCTCAATGTAATCGCAGGAGGCAAAAACTTAGAAATAAAAGGCTATTGAAGCAATTTCTTAAAAATTTTGTTAAATACTTTATTTTTGGACTTGGATTTGATGTGCTTTTGTTTTCTGTGATAGCATGGCCAGGAGCCTAATATTTTTTAAATTGTGATAAGTTCATCTTCTTTTGTTATCCGTTTCTTTAAAGTTTATTAAATATATGCTGTGAATCTGTGACATCAAGATTAAATATGTTGTTAGGCTTCAGTTGTTCTATTGTATGCTAGGGAAAATTACAGATTTAAGGTTCAAGCCTGTTCTAATTGCTCTATCCTCACTGTGCGAGCTAGGCTATCGGTGAAAGATATCAATTTTAATCGACTTCCCTTCGATTTATAATTTTCTATTAGATCTGTTCCATCTCTGCCTTATGCTCTTAGTAAAAAGTGATCTTAGAAAGTTGGACACTTTCTTCTTTGATTTGTTCTATTGTGAAGCTGATAGTATAAATAAAATTGGTAGTTTTGTTTTACAGTTAAGTTTGATAAACTTCTCTTTCTGCCTTACCCTACCCTCTTTGTTTTATCGTGAAATGATCAATTTTTATTTTCTTGTAATTTTTCTTTTATTTAAATCTGCTGACCCATAAGAGCTAGATCAAAGAATTAATTTTAAATCTGATTATCAACAAGTGACAACTACTGAACATTACTAAATAAGTTCAGTGAGCCCGTTGTAAGGTAAAAGACAATCCATATTGAAAACTATTCCAGAAGCAGAAAAGAGTGAATTGACATTCGACCCAACTCTATAACTCACACCTTAGATAACCAGATAGATCCTAAAGTGAGTGGGATTTATCCCGTATAAGTGTTATCAGAGTTTTATACTCATTCTTCACAGGGTGTGTATAAAATTCGGACCAACATTTAAAAATGGCACTAGAAGGAGGGCTGACTAAACTCTGGTCAGTATTGTAAGTTGTCAGTACAATATTTAAAATTGCTAGAAAAGAAGACCTCAAGTTTAGTACTCTATTAAGGATTGTAAGGTTGTAAGTGCTTGTGAAAAGTTGGATTCTACATACAGGGTAACAAGGTCCCACCCTAGAGTTGGAGAGATCCTTGTGCCTGAATTAGAAACTCTGAGAAGAAGTAGCTTCAGAAGGGCCAAGTCTCTGTCTAAAACAGTTTTATCACCACTGACAGTTACTCCAACCACAACTCAGAATATCATTGTCAACCAAGTAGTAATGGCAAATTGGTTGGATTCCACTACTTTGAATATTCCAGGTATAGCCCATGACCTGCCTAGAAATCCGAAAATATATCTCCCCATATATAAACATGATGGGACAAGAACTATAGAGGAACATCTGTTAGCATTCAAGAATTCTTTGAAATTGTTAAATATATAGCATGAAGATGTTGCTTGCAGATTGTTCCCGTTCACTCTCTAGGAGGGAGCTTATGACTGGTTTCTAAATCTCATGAGCAATTCTATTACCAGTTGGAATGACCTAGAGAAAGTTTTTATATCACAATTTGGGGAAGTGATAGACCCCAGTGTGTTATACCAACAATTTTCCAACATCAAGAGAGAGTCGGGAGAAGCTGTCAGGTCATTCAATATGAGGTTCCAAAGAGCTTATGGTAGAATGACTGGTCATTACATCCCAAATGCAAATCTGGCCTTAGAAATCTATAAGAATGCATTGGATTCGGTGACCTCTATTTTTCTCAAAAGAGACATCAATATCACAACCCTGGCAAGAGCTTATAAAGAAGCTTTAATTCTTGAAAGACAGTTAGGACCTCAAATTATGAGCAGTCCTTTGATGTCCTATGTTACACAGAACATGCCTATTTTGAATCCTATTCCACATCATGAGTTAGTGCCAACATGTCATGCTCTACCCAAGGAAACTCCGTTAACTGTGACATCCACTCAGCATGTGCAAAATATAGAGAAAGGTTCTGATAAGTTCAAAGTGGAAGTGCTTGAAGTAAACATTTGTGATCTAGCATTACCCAAATTTGAAGTTTTTCCTGGTGAGTTAAATTTTCCTAAAAATTAAAGAAATATTGATATTTCTGGTTCATCCAAAAATAGTACAACCAGGGTTTCAGATTCTTTCACTTTTCTCGAAGAGTCAGAAAGTCTTGTAGGCACTCCTATGGATGAAATGCAAGATTTTCAACAGCTCCAAAGGGACAGTTATAATTTGAGATGTGAAAGTCTAGAACCTACCAATGATCCTTCCTCATTAGAAGATGATGAAAATGAGATTCAATATCACTATGCAGAAGTAACTAGGAAGGAGGACAACATCATTGGGGATATGAAGGAAATTAAAGCTAACATCCCCCTCCATGAGCTGGCCCAGATTGTTGAACAAAAGGATAACTTGATTGAAGCTTACATTGGACCACCTATTGAATTTCAAGAAAAGGAGGAAAAGATAGTAAATGTGAATGTGGTCAACCAACTCGGGATAGATGAAGAGTCTCAGTATAAGCCTTTGATTACTAAACATAATATTAAAGAAAAGGTTGTAAATCATGTTGATATAAATATTGGAGTTTATAATTTGGCAGCTGAGAAGGTGAGAACAGTTACAGCTCTAATCAATCACAACAATGACATTTGGACATTACACATTGATGGGGTTAAATCTAAGCAAGGCTCAGGTAAAAAAGCAAATTATAAAAATTCTACTAGAGGGATAAAAATTGAAGTCTTGGATATTGAAGCAGTAGAGCAACCACAAAATATTCAAGTTATTAAGAACCAGGACATACGAATAAAATATGATATCTTTGAGTTGTTACATAAATCTGAAGATGTGATGGTCTGGGTCTAGAGAGGCTTTAAGGTATTTGATCCTGGGGGTTTTTACATTCAGTCCTTTTGAAAGAGTTCTGCAAACCCTTCAAGTAGAAGCATGAACATGTTATTATATGATTTGTTTAATTTGAAAGAGTTGCAGATTTGTTTTTCAATGGGACAAGATCCATAAAAAAATAAAATAAAAAAAGAGAGAGAGGGAAGATGATAAACACAAGTCTTTCCTAGGTAACAAAAAGTTTTGGAAGCATAGTCTGGAGTGCATTTCGTCAACAGGACCTGAAGGTAATTTTTCTAAATTTACTTGCAAATGGTCAAATTTTTTTTAAGGCACTATTTCTCTGCTTTTCCATTTGCTACATTTTTTTGAGTGATCAAAGAAGTTGTAACATGTGTATACATTGTAAATAACTCAGCAGTTTTATTTTATTTTAGCTTATTTTCTATGTCTGTGCAGTGTTGTTTATTTTTGTTTTGTTTTAAATGCCTGTACAGTTTTTAGTTTCTTTTTATTTTAGTTTATTTTTCAGGTTTGTACAGTTCTGTGTTTTATTTCCTTTATTGTCTGTGCAGTTTTTAGTTTATTTTAAAGTTCAGTATTTTATTTTTTTTAAATGTCTGTACAGTTTATTTTATTTGTTTTTAAAGTTCTGTGTTTTCCCCTAGTCTGTACAGTTTATTTTATTTTGTTTGTGAGGTCTGTGTTTATCCTTGAGGTCTGTGCAGTTTATTTTGTTTTAAATTCTGTTCTTTAAGCTTTTCCTGAACATCAATGAAAAAGTCAGCCTTCCAAAAAAAAAAATTGTTTTTATTCTGTGCTGATCAATCCAGTGTCCATTCTGTTCATTATTCAAATTGAGATAGTCTGCTTAAACTGAATAGTGGAACTATTTTGTTATTCAGAACAATGGTAGAAAGATGATTGGATTTTGTGTTTTGCTTGCCACAGTTATTTTAATTATAGAGAAATTGCTATGCTATTTAGCTGGAGAAACTCCTAGGGAATCCAAGAAAAGTTGGTCATAAGAGGGGACTATGATTCATGTAATTATTTGAGTATCCACAGAGGCTATCAGTGCCCAAGCTGAAGCAGTTCCAGATTGATGAAATATTAAAAGAAAATTGTTATTCTTTCTAAGGCCTTTCAGATGTTGATCTATTTCAAAAGCAAAGAGATGAAAGTTGAGCAAGACAGCATGAAATTGGCACTCTGTTATTTCCAATATATATATATATATATAAAAGAGTTATATAATCAAAGAGACAACCAAGACTTCAAAAGATATTCTTCTTCTACCAAGTTGTAGATTCTACCTTACAGTTGTAAATCTGGGTCATGTAAATCTAAAGGGTAACTCTATCGGGGCTATAAAAGGCAAACTAGTAAACAAAACTCTACTCGGTTTCCCATTTTTACAAATCTAGAAAATCTGATCAATCCAGAGTTCAACATTCAAAGGCCCAGTCATTCTTGAAGAAAGTTTTATACGCTTGTAATTGCACATCAAAAATCTTCCTTAAATGATTCAGCCTAGTATGTCCTTGGAAAATTTTAACAACTATCAGTTAGTAGTCAATTTATTTTGAAGAATATCTGTGGCAAGGCTTGATGCATGGTCTATATTGTTTTGAAACTAGAGTCCTGGGTTCTAAAATAATGCTACTATTTTACCCGCAGATATCGCCATTTGTTGAGAAGCAACACACCCCCACTGAAAAATGAATTTCCATCCTTTGAAAACTTTGAGCTTTCATTTTGCAGTAAGGACCCTCTTGATATTTTTCAGGTTTTAATTCCAAATTTGCTTGCCTCCTTTTTAAAGTTGTGCTTTTATTTGCATCTGACTTTGTTTTAGTTCAAAATTCATTTTTCACATGTTAGAATCATTGCTGATTAAAGAAAATCTTTCACTGATATGAGAAAATGCAGAATCCAGACAGAAAAATTCATCAGAGGCCAAAACTTTCCATTTTTGGCAAAGTCACGAAATCGCGACACTTCCATTTTTGGAAATGTCGCGAAATCGCGACAGGTTTCAGAAAAATCTGCCAAGTCAGAAAACGTAGCGAAATCACGACACTTTCCATTTTTTGAAAATGTCACGATATCATGACACTTTCCATTTTTGGAAATGTTGTGAAATCGCTACAGTTTTGGAGAGAAAGCAAGATCGTACAGAACGTCGCAAAATTGTGACATGTCACGAAATTGCGACATGTCGCGAAATTGCGACATGTTGCATTTTCACGACTGCCAGAGTGAAAAAGAAGCTAAGGCATGAAAGAGGTCGCGATTTCGTGACATGTTGCGAAATTACGACATGTCGCATTTTTGCGGCGCGTGAAGGAGAAAGTTACAGAATGCAAGAAAACGTAGCGAAATCATGACACTTTCCATTTTTGGAAATGTCGCAATATCGTGACACTTCTATTTTTGGAAATGTCATGAAATCGCTACAGTTTTGCAGAGGGAAAGCCAGAACGTACGGAACGTCGCGAAATCGCGACGTGTCGCGAAATTGCGACATGTCACGAAATCACGGTTGGATGGAAAGAAAAGAGCTAAGTCCTAGAAATGTCGCAAAATCATGACAGGAAGGAGCAAAAAGGAACAAGGCATGAAAAGCGTCATGAAATCGTGACATGTCGCAGTTTCGCAGCAGGAGGAGCCAAAAGAAGTGAAGGGCGAAGAAAGGTCGTGATTTCGTGACATGTCGCGAAATCGCGACATGTCGCAGTTTCGCGGCTGCCAGGGCAAGAAAATGGTTAAGGCAAAAACACATCACGAAATTGTGACATTTTTCTAAAAAATACGCCAAGGCAAGGACACGTTGCGAAATCGCGACACATTTGAGAGAAAGAACAAAGTGCCAGAACACGTCGTAAAATCACGACAGGAAGTGTGCAAGAGAAAGCTCAAGTTAAAATAGGTGTCACGAAATCATGACGCATTTAAGGGAAAGCACCGAAGGTAGAAAAGAGGCGCGATTTCGCGACATGTCCGTTTTCGCTGTGATAAAGCAGAAGGTGTCACGAAATCGCAACAAGTGAGGAAGAGCCAGGGGCAAGTCAGAGAAGAGTCACGATTTTGTGACATGTCGTGAAATTGCGACGTGTTGCGGTTTCGCTACCAAGCAAGCAGAAAAGTTGCCAAGAAGGAGAAATGGTCGTGATTTCGTGACATGTCATGAAATCATGACATGTTGCATTTTCGTGAAAATGATAGGGAAGCAGGTCGTGATTTCGTGACATGTCATGAAATCGCGACATGTCGCATTTTTGCGGCCTTGGTGGGGAAGAGCTACCAAAGCAAGGAGGATGTCGCGATATCGCGACATGTCCCGAAATCGTGAAATGTCGCATTTTTGCGGCCTTAGCAGCAAAGAGCCCAAACATGAAAAGACAGCTGGAAATGGACACGTGTCATGATTTTGTGACACGTGTCAAAGCATGAATCAGGCCACATGCAAATGAACTATAGGGTTTCATTTTAATATTTAAAGTTTTGATTTAATAATTTTAAAATGCTAACCCTTGTTTGTCTTTCATGCAGGAAGCCATCTGGCACTTGCATGATAACGGAGAAATGGCCAAGAAGACAAAGTTAAGTGCAAATTAATTGAAGACCGCCATATTGAAAGAAAAGGTGCCGAGAATTGCTGTTTCATCCAAATTTTACAGATCTGGCCGCAAAGAAACTTTACGGTGACTAAGCAGCTGCATTTTTAATGGAGTATGTCGGGAATTGGCCAGAAAATCAAAATATCTACACCCAGTTACCAGAATTTGCCGATGAATGCATTTAATGATAATTTATGGCAGAATTAATGGTTTGCAGACATTTTCAACTCAGGGATGGCTCTGCAGAGATGAAATGTCAGAGAAGTGGTGACTCATCCAAATTACCCGAGGGCATTAATGAAGACATTTACTCATAGTTGCGGGTGAATGCAAGTGGCATTCAAATTCTATTTTCTTCATTTATGGCAAGTGACTGCACTGAGTTGCAGAGTGGTTAAGTTTTATCAAGACTTTATTTTAAATGGTTTTATATTGTAAAACCCAGGTACTAGGGTTTAATATGATAAGATTTACGGTTGGAGAAGAAGATATTTCTAAAAATATCAGGGTCTGTCCTGAGTCTATAAATACTTCTTCTCAATGTAATTGTAGGAGGCGAAAACTTAGAAATAAAAGGCTATTGAAGCAATTTCTTGAAAATTTTGTTAAATACTTTATTTTTGGACTTGGAGTTGATGTGCTTTTGTTTTCTGTGATAGCATGGCCAGGAGCCTAATATTTTTTAGATTGTGATAAGTTCATCTTCTTTTGTTATCCGTTTCTTTAAAGTTTATTAAATATATGCTGTGAATCTGTGACATCAAGATTAAATATGCTGTTAGGCTTCAGTTGTTCTATTGTATGCTAGGGAAAATTATAGATTTAATGTTCAGGCTTGTTCTAATTGCTCTGTCCTCATTGTGCGAGCTAGGCTACCGGTGAAAGATATCAATTTTAACTAACTTCCCTTCGGTTTATAATTTTTTGTTAGATCTGTTCCATCTCTGCCTTATGCTCTTAGTAGAAAGTGATCTTAGAAAGCTGGACACTTTCTTCTTTGATTTGTTCTGTTGTGAAGCTGATAGTATAAATAAAATTGGTAGTTTTGTTTTACAGTTAAGTTTGATAAACTTCTCTTTCCGCCTTACCCTACCCTCTTTGTTTTATCGTGAAATGATCCATTTTTATTTTCTTATAAATTTGTCTTTTATTTAAATCTTCTGACCCATAAGAGCTAGATCAAAGAATTAATTTTAAATCTGATTGTCAACAAGTGACAACTACTGAACATTACTGAACAAGTTCAGTGAGCCCGTTGTAAGGTAACAGACAGTACATATTGAAAACTATTCTAGAAGTGGAAAAGAGTGAATTGACATTCGACCCAACTCTATAACTCACACCTTGGATAACCAGATAGATCCTAAAGTGAGTGGTATTTATCCCGTATAAGTGTTATCAAATTTTTATACTCATTCTTCATAGGGTGTGTATAAAAGTCGGAAAAACAGGAACCTTATCCTCTTTGATCACTTGACTAAATGAGAAATAATTTTCCATATCTAGGATCTAACTATCTGGAAATTTGGGATCCCTAGATCCATCATAAGTTTGAACCTCACATTTGGCTTGAAAGTGAGAATCAAAAGTGTGCATCTTAGTAGTTGGTTATGGAAGTTGTGCATGTGTGTTATTGGATTTGTCTATAAAATTACTATTTTAGGTAACACTATTATTTTTTCTACCAAATTGGTAGCCATGGCTTGACTAGAGTTTGTTAGGGAAGATGTTTGACCAGATTTGTGTTTGGGAGTGTTAGGTACTACTAGAAATTCATTCTAGATTATAACAAGAACTTTGTTATGCCACAAGGTAGAATAAGTATTTACAAAACTAAAAAATAATATTATCATTGGATTGGGATTAAAAAAATGCTTTGCAATGAGTATATATAAGTCTATACTTGGGAAATGCTATATATTTAAAATTTCAAGAAATCGATGTCTTTCTAGACAACAAAAGATAATTGAAATAATTTTCCTCTTATAGAATCTTCAAAGAATATTCAATAGTTTAAAAATTCTATATGAACCTTCTATATTTTCACTCACATTCAAGAGTAAAGCAATTACAAATTATTGAGTGAACCCTCCCATACAACATGTGAGATAAAAATTCATCCATGAGAGCCAAAATTAATGGTCATTTTATGTCAACAATACATCTTAATATTTATTTATGCCATATTATCATTGCATGCCAGACTTATGCTAAAATCACCAACATGACATTGTGTGCAGATTCCAAATGTTTGAAAGGAGGGTTTTTCAACTTCATCATAGAACAATAATATGAACTTCATGGTCTCCTTCCTTTCCAAATAGGTATAGGTTTCTTATGTTAAATAATTTTTTTTGAAAGGAATTTCAAAACATCAAATTAAAAGGGAAGAGCGATGGGTGGAGGTGGGGTGTGGAAGGGCATGGGTGCACTCCACATGACATGGGGTAATGGTATTATGTGCACCACAGGGAAACAAGAATAAATGGGGGGTTGTCAACATGTCAATGATACAATCTACAAAAATGTCATGAGTAATATGAGCATGTGTAATGAGTAGATATTCATGGTCTCTTGTAGAATAATGATTATGGATTAAGGAGATATTATTGAGTCAACCTTTCTACTCATCATAGGTTATATTTTCTTCATAATCCTTGATGGGTGTATTCTTTGGCTTCTCAACATTTGGTGACTATGTAATAAATTTTTTATTCTTTATTTATTTCTCTTGATGGTTTACAAAATTGAAAAGACCCCTGGTTTATTTCCCCCCATGGAATGCATGGGTGCCCTCACATCACCTTTATATTTATGTAATATTATTTAAAAAAAGATTCACAAGAATATTCTATGGATATTTTGCTTGGCATGCAATCCATTCCACTTCTTTTTCTATCCAATGACTTTATTTTTCTCACAAATTGAGGTATATATCTTTCTCTAAGTACACAATTCTATATAATTATTAAAAAGTATTTTTCAAGCCATGTTGGAGATCTTATATTATTTGGTACTATGTTAAATTACCCCCATGGTACATTTGTACTATTATAAATATTATATTAGAGTGTGAGTTATTATTATTATTTTATTGGTAACGGGTTTTGAAAGGGATCCAAAACCTTATATACAAGTTGTAGAGAGGATCCTATGAAGGTTCGACTCAATACAGAGCAAGCCTAAAAGGGGCCATTAATTATGACCACACAACAAAAAAAAAGAGATACATATTGATTATGACCCAAAGACACAAATCAAACAAAGAAAAACAATTTACAGACAAAATGGGATAACCCAACAACCCCACATCATTTCGGGACGTAATCCTCATCATATTTAGGATCATCTTCCATGGGGAGACTAGCTTTCTATGCATTCATCTGGTGAATAATTTTTCTTGCTCTTAAGAGCATTGAAGTTTCTAGAGTGACTATGTCCTCCAAGTCAGTGATCTAGCCAAGGTCACCCATTTGATGAACATACTGAGATCCTAGGGATGGTCCTGATGTAGTATTTTGACTATTGCAAGCAAGGGAGGGAATTTTACCTTTCTCACCTATATTTTTAATGTGGACTAAGCATCTATTAGGTGTTACAAATGGACCTACAGGAGGTAATCCTCTTTAATTTCTTGCCCTATTAGGGGCTTCATTATCTACATCAATCACCAAGACATCATGGGGGATTTCCACCAACACCAAAAGTTGGTCTAGAACTAGTTCAAGATCAATGGTCTGCCTTTCATATTTGATGATGTGCTAGTCTAGATTTTGGCTAATATATTTGTAAATGATCAAGTGGAGACCCTGGTGCTTGGAGTAAGTGGAATTCCATCTTAAAAAAAATTTAGAGATCTCCATCGAAAAGAATAGATACTCCAGAATGTTAATCTGCTTGACATATTTAAAAAAAAAATTGAATGCCATGTGGAATCTATGGATAGTTGAAGACAGTTTGTCCACAGTCAGGTACTGCATAATCAACACCATGGCCTGATTATAGGGTAGAGGGAGGCCCTCCCAAACATACCCATTGTCCTTTTTCAACAAATATTTCCCTCTGTCATGGAAGAAATCCAACTCACCCGCCATAGAATGCTTATAATTTTGGATGATCTCCCCATCATTGGGGAGTTTTATATTTTAAACCAAAAAATTGATGGTCACAACAATGGTGAGTCCCTTGAGGGACACTGTACCATTGTTCCAGATTTGAACAAACTTATTTGAAATCACAGGGTCATCCCTGGTAAAATTATTTAGGAAATTTAGTAACCCATGAGAAGCCATGATATCCTCAACCAGTGGGTCTAATTGTAGTTATTTTGGCTCCAACAATGCCATCCTACAACACATAAAATATATCTTATGAATTATATATATATTTGTAGTATATTATGAACAAGACATATCACAATACATCTACTGCAAAGTAGATCATGCTATTGACAAAATTTGATCTAGAATTCATAAGCCAAAATTCCATCAAGGGACAATTCATAGTAGATAAATTAGCAGAGGTACCTCTTCAGGATAGCAAGCATCTCACTATAGAATTTCCTAGTGTAATTAAACTTCCACTATGTTCAAAAGAATCTCTAGTTTCTATTGTGCACAAGAAGAATTAAAAGACCAAAATTCAATGGCTAGGAAGGATTCATGTTCATATCCTTGGGCTTAGAGCTTGCCTTGAACTATTTATTGGGTTGATTGACCCTGGGATATCTCACAAAATAGATCATACCATGCTCGATGATGATTTTTTTCATACTATAAGAGCTTATCAAAAAAGGATATGACCAGAATGGGGAGCGAAGCTAGCAATAATATTTGAAAATGGTAATAGTGGAAAGAGTGGGCCAATGAAGACACACCTTGTATTTATTCATCCTCCATGACTGAACCTTACAAAAAACCATGCCACCTTGGCATCCAAAATTGGCATGATCTAGATGGTTCTACTGTTACACCCTATTGAATTGAAAAATTGGTGCAAGGAGGTGATGGGGCTATGATTGGTAATAATCTCAATCTCATAGGCTAAGATAAGCACATGAATGGTGTCCTGATATCTATACTTTTTCTTTGTTTAACACTTTGTTGTGGATCCTTGATTATTTGTTATTTTCCAAGGTCTGAAGATAATGTTGACACTAGTCTTGGAAAGAAACCCCTTGATACCACCTTTATTACTAGCCTATTTAATTATTATCTTAAAATGATAACCCTCGCACCAGTGATCATGACTAGTGTAGTCCAAGGAATGTTAGGTGGGCTCCTTGGGGTGTGAACCTAAGGACTATCAATTAACTATCTTCAACTCAAAGAATGATGTCATCTTAGCATGGAAGTGTAGTAGAACTTAAACCATGAGGAATAAATCATATTCATGCAGCCACATCCATTACCCATCTAGACACAATGGCGGAGATTAACCCTAGATGATTTGATGCCATTCATATGTGGTAGCCTTATTCTCATGGTAAAATTTCATGATACATTGGGTAAAGTCATAACAACACATCGAAAGGGACTACAGAGTCAACCCAACGTTAGCCATAGCATCATCTACTTTATTTCCTTCCTCATAATGTGTTGAATTAAAATATTGTTGATCGCATAGAGGTGAAGTATTATCTCTTGGACAAGAAGACCAACATTTCAAGGTAAATTTGTGGTGCCTTTGACGTAGTTTATTTAATTTATAAAGTCATCTTCAAATATAAAACTCTAATTTTTGGATTCTAATGTCACTTGGATACCACGAAAGACTACTCTAGCTTTTGCAAAGTTGTTTAACTAGACTCCCAAATTTTTAGCATAAGCCAAAATAACTTTTCCTATATCATCATGGATTAACCCTCCATAGCTCTCTTCACTAGGTTTTTATTTTGATACACCATAAAAATTTAATTTAAACCAAAAAGGGGGTAGGATAATCCATGATACAAGAGATCAATCCATAATGGGGTGGGATTGGCTAGAACTCTCAAAAGAGAGGTTGATAGACACTACCAGTTGGATTTCAAAAGGATGTGGTACTATCATCAAAATAAATAAGGTTGGCTTTTTCATATGCAAAGGAAATAATTATTAAGAAAATATAATCTAGATCATGGCAATAATATTGAAAGGCTCTATTGTTTCTCTCCAACCAGACCTACCACATGAAATGGTGAAGGACAATGGACCACCAGTATTTGAGGTGATTAGAATGGAAAGGGTTGGATCATTGGAGGGTAGGTCGATGATGTACAAGGGGAAAATGAAGGCAACAGATGCAAGAGATAGGAGGGATGATAGAACTTTATCAAAAAAGTGTGGGATCCTAAAAATCATACACCTATTCTAGTAATAATTGAATATCACACAAAGCACATACATGAATTGATGAAATTGAAATAACCAAAAGAAAGGTTTATTTTATTAAAATTGAATCAATCCACGGTTACAAATTCATCCCTCTTAGGGATACCCAATGCGATACAATGCTACAATCATGAGAAATCCCTCACAAGGGTAGATGTAATCTATAGGCCTTTTAGAATGCATATGAACTGCTCTAGATCAAGTTTGACCTTCTTATCTCATTGGGAGAGACATTTGTTGCCTTGAATGCATTGATAATGGAGTACTAAAAACCCTACATTCAAGAAATAACAAGAAATAATTAAAAATAATGGAGGCCTCTCTTGATGAGACTTTTAATCTAAATCTTGCATAAAAGATTCCATATGAAACATGAAATCAATAAAGCATGAAAAGCATAATAATATATCTTAAAATTGATAAATCTACCATCTAGAATGTGAATGAAACTTAGATCTATTCATATAAAATCCTAATTAAGTAATTAGAGCATGAAATGTAAAAGAAATAGTTTAATTATCCTAGTTACCAAATGATTTACAATTAGAGCAAAATATCTTAAACCATGATTCTCTCTAGTAAACTATCTCTAAGAAATAAATCCTAGGTTAAACTTATCTAATATAATATAGTGAAGAATAATCCTATAGCTAAATCAATAGGAAATGAAAATTATACCCTGACCATGGGTCTATAGCATAGTTGGCACCATTATCTACAACTGACAGTCGCTTCTGAGCCAAAAATGTAGTTTCTATCCAAATGTGGCCTTAAATATCCAATTCCCCTTGATGAATTGATGATCAAATATTTCCTCGGTGTCCTCCGATGGATTTTGCAATTGGTTTGCTTAAATTTATGCTTTAAGTCCCTCAATTGGGTTTCTTTATTCTCCTAGGCTCCTATGACCTTCATGGTTTCAAATGCCATTTTGATCTCCAATTGGGAAAAAAAAGTGTTCCTCTCAATGGTAGCAAGTGAGTCTACAATTTGATAGAGCTTCACTATGTTTCAACTCGAGATTCATCTAGAATTCTCCCAAATTTGGAGAGGGATATTATAGCACTTAGGAAGACCTTATATTGGCTTCATGGAGAATCCAAGATCAAGAACCTTCAGTTAGGGCATTTTAATGGAAACGTATAGAAGATTCTACACCAAAAATATTTGAAACTTGAATAACTTGGTTGTTGTAACCAATTTTGGGTTGGTTGATATCAAACTTATTTGAAGTCTAATCATGGTTTTGAGGCATGTTCAGACCTATGTGGGTGTCAGTCATTACCAACACTGACTAGTCAAAAATTCCTAAATTGAGTGGTTAGAACCATTGCCTCATCTTGGAATCTATACAATATATTTAATATGGTCTGCTATCATGTCCCATATGAGTAGTCACATCAACATGATGCATTTTAGGTGTCTCTAGATGCCCCTTTTGAGATGCATTGTGAGATCAAACAACGCTGAGAAAAAATAGGCCTCTTGAAATGATATTTTTGGTTGCATGATGATCATTAGTCTGATCAACATTAGATGCCCAAGGTCCTGCAAAAATATGTGTATCCTAGAATCATTGCTTCCAACTGAGGGAAGTCTTAAATTATAAGAGCTGGCACTCGTCATCAGTCATTCAGGTAGATTTAGTGCTACTATAGGAGTTTGAGCCTATGTATCTGAAAGGAGGAGAGCTACAAACTAAATTTTCATATTTTATTTTTGTCCCAGGAAAAGGGTAAGCTTATTATAGTTGTTGGCAATGATTCATAAGATGAATGCAATTTTGATAAGATCAAGGAATCTAAAATCAAGGGATCTTCTATCGACTTTTGTTATGATTATGATATTATGACAAGCCCCTTAAGCGATGAGTCGATGAGGGTAGGACAATTAAATGAAGTAATGAGTCGCTTGACCACTATGAATGATTTGACCAATTTAATGTTTAGCATTTTGATACTTGGCTAGGCCCAATTAGCCATGATTATAATGGTTAATAGTAATTGTATATCTCTATTTCATGGAGTGGTCCAACCAAAAAGGCCTTCTTAGTAAATCAAGATGATAATAATTCCAATTAGGCATATGTTGAATCATATTGTTCGATGATATGCAAAAAATATCATAGAATAATTGATATGATTGCATCGTTCTTGTGGAGAAATTCAGTCATCTAGACCTTCTTCAGGATTTTAAATGAAGCATATAAATTCCACAATGACTAATTTACCCCAAATGACCTTATGGTAATTTATTCATCTTGTCATATTGCATGGATTACAAGTCGCTGCAACCACAAAGTGTATAGGGTAAATAACTAGATACGAGGCATATTTGAATTGTGAATTATCTAATTTTTTTGTTATTTTTAATATTTTTAAAAATTCTGGTCAAGTGGATATTTTTAATTTAACATTTTGAATCTCCTCACAATGGGATTTTGTAGCATTTATTACAGGTTACTAGCCACACTTGTTAGAAGTAGCCAAATTTGGTAAATTTTCTTAATCGTAGCTCAGACCCATGGGTAGAAAAACCCTAATTCTACACCCATGGGTGCCAGGCACGATTAGGAGAAAAATGTAAAACATTTAAGAAAAATCTATCATTTTCGACTTCATTATTTCCAATTGCCAACTTGCAAACCTAAGAGCTCTAAAAGGTGAGTGATAAAATTTGATACAAAATGCTACCACAAACTTGACCTCTCTACCAACCTGATCGATGGCCGACCAACCTAAGGCATCCACCAGTGGAGGCACCGATGCTCCGAAGGTAGCACACAAAACCATAACCATTTATTAGCACTTATTGGTTTAAAATAAACTCATTAATTAATGAGCTAAATGAACCACATTAAACTATCGATAATGAACCTCACCCTAGTCTAGGATTTAGCATAGGTTAGATTAGATGGGTGGGTTTAATTTTGGGGGATTTTTGGGATGGCATGTGACCCTTAAAATGTCATGATGCTTAGTCATAGATGGTAGATGCAGCTCCCAATTGGAAAATTGGGGGCCATGGCTATCAACCATGACTATAATAAAACTACAATGGTCATAAAATTGATCATTGGCATCAACCACTAGTCCCATTTGTGGTTAGGTAACTTTAGGAAAAAAATTAAATTTTCAATTTTTTTAATTAATTATTGTTTTTTGAAACTTTTGTGAATTTGTTTGAATTTTTAGGTTGTTTTTAATGTTTTTGATTGATTTTATTTATTTTTTTATGCTTTCAACTAGACTCTCACTATACGGGTGAGGGAATCTAAGATCCTTTGTAACCTGCATAGTGTCCTCCTACCAGTAGAGCAAGACTGGTTCATAGTGTAGGCTTTGGCTATGTCCTTATATTGGCTACCATTAGGACTGACTAGGCCTATATGACTGCATTGGCCTAACACTGGGACACACAAACCAACACCTTCCACCTATCGATAGGTGAGATGACTATTACCTTGGAGAATGTCCACCACATTTTTAGACTTCCTCTAGATGGTGAGGCCATCACATCTTCATTAACAAAGCTGAAGGTCACAGTATTCACTAGGATATTTTGTGCTTATAGTTATGAGACATAGCTAGAATCAGACTACGTAGGGGTCCACATAGAGCACTGGTACATTGATCGAGTCTTATCCCAATGGGTAGCCATGTTTATGCACCTGATCATCTATATCGTGCTCCCCAACACTTTAGGATTGAGGTTCCCTTGGAACTTCCTGGCTAGGAGATATGATTTCCTTGCCAACATTGATTATTAATCACTAATATTGTCCTAGGGGAGTGCCTTAATTGCACATCTCTATAATGAGCGGTATCAAATTACATAGTGGAGAAGAGTAGGCATTGGATGTAGCCTACTACTATAGATCTAAGGTTGGTAGCACATCACCATAGAGCACCCTATAGGATTACCTCTAAGGATTGACATAATTCCTATGAAGCGATAGTGCTATGAAGCATGCTAGCCTTGAGAGAATGAGGGCTTCAAGAGCAGGTCTCACGCAAGGGACCTAGACTACTATATTGGGCAGTTTGTATGATTGCAATTGGGCCAGTTTGAGTGGTGGTCATACCTAGGCTACCCTACATGAAAAAGGCTGATGACTACCTATGATGGAAACACAAATATAGATGGATCCTTGGGCATAAATCCAAGGTAAGAGAGTTCTTCTACTTCTATCACATCACTAGGCAATTTGGGATCTGGTAGGATATCCTAGTAGTACCTACTATCTACTGTAGACACCTAAATCGTGTCATGATTAGGGGAGCTACTTACATAGACACACTCATAAGATCATAAGACATAATATTGGACTTTCCAAGTAGCAATAGTGGTTCTCACCACTCATTTGGGGTCTTTTCAAGCCATCCAAGCTTGTTCGCTCAAGCTAATAGCAACCAAATTCTAGCTACTCAAGCCTAGAGCGACCAGACCTTAGCCACTATCGACGATAATGACCATATCATAACCACTGTATACGATAGTGGCTAAGCCATAAGAAGTGGTTTACTAACAAACAGGTCCAATCTTGAGTGAAAGTGGTAGTCTGCATGCAATAAAGGTGAGCAAGAGTGACTTTGCATTCCTTTTCATGACCAGTTCACATAGGAGACTTGAGTTTGCATTTAGACTTAAGTTAAATGACCTCTAAGCATAAAAAAAGGACAAAAGCTTCTCATGCTAATGAACATTTTGCATAGAAGACTCAAGTGGGCAGTTATATTTTAGTTAACTAGCCTTCAAATATAGACAATAGATAAGGGCTTCTCATGCTAACTTGCACTATGCATGAGAAATTCATTTCTAGGGCTTGGACATAGACCTAGGTTTTCACACTATAAAAGTTGCAAGCCTAAGAGCACCAAAAAAAAGGATACACATGATCCATATATGACATATAGAGACCCGAATCACATATAGGAGATCATTTCAGAGAGAGCTCTCTTTGGGATCACATGTGTGGCAGAGATTTGACAAATCAAAGGGAATAACACCTACTTTCTTCAAAATTAGATCATAGTCTTTGATCCATAGCTTTGGGGAAAGGAGAGCAAGGTTTTCTTTAGTGGCCACTATCTTGGACAGTGGCCCACAGGCTTGGCTTAGATAGACATAGCATATTTTATCTTATTTTCTTATATCATTAGCATATATTTACTTGATTCCATGGTATTGTTTTATCATATTTCTATTACATTATTTGATTAAACAACCTCATCTGGGGAGGCAATCTCGAAAACCTAAAGGTGTGTTGTTCTTTCATTTCTTGTAGGGCCATAGGTACATTGGACGAAGGTTACAACATATGAGAGAAAAATGGATCCCTCTAGGAAAAAAACCTGGAGAAGGAGGCATCTGTAAGCCCTCATACATTTTCGTGTACAAAATTGGGAAGATTTTTACAAGTGCACCACCTCTTCGCAGAAGGGGCACTCCTTGCCCATTTGTAATTTATAGTATCAAAATGGGTATCCCTAAGAGGGACCGACATGTAACTAAGCTTCAATATCAATAAAGAGATCCATATTTTGTTATTTCATGTTATATGCTTTATTTTTCCTCTTGTCTTTCCATTTTATCTTTGGTATTTTAAATAAGCATTGCAAGTAGGGTTTTCAAAAAAGGAACCGGTGCACGCATTCCCAGGGTCACTACAGATGGCAATCATGATGGGATGACCACTAAATTTTCATTTTTTTCCATAATACTAACTTAATTTTATGTGTAGGTCTAGCCGCTCTGAGCTACAGAGGCCAAAAACTAGCTGCTCTGAGCTATAGTGACTAGAAAATAGCTGCTCTAAGCTAAAACGACCAAGAACCAATCACTCTAGTCAACAACGGCCAGGACTAGAGTGCAGCAGAGGTCAAAACATCAACTCTCTGAACTAGATCAAAGGTTGGTATATATTTTTTGATGTTTTACATCTTTCTATCTACTTTTGTGTTTTCAGAACAGAGAACTTAAAGCACATTTATGTTTGGAAATTGAAAGAATAAAGAAAAAAGAATTAAGCATTTCACATATCTTAGATCTTCTTTTAAATTTTCCACTAGGTTTTGCTAGGAAAAACGACTTATGCCTAAAAATTTCATCCTAGAATCCAATGTGCTAGATATTATATGTTGTTTTCTTGCTTTGGGGCCCTACTAGAGGCCATATTTACATGAGATAAAGTGCGCTCATACAAATCATAGTAGTTCATGCATATTTCTAAATATTGAAATGTACTTTTATACTTAGGCATATAGGAAAGACTCATTGCTGCTATATGATGCACTTTATGTTATGCAAGCTTAAAATAAACACCACACACACACGTATCATTTAAATATTGGAGAGTTATATTTCATCACCAACCTTCAATTCAATCCAGTGATGTTGGAATTCATCTCCTTCCACTAGTTTACCCCCTAGAGCTTCCTAGAAACGGATTGGAAAACTTACTTATAGTGACACTAAGTTACTTGTGTTCAAACTGTCTCCCACTATTGGATAAATCATTGGTTCAGAGTGAAGGAGCTATGCAAACCCCCCATTGGGTCTTCAACGGTGTACCCTAGATTATTTTGAGAAAATCATGTTTGGCATGGGTGTACTTGATTTTCACTATGGATGAGTCTTCTCATTCTTAATCCAATAACAAGAGTAAATAAATCAAGAGAACAACACATCAAAACACATCAAAAATTTTAGGGCACACTTAAATTGGTAATCAAGATAAACATTTGTTTGGAATTGCGTGGTCAATTCTAAATAGCAAACTCAAAAGATCAAGTCATAAAACAACATGGTCAAAACAAGAAGTAAACACCCTCGGTATGATACCGAGGGAGAGATAGAAGTAATTCATACCCATAGGTGAAGTCATAGTAATGTTGAATGACCTACCCATAAGACCATGAGACGTAGCTCCATGAGCCTAAGGGGTGATAACTCAACTCTTGGGGGATCTCCTCAAGAAACCCCAAGTAAGGAACCACATCAAGGAAAAAAGTCACATAAAAAAAGAGGCTTCACAACCATCCTCATTAGGGAGACATGAGAAGACCTCAAAGGCCTCCTCTAAACACACAAAAATGTCTCAAAGACATGAGGCAACTTTAAGGGCTTCCTCCTCACATGACATAAAAAAGTTTTTAAGACCCATTCTTCACATGGGGATGATAAGATTACCACATCTCCATCCACATGGAGAAAACATATCACCACTAAGCCCTATTAATCAAGAATGCAAACAAGAATTGCAACATGTCAAGACTCACAAGAAACATATGAAATAGGTCTGCCCACTGAAGGGCAAGAAACTAGAGGTACATCTAGTCATGGGAATCATATAGAAGAAACCCTTCACACAAAATGAAATATTCCCATAGACTATGACCTCATAGGAGTAAATGGCACCCCATGGAACCAGCCATGGATAATGAGACAACTAAATAGGTTGGATCGATTTCCTACTCAACCAACCCAAATAATTGTAGCTATTGAGAATGATGCATCTAGAAGCTCATGAACTATGACTTCTAAACATACCTCCCAATCTAGGGGTACCTCAAAGCAACCTTACATAAGATGCATCAATTTTGATCATAGGAATATTCAATAGTACATTGAATAAGTCACATTAACTAGCAAGAGTATAGATATAGCAAAAATCCCCTCAAGGAATTTGTGAGTCAAGACTACAAGAACAAATTTAGATAAACATGAGTATTCTACAATAACGCAAACTAATCGAATAAGGTGGTTAGAAAATACATTACACAAAGATCGAGAGTTAGTGGAAGCTCTCGAACAAGAGAAACAAAGAGAAAGACTCTTGTTCCAACATGAGCAACGTTTAAGAGAGCAATCTGAGAAGCTAGATCTTAATAATTTATAGATAAATGGTGGTGACCACCAAATAACAAGACACACTAACTCACCTAAGGAAAGGCACACTAGAAAAGATATCCCACAATGAAACCCCCCACCAAATCATGAACAAAATCCAACTATTCGGGGGGCAAACATAACAAACCAAGATCACAATCTTGAGTCCCCTCGTAGGAGGGAGTAAAATGGAATTAATCAAATTGATAGAGAGTTACCTCCATTTGCAATACGAATAGGCTATAGAAGGTATTTCAAGAGCTTTCTAAAAATATGAAAACCTTTGAGAAACAAGAGGCAGTTGGGAACTCACCAACATTGAGCAAGATACACAATCAACCATTGTGTCCATTAATACCTAGACCTCCATATCCTAAGCACTTTGAGATGCCTAGGTTAGATAATTTTAAAGGTGAAGAAGATGCATAAGAGCATGTCATCAATTTTATCAATGCTTGTTTTCATCTTGAATACAATGATGCTCTAATGCTAAGAATATTCATAATGACATTTTTAGGTGCTACCACTCAATGGTTCAACCAAATACCTAAGCATAGCATAACCAACTTTGAACAACTAGTAAACACATTCTTGAAGCATTTCTCCTTTGGTGCTAAGAAGAAGGTGAACCTTTCAGACCTAGTGAACCTGAAATAGTATGATGATGAGCCAGTAATGGATTATGGGAATAGATGGAGAAAAATCATGGAAAAATTATCATTCTCCGTTCCCACAGAAGAGATCATTCATATTTTTACCAAAATTTGTTCTAAAAATATCTACCTCTTGCTACAACTCCAAATGTATCCTTAATTTGAGGAAGCTTTGGCATAGGCCAAGCTCATCGAAGAGATAAAAGTAGATGAGGGAACCATTAAGCTCCTAAAAAAAATGAGTGGAACAAGAATGGTAAGAATGAAAAGTATAAGCAAAAGCAGAGTAACCATGCTCTAGTCAATCAAGTCGTATTGGCTAAACCCAAGGATGGGGGTGCACAACAACCATAGAACTAACAAGAACATCCTCCACCATCCAACTACGACCAAAAGAACAATCAAGGAAGAAATTTAAAATGCAAGCAACCTCGTTATTTCATGCCTCTAACATAATCAATGCAATCAATACTTAATCAGTTTAGTGAGTCCAGGAGGATCAGATTTACTAATATACCTCTTGTAGATCCCAACCATCCTAAGCCAAAAGGATATAGGGAAGATCAATTTTGTCCTTATCATAGGATACTGGGGCATGACATTGAGTCTTGCGTTGGGTTTAAGCATCATGTGCAAAACATGATTGAGGTGGGAGACCTCAAAGTTGACAACCCACTAGCTCTCGATAATAGAGACATGGGCATATACAAAAACCCATTACCCAATTATGAAGCCACTCGAGAGCAAGGGGCCCAATTCAATCAAGTTTGAGCTAACATACCTACCCACAGATGTGTTGGGATGGTTGAGATCATTAAAATAGCAACAAGGACTAGGCAGTATGGTCAACCACAACCACCTGTAGCTCCCATGAACATCCCAACCGCTCCTAGGAAAAGGCAAGACAACCTTCCAGGTCCACCAACAAGACCTGTGGTAACTATTCAGAGTAGGAGCAAAACCTACAGACGACTCCTGCTAAGTTATCCATATATGAGCTCATACAATAGTCCCCAAAGCATAGGTATATTCTAATGGAGATTTTAATAATAATTGAGCTTCAATTGCAAGATGTGAAATGCATTCACTCACTTTGTGGGACAAGTGCAAGAATGCTAGAAGCCTATAATCTGATTCTATGATCATGATATTAAGATAGTTTATGCTAGCTTACTAGACCCTCCGCTAAACATTGTAGCATCCATCAATGAATTACATTTCAAAATGGTTTTGGTGGATATAGGTTCATCGACAAAAATCATCACAAAAACTACAATAGATCACTTCAAGATACCCAAGACCAATATTGTTCCAGGAACTTACACATTGAGAGCTTTTAATGATGCTTTATGAAATACTATGGGAACGATAGTCCTACCCATCAAGGTGGGGCACAAGACCATCCCCATGATGTGTCATGTATTGGAATGTGCTATGTAGTAAAAAATCCTCTTGGGGCACCCTTGGATAAGGGCCATGAAGTGTGTGCCTTCGATCTTGTACCAGTGTGTCAAGTATGTGCATGAAAGCAAAGTCTATGTGGTTCTGGTCAATGAAGAGCCTTTTAAATATGTTAATCAGGTGGATATTCTAGGAGAATTTGTGATACCTTCTACTCACCTATATGTGGCACCTTCATCACCAACCACACAAGTTGATAACAAAGAAAAAGGGGTAAGAAAAGACCCAGACACATCAACACCTCCTGATGCACTCAAGACAGTCAATGCTTCTAAAGTACCATCAACATCAAATCCAAAATACAATAAAAAGCTAAAGGCCCCCTTAGTTAAGGAAGAGAGGACTAAAGAAGTGCCAATTGTAGCCATTGCCAAAGTACCAAGTCCTATGAAAGAGGAAGATCCTCAAGATCAAGATGAAGATAGTGATTATCATCCTACTTCACCAATATCATCTGTGGGGTCATCCATATTGCATGCATCAATACACTTGGCAAGAACAAGAATAGGGGAATACCTTGTAATAAACATCACCTTTATGCCTATCATTGAGTCTTTATAGGACATAGGGAGGCATAAAGACTTGAGACCACCAGTAGTAATAGTGGTTCCACTTGGAATCCCTCCCAACCAAACCAATTTTGTTTATGTCATCCTAGACTGTGCTCATAAGTCTTTAGATATAGAAGGATATGGTGAAGAATTATTCATAGTCAATGTTCATTACCTCTCTAATACTGATTTTAATCTAATCTACTTTAATCATTACCATTGGCATGGCTATGGCCTTGGTGTATATGAGCGGGGGCACAGGAGGCCTTACGATCCACTATATCAGCTTCCTTTCGACAGATTTGGCTTAGGCTATTATAGCAGAGGTCGAGATGACTTGCTTGTAGTGGAATTGGAAATATTAAGAATATTTTTGGGAGAAAATATTTATTTCATTCCTTATCACCCCATGATAATAGCGAATTTGATCAATAGAAAATTAGCCACGATAAACATACCACCTCCAAAAACTTATCATCCAAACACCATAATTGATTCCACCCCAATAGGGTACAATTCATGGGATGAGGAGAATGGATATGAAGCAAGTGATGATGAGGCACAACTTGGATTACCCTATCAAGGGCTTTGCCATTTACAAAGTTTAACATGGTCCATCCACAATGAGATTGAATATACGTAAGATGAAAATGAATATGAATCAGAAGACTCAATAGAAAGATCTTACTTAGGATTAAGCCATCAAAACTTGACTTTGGGGCAAGAGACAAATGCAAATGTGTTATTCATAAGTGATGAAGAATATGAAGATGAAATAAAGATGGCCTACTTAGGGCCAAGACATGAGCCCCTTGTCTTATGGCTACTTACTAATGCTAACGATTTTTGGATAAGTGATGATGACTTTGAGGATGAGGTTGAGATGGCTTATCTTGGACCTCACCACTTTTGGTAAGTCAATGAGCTAGTAGAAAGAGAGGTGGCACTTCATGCCATAGACCATCAAATCTGATTTTTGGGGAGACCTGTTGACCTAGCTATCATTCATCGAATGGTTAATCCCCCTCCACCTACATTCATAGAGAAATTAGATCCCAATGATCCTATTGTTCATCCTGCTCAAATGCCATATCCATAAATTCCCATTCCTCCATAACCTCATCATGAGTATTGAAGGGAAACCCCTAAGACAATATTGCACCCATGTGGTCCTGGATATTTCATCCCATCCATCAGCATGATATCCATAGATTTGAGCACTCCACTTCATAATCCAAAATATCCTACAAAATAATTACATCTTGATATAGACGCTATTGATTGGGATCATGCTAGTTCACCCATAGAGCCAAAAGACCTCTTCCCCAATGAAGATATGTTACAACCATTCCATTTTGCATCAGGTTGTGCATATGACATCTTCCATGTTGGTTTGGAACCTAAGTCAATAGGTCTTGTGAATCTTGCCGATGACATTCATTTGATACCCACACCTCATTAGCTAGAGGATGGGTCACATATGGCTATAGAAGCAACTTTTGAGGTGGAAATCAGTGATGATCCTACCCAACCAAGGAAACTCAAGTTTAGAGAAATTCTACCTCTAGAGGAACAAGCCATATTAATTCCTCTCCTCAAGGAGAGGCCAAACATTTTTTCTTGGACTTACAAAGACATGCCAGGGATAGATCCAAATTTAGTCATTCACAACCTTTCATTGGATCCCATGAAGAAGCAAGTCAAGTAAAAAATGAGGAAACTGCATCCAACCGTCACTTTTATGATAAAAAACGAATTACAAAAACTATTGGATGTAGTATTCATAGTTCCTATTGACTACCCTGAGTGGTTGTAAAACATGGTACCCATAGGAAAACCTGAGTCTGTATCTACACATATTTTAGATATTTTAATAGGGCAACACCAAAGGATTCATTCCCATTGCAAAACATAAATGCTCTTGTAGATGCAACCATAGGTCATGAAATGCTCTCCCTAATGGATGGTTTTTTTGGATACAACCAAATATGGATTAAGCCTAAAGATCATAATAAAACTACTTTCATTACTCCATGGGGAACGTTCTGTTACAAAGTGATGCCATTCGATCTCAAAAATCTTGGTGCCACATATCAACAGGCCATGAAATACATATTCCATGACTATATGCATAAGATCTTGTAATATTACATGGATGACTTACTAGCCAAGTCTCTATTATGACAAGATAATTCTGAAGTCCTTAGACAAGTCTTTGATCACCTCATAGAACACAATGTTCGATTGAATCCTAAGAAGTGTATATTCAACATAACTTCTGGTAAGATTTTAGGATTCATCATATCCAAGAGAGGCATCAAAGTAGATCCTGCAAAGGTAAAGGCTATACTGGAAATGGCCACCCCTACCAACATTAGGGAGTTGAGAAGCCTACAAGGCAAGATAGTATCCACCAAAATATTCATCCCATAATTATCAAACAAATGCAGGCCTATGAACAGGTTTCTATGCAAGGAAGTCCCATTTCATTGGGACAAATAATGCCATCAAGCCTTTACAGAGATCAAAACTTATCTGGTAATGCCACTAGTATTGGATCCACCAAGACCAGACATACCATTTTTACTATATATATCGACTACTAATTTTGCACTGGGCACCATGTTAGACCAAAAGAATGCACAAGACAAAGAGCAATCCATATATTACATTAGTCGCACCTTGGTGAGCTATGAGATAGCATATGCGTATGTCAAAAATTTGTGTTTAGTAGTGGTCTTTGCAACTCATAAGTTTTGACACTACATGTTGAGCCATACGACCTATGTCATATCAAAAAAAAATCCTTTGCAGTGTATGGTGAGCAAGACATATCACAATACACATACCACAAAGTGGATCATGCTATTGATAGCATTAAATCTAAAGTTCATAAGCCAAAATTCCATCAAGGGACAAGTCATAGCATATCAATTAGCGGAGGCACCTCTTAAGGATAATAAGCCTCGTACCATAGAATTACCCGATGATGCAGTCTTTGCATTATCAGATCCACAAGAGCTCAAAAAACCTAAGAAAGAAAAATACATGTCATTGCTATTTGATGGTTTGAAGTGTGAACAAGGAGGCGGAGTAAGGATTGTCTTTATCACACAACAAGGTTATCCGTTGCCCTTATCATTCAAACTAGACTTCTCGTGTACAAAAAACAATACAGAATATGAATCATTGATCCTAGGACTTCAAATAGCCATAGCAATGGGTATTAAAATATTGAATATATTTGGTGACTCCTTGCTCATAGTAAACTAGGTAAAATGACTCTTCCAATGCAGGTGCTCACTCTTGAAGACTTATAAGGAACTTTTTAATAATTACTTAGCCCGGTTGGAATGGTACCACAATGAGGCAATCCCTCGTACATCAAATAGATTTGTACACACTATGTCCTCTTTGGGATCCTTAATCCATCATAATCTATCTACTGGTTTTACAACCATTCATGTGAAAGTGATTTCACACTCAGCAATACGTCGTGCAACTTTTGACAATCAAGAATCAGTCAACATGATCAACATCGAACCAAATTAGGATTGGTGCTTCACAGCCATATAATTCTTGTAAATAGCACCATAGAATGTGGTGCAACCATATACCATAGATTTGTTCCTCAATCCATGTTTGCTACCTCAAAAATGTAGGAAGAGCAAGCCGTCTATTCTATAGAGGTTGTAGCCTATCAAGATTGGCTTTCCCAACTACGGGACTTCCTAAAGCTTGGAATAATACCTCAAGGTTTGTCACATAAAAAAAGGTGAAAATTTAAATAAAGAGTAACAAGATATATTTTTCTAGGAGAAATCCTCTACAAACAAGGATATGATGGAGTATTGCTCCGTTGTCTTGAGCCCCAGGAAACATCTTGGGTAGTTTCACAAGCTCACGACAGAACATGTGAAGGCCATTTTAGTGGCATGGCCATCGTTAAGCACATCTTGAGAATTGGTTACTATTAGACCATGATGGAAAATGACTACTGCGAGTATGTCAGGAAATGTAGTAAGTGCCAGCATCATGCAAATCTAGCGCACTTACCATCACAAGCTTTGCAGCCCATCCAGGCAGCATGGTCATTTTCATAATGAGGACTAGACTTGATTCAGAATATCTCACCCTAGTCCTTAGGTCAATAAACATTCATCATAATGGTCACAAAATACTTCACTAAATGGGTAGAATCGATCCCTTTAACATCAACAAATGGACCAAGGATTGTGGAGTTTATACTCCACAATATCATAAGTCATTTTGGGGTCCCTTATAAGGTAATATTGGATAATGGGCCATATTTTAAGAACAAAAATGTGCATGCTTTAATGAAAAAATACCATATTCAACATAGTTTTTAAATGTCTTATTATCTACAAGCAAACGAGCAAGCAGAAGCCTAAAAAAAACAATAGTCTCCATTTTGAGGAAGATAGTGCAAGAAAATCAAGAAGATTGGCACATGCAATTGCCTCTTGTGCTATGTGTATACATGACTAGTATACGAACGTCCACTAGGGTAAAACCGTTTTCAATAGTATATGGCACTAAAGCCATCATGCCTCTAGAGTTGGAAATCATGACTCTATGTATATCACTAAAAGAATTCATAGATGATGAAGCTGCGTGGCAAGGCCACCTTGATCAATTGATGCTTCTTGATGAACACTGAGTCAATGCTTTAGAGCATCTCCATGTTTACCAAGATCGCCTTGCGCAAGCTTACAATAGTAAAGTCCACCTAAGGGAATTCAAGGTTGGAGATCTAGTGCTCAAATAAAACTAGCAAAATTTAAATCTGCCATTGCATCTACGAGATAAGTTCACGGTAAACTGGATAGGTCCATACATGATTTCACAGAGAGTTGGGCCTGGATCATATCACATTATATCGTTATATGGTGTCAAAGAGCTTGAACCTCTCAATCTCATTCACTTAAAGGTATTTTACACATAAAAATAATAAAAAAATTCAAATATGTCAAAAATAAAAAACATTCAAATATGTCAAAAACACAAACAAATCATAAAATAAAATTCAAAAATTCAAATCAAAGGCTCCAAGGGTAATCCATGCCACTTGGTCAAAAATCAATACAAAAAGCTCCAAGGGTAATTCATACCACTTGGTCAAAACCAAAATCATCAAAGGCTCCAAGGGTAATTCATACCACTTGGTCAAACAATCAAATCAAAGGCTCTAAGGGTAATTCATACTGCTTGGTCAAACAATCGAATCAAAGGCTCTAAGGGTAATCCATGCCGCTTGGTCAAAAATTAATACAAAAAGCTCCAAGGGTAATTCATACCGCTTGGTCAAAACCAAAATCATCAAAGGCTCCAAGGGTAATTCATACCGCTTTGCCAAAAAATCAAATCAAAGGATCCAAGGGTAATTCACACCGCTTGGTCAAACATCAATTCAAAAGGCTCCAAGGGTAATTCATACCACTTGGTCAAAAATCAATCAAAAAGGCTCCATGGGCAATTCATGTTGCTTGGTCAAAAATCAAATCAAAAATGCTCCAAGAGTGATTCAAACCACTTGGTCAAAATAAAAAACAAAAGCCCCAAAGGCTTAATAAGCCCTTTGGTCAAATTAATCAAAAATACAAAAATAACATAAAATAAAAAATACAAAAAAAATTGCACTATCCACATCATTGCATTACATGTTAACATACATTACAAGATATGTCATGAGAGTATTAAAAGTGATACCATAGTTTTTTGTACAAATATATACCTCCATACACATGTATGTAATTGTATTTTTCAACACAACCATTATTTGTTGCTATACATAATATACTAAGATTTTTTGGTTAGTCAACCAAATCTAGTAATCTTATCAAATTTTGAGGAAAACAACTTTGATTAGTAGAAGGAAAGGCCTATTTGTGATAAATCCTTGGATATTCAAGATCCCATCACTAATTGAAATACTAAAATCCTAGCTAGTACAAGGAAAAGATGAAAGCTGCAAAGCGGTCTAGGTTACCTTAAGTGAAAAGGATTATCCTTGCTTATCCCCCTATGCAACTGGTTTAAAGGTGCTGAGAATTGGCAAAAGGACAAGCTTTACCCTATAAAAATCCCTTGCTTATGTAAAAAACAAGAAAAATCCCAAACCAAAGTACATATTCAAAAGGCCAATCATATAGTCTAGATTTTAAAGCAAAAATTCGATACACAATGCATAAATTCAAAAATTACAAAAAAAAGCAAGCTCAAGAAAAAATCAATAAAAAATAAATAGTGATTTTCATCACTACGAATGAGCAAAATAAACAGTGATTATCATCACTACAAAAAAATCCCTGCTCAAAGGAAAAAATCAAAATCAAAATAAATAGTGATTTTCATCACTACATATGAGCAAAAATTTAAAGAAAAAAAGAAGCCAAAAAGAAGGGAATAAAGCTTGAATCCCTGGAATTCTTAGCATCGTACAAAACTGGAAGGATAAATCCTTACACATGATGATATTTCTATTACAATTGCTTCATGCATTTGTGTAGACCAATGTTTGAATGTGGATGAGCTAGCTTGGGTAACCAAATATTGCCTAGTGGTATAGTCCAACTAAGTCCAACATAAGGATGAGAAGAACACTTGAGGATCCTTGATCTTAGCAATGGGATGAAATAATCCCGCCTAATTTCAAAGTAAATGCTTGAGTTCTACCTCAAAATATACAATCACATGCACAAACAAAGATCATGAAAAACCAGGTCCATGGTAAAAGCCTCACTTTTCAAAATTCTAAGTGGTAAGTAGACAGTTGTTGATAGGGGAACTAGAGTGTTTGAATATCCGAAAAAACACAATTTTTTTTACATAGAAACAAATCATAACATCATTCACACCATCACTTTCATTATAAGATTCTATAAATTAGGGGGTATAAACATAGTAGGACAGATACCTCATATATATTAGAAATAGTATATATACGGCCACTGACTACTTTATATTTTTTAATTTACAGAAACTTATTAATAAAATATATTACACACCATTACATCTCATATATGAATACTTAATCAATTCTTATGATAGAAGTGATTATTTAAATTCATGATCATTTTTAAACATTCTGTGGTATCACCCATTAAGATTGTCAATGTCATATGCATTCCGTATGTTTAAGTGATTAGAGCATATAGGTTCATTTATACCATTTCATCACATAAGTTAGATGCATATAATTAAAACAAAAATTAAACATGCATTTAAAAATAAAATTTGAATCCACGAACACAAGTCATTAATCATCCATAAACCACATCATAAAACATATAGGCAATATCCATTTTCATACCATAAATTCATAATTCATCATAAAAATACATCACATCATATCATAAAATCATATAAGCATCTACACATCCATATAAGCATCTTCAAATATCATATATCATCTAACATATCCATCAAATCATCATAATATCATCATCACATCATATCATAAAACAAAATAACAACAAAAACATAAGCAATAAACGATACACATAATGAGTCATAAAAGGTAAATATATCATAAAAATATGTGTGTCAAGTCCAATGGATATACAAAAATACCCATGGGCTATAGTCATGTAGGTCAGTCGACCTCAAAAATAAATCAAGAACCAAGTAGAACATCAATCAAGTGTTATGCCTGAGCCCCTTGCATCACCTCCTCCAGTGCCACCTCCCCCTATGGTGGTGTCACGAGTCAAGTGACATGATCATATAGGTCTCTCTATTCGATATCGGGTCTACTAGATAGGATGGGTAGAAGACCACCTTGAGGTAGAGTGCTCGTTGACCTACGAACCACCTACATCTACTGGATCCTTAGAGACAATATCATGCCTCTAGAGCTACATCTGAAGGAGGGTAACATGATCCCTAAAACCTAGGATTCGAGCCTCATGCTTATCCAACAAGGAATGAAGCCATCCCACCTCTGATCTTGATCCTACTATTGGAACCTCCTATGGTGTAGAAGCAAGAAAAACAAACTGCATCCTAACATTGCCACCCATGATAGTAGCCTATAGAGCTTGTATTTGTGTTGTGAGCTACTCAATCGTAGCATCTCACCACTGTACCTAGATCTTAGTATCTTGGAGCTCAACCTTGACCTTATGAAACTATGATCTTAGAGGAGAGTATCTCTCCTTAGGCTCTAACTCCTCCTCCTCCTTAGGAACATCAAGATCCTCTACTGCCACCTTCTCTTCCAGCTAGCCCTATACCTCAGTCCTAAATCAAACCATGCATCCTGTTGGATCTGCACCATCACCCTCGCCATCATCCTTGTGCCCTAGATTGTCGATGCCATGCCACATATGATCATCCCACCACTAATAATAGGCCTCTATAACTCCTACAACCACTATAGGGTCTATGGCTAGGACATCCTCCTCATCTACAAGCTCTATGACCTATTGTGGAGGTAGGTCCCTCTCTTTTGTGAGGTGTCTATACAAGAATGGTACCAAGGGCACATCCTACTACAATACATATTGATGAAGAACCTAAGAGTAGAATAAATACTCTCGGATGGTAATATTATGACCAATGATTCGTCGCTTGTATTGTGTCCTAGTAGTAAAACTAGTTGGATCATCCCAAATCAAACACTCATAGTACAGCTGCCACATGACATCTTCATCCAATAGTCTGGTAAAAGCATCAGTATAGTGGGATAGATCCCCTACAAAAGTTTAGCTCTTATGGTCCTCATGCTCTTGATCCCATCTAGAAGCATAACACTGTGTCCGAGACTCAATAGATGTAATATCAATCGGGAGCCCCTTAGGGTGATCTACCTTAATATGCTCCCATCCCCAAACCTGTAAGAGCAAACTACAAGCAATGCTGCTGCATCCCCATCAATGAATGTGGTACAACTCATCATAACATTGAGCCAATAGTGATCTACCCCATGCATAGATTATAGGCTTGTTGCTATCTATAAAGTCCTACACCATCGCCAAGAGGTTCCAAGGGAACCTCAAACCTAAGAAATCCAGGACAAGAACATTGTTGATCACCATCAGCAACACAACATGTCTCGCTATGAAAACTTGAGCATCATACCAAGTCTTGATAGATACTCCTCTAGACCCAGTCTCTTAGAGGGCCTTTGCAGAGCATGATCCAAACACTCGAGCATAGACAACCACCTGATCAGTAGTGGCCGATGAAACAATGGGCACCCCATAGAATGGGATCCAAAAAATTCTATAAACATCCTTTGGTATGATAGTCATCTCAACGGGTGGAATATGGAAGGTGTTAGTCTACGGGTCTTAATGATGGGCTAAGGCCATAATATATGTCTGATCAGCCATAATGTGGGGCAACCTGATAATATACTATAGCCAATGGGCCTTAAACCACTCCTAGTCAGTGTCATCAAAGTTAGGAAGCAAGTCCAGTAGGAGCTTCAGGTCCCAAGCCCGAGCAATGAGGATCTAAATAAAGCAGAAGAAAAATAAAACATAACTACAATGCATCTAAGGTGTAATTCATAATAAGCATGAAAACGATGCAAAAGAATATGATTTAATCTAAATCTAAGTAAGAAAAGAAAAAATTGCACCTAAGAAAAGTAAAAATTCAAAAAAAAATCATAAAAAAAATACACAAAATGCAAAAACAAGGCTCAAGATTTAGCTGCTGTCACCTATAGTGGTCGAAACCTGGTCGCTAGAGGCAGCAGTGGCCAAGGACCAACGATCAAATTTTTTACCATTGGGATTCAAGCTTGGCTGCTCTAAGCGACAATGGCTCAGAGTCAGTCGCTATGAGCGACAATGACCAAAGGGTAGCATGAAAAACCTATGAACCCTTGGCCAGAAAAATAAAAAAAATTATTACAATTGACAAAATAACTTAAAAAAACAACAAAGGGAGGGAAAACAAACAAATTGGAAAACAAATCCCCTACCCAAGCATTAAAACTAAGCTAATTTTAAGGATGCCCAAAACGGCGATAGCAGGGGAATAATGGAAAATTTTCAAAAACCCTAGGCTAAAGCCACTGACAGATTGTAAAATTGGGGACCAACCCACCATGGCAAAGGGGAACCTAAGCCTAGTTACAGAGTTTGTTTTTTGCCAGCAGGTTTAGTGATATTCATTTTGCTTTTTTCTTAGTGGAGTTCAATTTTACTTAAGCAAAGAAAAAAGAGCTAGGGTTTTGGAGAGATACCCGAGAAGCTCCAGATCCTCCAATAACTAATGTCTCACCTCGCGCAACCATGTCCTCAACACTAGTTTCGAAGTCACAACCATCACCATTGCACCAGAGATTTGAAAATGAATCTTCAACAGTGAAAATGATAGGTCAAATTCCTAGAATTGCAAATTTTATATTTCCTTAATTATGCCTTAGCCGTTCAAGGTGACAATGGCCATAGGTAGGAAATTAGAGGTCATTGGACCTGATAGCGACCAAGCCCATAGATCAAAATTAAGTAGTTCCTTCAATGAGGGAATAAAAAAAATAGTAAATAATCACACTTTGATGGTTTAGGATCATCAGAATGTTCAAAATAACAAAAAAAATCACATAAAATCATAATCTCAAGCAGGCCTCGTATCTAGTTACCTACTCTATCCACTCGATGATTGTAGCGATTTGCACTCCATGTATTTTGGTGAGATGATTAGGCAACCATAAGGCCACTTGGGGCAAAAGCAACTCATTTTGGAATTATGATATGTCACCCTTCAAACCTAGAGAATATCAAGATGGTCGAACTGCTCACGGGTGCGAAGGGGTCATTCTAATTCCCCTATGACATTAAGTCAAAGTGATACAATCTAGGCATAAATAGAATCACTCATCCTAACCCCCTAAGAAGGCTATTGATAGCAGGATCGCTCCTTGGGATGGGGATGGATGATTATCATAAGCAATTGGAATCACACTTGGATGTGGGATTGCCCATTAAAATGAAAAAATGCTAGAAAGGAACCAGATTAGTCATATTGGTCAAGCGACTTGTCATTTCATTCATTGTCATTTCTTCACCAACTCATTATGTGAAGAGGTAGTTCAAAATTTCAAAATAGTCATAATCAAAATCAACAAAAGATCACTTGATCATAGAAAAATCATGTTCGTCCTTTGAATCATTGCATACAACAATAAAAAATTTCCCTTGTTTGCTAGGAATGTAAGTAGACATGACATATTCAATTGTAGCTCTCCTATCAATCAGAATTTTTGTAGCAGTTAAAGCTACCTGATTGAGTTTGAGGAATGAGTGCAATTTAACATGCAAAAGCCACTGGGCTAAGTCCTTCCAAAATTGAAGCAATGATTCAAGGGATGTGCACCATATTGCATGATTGGGCCATCCAGCATTGATCAGACCATTGATCACCATACACCCTATAAATGGATCAGTCTACATTTTTGCTCAACGTTGTGTTTTCCACACAATGCATTACAAAAAGGGTCATATATAGACACATAAATTATGTCATGCTTAGGGGATCTACTTACATAGACACACTCATAAGATCATAAGACATAATATTGGACTTTCCAAGCACCAACAATGGTTCTCAACACTCATTTGAGGCCTTTTCAATCCATCCAAGCTTGGCCGCTCAAGCCAAGAGCAACCAGATTCTAGCCGCTCAAGCCTAGATCGACCAGACCTTAGTCACTGTAGATGATAGCAACCACATCATAGCTACTACATACGATAGCGGCTAAGCCATAAGAAACGATTTATTGACAAACAAGCCCAATATCGGGCAGAAGTGGTAGTCTGCATGCAATAAATGTGAGCGAGAGTGACTTTGCATTCCTTTTCATGACTAGTTCACATAGGAGACTTGAGTTCGCATTTATACTTAATTTTACTGACCTCTAAGCATAAACAAAGGAAAAAATCTTCTCATGCTAACGAATAGTTCCCATAGAAGACTCAAGTGGGCAGTTAGATTTCAGTTAACTGGCCTTCAAATATAGACAATAGATAGGGGATTCTCATGCTAACTTGCACTATGCATGAGAAATTCATTTCTAGGGCTTGGAAATAGACCTAGGTTTTCACACTATAAAATTTGCAAGCCTAAGAGCACCAAAAAAAAGGATACACATGATCCATATATGACATATAGAGACCCGAATCACATATAGGAGATCATTTCAGAGAGAGAGTTCTCTTTGGGATCACATGTATGGTAGAGATTTGAAAAATCAAAGGGCATAACACCTACTTTCTTCAACATTAGATCATAGTCTTTGACCCATAGCTTTGGGGCAAGGAGAGCAAGGTTTTCTTTAGTGGCCACTATCTTGGACAGTGGCCCACAGGCTTGGCTTAGATAGACATAGCATATTTTATCTTATTTTCTTATATCATTAGCATAGATTTACTTGATTCCATGCTATTGTTTTATCATATTTCTCTTACATTATTTTATTACTAAAAACCTCGTTCGGGGAGGCAATCTCAGACACCTAAAGGTGTGTTGTTATTTCATTTCTTGTAGGGCCACAGGTACATCAAACAAAGGTTACAACATACGAGAGAAAAATGGATCCCTCTAGGAAACAAACCTATAGAAGGAGGCATTTGTAATCCCTCATAAATTTCCATGTATGGAACCAATAAGCTTTTTACAAGTGCACCACCTCTTCACGGAAGGGACACTCCTTGCCCACTTGTAATTTATAGTATCAAAATGGGTATCTCTAAGAGGGACCGACATGTAACTAAGCTTCAATATCAATAAAGAGATCCGTATTTTGTTATTTTGTGTTATATGTTTTCTTTTTCCTCTTGTATTTCCATTTTATCTTTGGTATTTTAAATAAGCATTGCAAGTAGGGTTTTCAAAAAAGGGACTAATGTGCATGTTCCTAGGGTCGCTACATCTACCACCATCTCACTTTAGATAGATATCTCACATGGTCATAGGTGACTCCTCTAGATGATGAGGATGATGACTTCTAGAAATTAAGCCTAATAGATGTAGGGATGAAAACTAACTATGATTCCTGGTAGACTACTAGGCAATGGTGGGACTTGGATGGCCCATAGGGTAGACCATCATATGGGACTGCAGTAGAGGGCATAGAGGGAATAGAGGTTGATCCTCATGGGCACCAATTTCATTAGAGGACTAAGGATTGATGGGGTGATGGAGGAGCTACAAAGGAGGCCCTCATGCTGATGAGGAGGGCAAGGCACTAGTAGAGGGTGAGGCACTACCAGAAAACGATATTGGTCAACTCAGGGCCCAAGTTGCTAGTCTACAAACACAAAAATGTACTATGCAGATGTAGCTCTTGGAGAGGGATATCTCTATTGCTACCCTACATATAGAGCTGAGGGTAGCACAAGATCATCTGAGATGGGGATAGTCACAATGGTAGAGTTATTATGAGGATAGGTTAGCTCTCTAGGCATGGATTACCACTATTGACACTACTATAGATAAAGTCACACTTGAGCATGACCTAGCTCAATATTAGAGATATTTCTTCATGGCAGATAAGGACCTACTTTGGGGATTGAGGGGAGATACCTCACCTTAATATCCACCTCCAATAGCTCTAGTTGCTTTAAAAATACTAGCAATACCAGGACTAGCAGGAATGGATCCAATGGTAGTGATCAAGAGACTATAGGCTCTCACTCAACGACATGTCCATGAGTGAGCCTCATATGTTGCTTACATATCTACCCTAGTGGGATATATTGAGCTACTCAAGAGTGAGATTCTTAAGAGGACCATAGATCTAGGTACTCATAGGACTCAGACGAGAGAGACAAGGTAGTCCTCAGCTCATCCCAATCATAGGACACCTAGGATAGAGAGGTCTATAGGCACTATCTCTAGGAAAAATCATAGGGAGGGTGGAGGTGATGGTGGTGCCTCATATCCTGGGGTACAGGAACTACTTAGTACAAAATTTGATAGATGCTATTGTATCATTTTTGAGTGTAAGATTAAGGACCTACATAGTTGTAGCCTATAGGTATTTTTGACATATGTTGATGTACTTTTATTACACACACACACACACACATATATATATATATATATATATATATATATATATATATATATATATATATATATATATATATATATATATGATAAAAATTTTATGAGACTCATTATATGCACATATTTATTTGTTTTATGTTTATGAGATGCATATGGATACAATGCTTATATGTTATATTTATTTTATGTTATATGATATGATGTATGGATGACATCCACTAGAAAGATGATGGATTTATGACTAAATATTTTGATATAGATGTATTGATGGACTACTATGATGTATGCATATGGATGCACTTTTGATTTTAAATGCATGTTTAATTTGTTGTAATTGTATGCATTTAATTTATGATGCTATGATTGTTGGATGTGTCTCATCCTTTACAGAGGAAGTATTTTACAACAAGTCCCCATGTTGGTAGTATTGCTCGATGGTGAGTGACTTGAGGCCCAAGGAGGGGGGGTGAAGCCCCCATAGGGGTTCAGGGAGGGTGAAGCCCTCTCAAGGGGGTTCAGGGGTGGCGTAGTCCCCCCCAAAAAATTTCCCTTTTTTTTAGAGTAATTTGTAGAGCAGTTTTTAGGATTATCGTGGTTGGTGGGTTTGGGTGGTTTTAGCCCATGGTATTGTGCCCACGATATTATAATACCACATTATGGTTTAGTGTTGTAAGATTTTATTTTATATTGATTGTAATGTCCCATTTCAGGTAAGGAGTGAAAATAATAATATCAAAGGAGGTGTGGCTCTTGTTTTTTGGATTAGTTCATATTGGGTGAACCAAGGTAAACCTCTTGTGTTCTATGTGTATATTTATTGTGTGTCATTATTTTCTTCTGAGTTATTTAATTATAATTTATTTTTGTAATAATTTTGGGTAAATTCTCTTCATTTGGTATCAAATCCAAGTTGTTAGACATAGAGCTATGCCTTTATTGCTAGGATTTCATTTCATTTGGAGAGGATTTAGGATTTCTAGGAGTTAGAGAAAACCTATTCCGAAGTGGAAGTTACAGAGGAGCTTTAAGAAAAATTATCGAAAATCAATCAAGTATAGAGATGGAGAAATTTGATGGAAAATATTTTGAGCAATGGAAGTTAAAGATGGAGGATCTGCTCATGGATAGAGATCAATGGTCTATTATTTAAAAAAAAACAAAACCTGTAGGTACATTTGATGAAGATTGGTAAAATATGAATAGAAAATCAAGGAGTCTAATTCATCTGTGTCTTGTAGATTTAGTCCTAATAAATGTTTCTAGAGAAGCTACTACAAAGGATATCTAGGAGAAGTTAGGGGCCCTGTATCAATCTAAGTCCCTAGTGAACAAATTATTTCTTTGGAAGAAACTATATATATATATATATATATATATATATATATATATATATATATATATATATATATTCGGGTAAGACCCAAGGAGGCAGGGGTATCCATTCCACCAAAAATACCCAGGACTCGGACCTGGCCTACCACCTTTGACATACTCAAGGAGAAAACAAACACACAAAACCAATCTAAAAATAAGTAAATAACAACAAAAATAATAAAATAAAATAAAAAACATGCTCCTTGAGTGTGTCAAAAACAAAAGCACAACCAAACACGCACAATAAGATAAAATAAACCACAACATAAACCACATAGAAAAACACAAGAACCACATAACAAAACACAAACAAGACAAAAACAACAAAACACTACAAAGACATAACCCAAAAAAACATGAAAAATAAACACAACCAAAACCTAAAAAATAAAATAAATAAAATAAAAAATAAAAACAACCAACAACCAACAACAGACAATAAACAAAAACAAAAAACATAGAAAACACTCACATAAAAACACAAAATAACACAAACAAAGAGAAACCCAAGAACAAGAACGAAAAAAACACAAGAACAATAACAAAAAACATAAAAAAAAAAAAAAAAACAACAAAAAAACAAGAACAACAAAAAACAACACAAAGAACACAAAAACAAAACAAAACAAAAGAACCCACCCACCTTAAAAAAGTAAACAAAAAAAAACAAAGAAGAAAAAAGAAAAAAAATGAACAAAACAATGACCTATCTAGACCAAAAGACTATTAAGGCAAGAATCAATAGAGGAAACAAAATAAAGAATAGAATGAGCTAGGGAACTAAAAAAACTGAATGAACCAAAGAGGAGCAAAAAAAAAAAACAAGAAGAAACTAGGTACCTTCAGAACTAGAGCCATCCAAAGAAATGATAGAAAGAAGAGCTTCCCTAATTTGAGAAGCCCACCAAATAGGAGGGTTGCCATAACAAGTAAGATCACCTTTGTCCAAAGCCCAATTAGCTAAAGCATCAGCACTCTTGTTTTGATCTTTGACCACATGATTGTAATCGACTTTCAAAAATCCCATCTGGATTAACTGAATCTTCTTAATAATTCTTTTTATTCTCCAATCCACCTTATGATTTTTAGAAGGATTCTTCAAGAGATTAATCATAAGTTGAGAGTCAGACTCAACTAACACCTTTTACCATCCAACCTCAGTAGCATCCTAAAGGCCTCTGAGGATACCATACCCCTCAGCAAGGTTATTGGAAATAATACCCAAATTCTTAGCAAAAGTAAAAACCAGGGAGCCATCTGAAAGTCTACCAATTCCTCCCACATTGGATTTTCCAGGGTTCCCTCTAGAGGCTCCATTAGTATTGACTTCTCCAAAATCCTTAGGATGAGGTTGCCAATTTCTAGTCCTATCCATATTACTAATACTCACATTCCATTTAAGTTGGTTTCCCTTAGAAGGTTTAATATTCAATATTTACATCACTTGATCCCATATTTGGTGGGAGTTTTGGGGGTGATTAAGGAGTTGATGGACTGATTCAACTAAGTTGGCTATGGTATTTTCTAAATATAGTAAATATCCTTCCTATCTTGATTAAAAATTTGGTTGTTCCTTTCATTCCAAATATTCCAAAGAAAAATGGTAGAACCCATCCAAATTAACTGCCTAATAAAATGATCAACACCCTCTTGATTAGGCCAATCCCTCCAAAGTTGTTCAAAAGTAAAAAAATTGGACCACTGTAAGCCAAGTAAAGTGGCCATTATCCTCCATAGCTTAGAGGCTAAAGTACACTCAATAAAAATATGGTTGATATTTTCTACATTCTCTTCACACATTTCACATCTAAAAGGGCCATGAAAACCATGCTTCATAAGTTGCTCACCAGTAATCACCCTACGATGCAATAAAATCCAATTAAAGAACCTCACCTTAGGCTAGAGATTTTGAGCCCACAATTGAGAAAATATGTCAAACAAATGGTTGGGATTATTATGGCATAAGTTCAAATAAAATTGAGAAATTGAATACTCACCCTTAGTAGTGTTGTTCCATCCAAAATAATATTTTTCATGGGACCAAGAGAGGGATCTCATATGAAGGATGCCTTGGATATCTTGTCTTTGCCTTTCTAGGATTTGAAGAGGCCAATCATCAATAGGGATCCAATATCTACCAACCTTTGAATTACCAGTATGGTACTGAAAATAATTAGCCACCTTTATCCAATTAGCTCGGTGAAGCTCCTCCATCCAAGGCCTCCAATCGGGAAACTGAGTTATCAAAGGCTTGTGACCATTCCAAGAATCTGTCCAAAAATTTACATATTGACCATTATGAATGATCCAAAATAATTTTTTCTTTATCAAATCCTCACCAGTCTTAAGAACTGCTAAAATGGGAGAACCTTTGGTAGGAAGTTGATAGTGAACAAGGTCTTCAGGACATTTGTTCTCAACATATTTAGCACAAAGATTATTGGCCCAAAGACCATTGGGGTTATGCAACATCCTCCAATATAATTTAATAGCTAAAGATTTGTTGTTATTAATTGAAGACCAAAATCCTAACCCCCCTTCACTCTTAGGAAGACATAAAGTATCCCATTTCACCAAGGCCCATTTTCTTTTTTCCTTAGTACCACTCCAAAGGAAACGATGACTAATTTGATCCAATTCTCGAAGAACATCAGCCTTTGGGATATTAAAAACGAAAGAAACATAAATAGGAATAGCTTGAAGGACTGATTTTACCAAGGTGATTCTACCCCCAGAAGAAATCCACTTGTTGGTCCACCTTCTAATTTTCTTCTTGACTTTGTCTAATAAACAATTCCAATATTTATTTTTTTGCCTTTGAATATTTATGGGAATACCTAAATAAGTGATTGGAAGAGAGGTATTCTTATATCTTAATTTAACCAAGACCATGGATTCCTATCTAGCAGAGTAGTGAAATAAAATAACTTTAGATTTGTCTTCATTGATCAACTGCCCAGTAGCCTTAGAAAAATAACTAATGATTTGCTTAATATTAGAAGCTTCCTTAACTGTAGCTTTACCTAAAAGAGTGGAGTCATCCACAAATTGAATATGAGAGATAGGCCTAGCTCCATGAGCAATGGTAAATCCCTCAAGGGTTTTTTTTTTCCTATTTTTGGTTATAGTCCTATCCAAGTATTCAGTAAGAATAATGAATAAATAAGGGGATAGTGGGTCACCTTGCCTAATACCTCTAGAAGCTAGGAAATATTGAGAAGGCCTACCATTGATAAGAACTAAGTAGGAAACATAAGAGATACATCCCATAATCCAATCCATCCAATCCTTAGAGAAACCAAATTGCCTCAAAACTTTTATAAGGAAGTGCCAATCCACTCTGTCATAAGCTTTAGATAAGTCTAACCGAATAAACATAGAAGGATAATTTTGCATATCCATGGAATGGATGGCTTCCTGAGAAAGAACTATCTCATCTACTATTTAACGTCCTTCCAAATATCCCCCTTTCTCTAGGGAAATAATCTTATGCAAAAGAGGCTTCAACCTTTCTGCCAAGATTTTAGTAATGATTTGTTGGCAATTTTGGGTACCTTGGGTACATTGCCTTTGCTCAAGTGTAGAAGTTGTCATTGATGTCAAGAAGATCTTGAAGGAATTTGATTTAATGTCATATTATTTAGAGCATGGACAGTGGGTTTCCAAAAAGATCATAGTAGCCCATTTGCAAAAGATAAAAGAAAAAAAAACAAGTTAGAAAAAGTTTGCAGCAGCTTGGAAAAATTGTCGCGATTTTGCGACATGTTGGAAGAGAGAGAAGAAGTTGGCAAAACTATCATGATTTCATGACATGTTGGAAGAGAGATAAGAAGCTAGCAAAACTATCATGATTTTGTGACGTGTTTGCAGAGAAGGAGAGTAAGGTGGAAAGTGTCACGATTTCGTGACATGTCACATTTTCGTGACTCAAAAAGTGCAGGAAGGCAGAAAAGGAAAAGTGTCACGATTTTGTGACATATTGCAAAGAAGATTATACAGACCAAAAAGTGTCACAATTTCATGACATGTTGTAGGAGAGGGAGTTCGAAAGGAAAAATGTCATGATTTCATGACATAATGCTGAAAAGAGAGTCCATAGTGTGAACTATAATGATTTCGCAACAAGTTCGAAGAGAGAGAAAGTTACTCAAAAGGTGTCACAATTTCACGACATGTTGAAGAGTTCAAAGTGAGAATAGTCATGATTTCTTGACATGTTGCAAAAGATGAAGTGAGGACTGTCATGATTTCATGACATGCTAAAAAGCTTGAAGTGAGAACTGTCATGATTTTGCGACATGCAACAAAGGGAAGAGTCTGAAATGAGAAGCATCGTGATTTTGTGATGGGCTACAAAGAAAGCGTATGGAAGCTGAAAGCATCACGATTTTGTGATAGGATGAAAGAAAAGCGTATGGATGTAGAAAGTGTCACAATTTCATGATAGGTAGAAGTGAAGAAGCCAGCAGATGAAGATGTAGCGATTTCATGACAGGATGAAAGAAAAGCATACGGATGGAGAAAGTGTCACGATTTCATGACAAAAATTGGCAGCAAGTCTTCTATAGGAGAAGTGTTACGATTTCGTGACAGAAGCAGAAAGGAAGGCTATGAAGACAAAAGCATCGTGATTTCGTGACATGTTCTAGTTTCATGGGAGTAAGGCAGAGAGAATCTCAAGGCAGCGAAAGTGTCGTGATTTTGTGACATGTTCTGTTTTCGCTAGTGCAAGCCGAGAAAATGTTAAGAAAGTGAGAAGGGTCATGATTTCATGACAAGAGTGAAGATGATGTCAGCAAAGGTAGTAGTGTCATGATTTCATGACAAAATAAAATAAGAAGACCATGAATTCAGAAGGGTCACAATTTCATGATAGAAGAGAAGATGACATCAGTAGAAGCAAAAAGTGTCGCGATATCACGACAAAAGCCATAAGATAGTGTTTGATTGCAAAGGTGTCGCTATATCGTGACATGTTGTAGTTTTGTGAGAAAAGCTACAGAACCACAAAGGTGGTTGAAGCTGACAGAGTTGAATTTGAGCCAACGCAGTTTAGGGTTTTGCAGCTGACGAAGTTAAGGGTAGCAGTGACTAAGATCAAGGTTTTGATCTTGAAAGTTTTAGTATAAAAGCAGGGATGCTTGGAGAGAAAATGACATCGATCAAAGTGTGCATTCAAAGAGCGACGTTCACAGACTGTGCAAAGTTAAGAAGTTTGATCGTCGAGAGCAGAGTGCATTTTGTCGAATCTTCCAAGTGAGAGAGATTGCAAGGAAGCAGAGTGCGCGAAGACTATGCGACTGTAATTACACAGAGGTGCAAAGGTCAAGGGCAGCTATGATTGCGCAAAAAGAGTAAAGGACTATGTTTTTGTGAAAAATAGAAAAAGAAGACAAAATACATTTGTGCCAGACCAAAGGACTGTGTTCGGTGCAGATCAGAGAAAGAGAAATCAAGGATATTTGTGCTAGACCGAAGGACTATTTTTAGTGCAATTTCGAGGACCAACTTTGGAGGTGATAGAGTTGAGGACAGAGGTCTCCAGCCAGAGCAGGGAAGATAGGTGTCTTCTGTGGATAGGGTTCCATTTGCTAAGGGCATATGAGGCAGAGGTCTTCTAGAGGATCACCAGATAGAATAGAGCTAGGGGATTGGTGTCTCCTTTGGGTTGATGCCCATAAATATTGTAATCGGGAAAGGTATTCCCAGATTTTGAGTTGATAAAATTTAGTGAGATATTTTATCCGTGGAGTAGCCCGCTTTGGGTGAACCACATAAATTGTTGTGTCTCTATTGTGGATGGTGTTTTATGCATTGCTTTAATTACTGCTATTGATATTGCTTTCTATACTCTACATAATATTGATTTGAAAGTTGATTTGGAGAAAAAAAGTAAAAAGTGGTCTTATACTATTCATGTTGAGCAAGGTGCAGCAAAATAATTGCAAAAGTATTGTCATTGTTGTCAACACAGATAGATTGATGCAGTTGATGCAGTTCAGAGGTCAGTCAGATCAAGTGCAGTGAATTTCAAGAAAAACAAAGGTGACCCAGATTCAGAAATTGGCAGAAAAAGACAAGGAAGAAAACTGTCGCGATATCGCGACATGTTTTCTGTCGCGATATCACGACAAAACAGAAGAGAGAGAAAATGCAAGAAATATTGTCGTGATTTCATGACATTGCAAGGAGAGAGAAAATGCAAGGAAAATTGTCACGATTTCGTGACATTACCAAGGAGAGAGAAAGTGCATGCCAATTTGTCGTGATATCGCGACATGGCAGAGGAGAGAGAAAGTGAAAGGTAAACTGTCGTGATTTCGTGACATGCTGGTTGAGAGGGAAGCAAGGTGAAAAGATGTCGTGATTTCGTGACATAAATGGAGGAAAGGAGATAGCAAAAAAAAGTGTCACGATATCGTGACACGTCGGGTTTTCGCGACCCGAAGAGGAGGGAGAATGCTCAGCAACAAAGGTGTAGCGATTTCGCTACATGTTGAAATGAATGGAAACAAAGGTGTAGCGATTTCGTTGCATGATGGAAATACATGGCACAAAGGTGTAGCGATTTCGCTACAAATAGGAAGTGCAGAAAACAAAGGTGTAGCGATTTTGCTACAAGTGAAAAGGCACAAACAAGAATATGTAGTGATTTCGTTGCATGACAAAATGTATAAAAACAAAGGTGTAGCGATTTCGCTACCATTCAAAGTTGTAAAAATTAAAGATGTAACAAGTCAAAAGCACAAGGCACAAAGTTGTAGCGATTTCGCTACTACATGAAACAAAGAGTGTACGAAAGCAGTGAACATCGTGATTTCACGACATGTTCCATTTTCGTTGAAGTTTGCAAGGAGGATTGTACGGAAGCCCAAAGTGTCGCGATTTCGCGACGTGTTCCATTTTCGCTGTTGCTGGCAAAGAAGAGTGTACGGAATCCAGAAGCATCACGATTTCATGACAAGAATGATGATGACGTTAGCAAAAGTTCTAAGTGTCGCGATATCGTGACATGAACAGAGGGAAAGCATTCAAAGCCAAAATGGTCACGATTTTGCGACAAAATACAGGATGACATTAGCAAAAGTTCTAAGTGTCGTGATATCGCGACATGAACAGAGGGAAATCTTTCAAAGCCAAAATGGTCACAATTTTGCGACAGCAAGGGCATGAAGTGTACGGCTTCAAAAAGTGTCACGATATCACGACAGGTAATAGTCTGGCAGATAAAACCTGTAGGAGCATGCAAGGTGACACGTGTCAGAAAAAGCATACAAAAAATCATGCAGCCTGTTACGTAAAAAGTAACTGATGTCAGATCGACAGTTACACGTTGACAGGTGTCGGACATGCATGGGAACAGATGTATATGCATGATTGAAAAGCGTTCGAAGTGTCGTATAGGCTGTATCAAAAAAGCATTCGAACGATCGCAGTAAAGCATTCGAACAGCCAATTAAAAATGCATTAGAATAGCCAATTAAAATAAATGTATTTGCAGCATTCGAAACATAAAATAGGAAGGATCGAAAAGCTTTTTAGAAGAAGGATGTGCAACATTCGAATAGTCATGTTTTGGAAGGATTCGAACAGCCGCATTGGAAAGAAGAAAAGAATTCGAACGACTCAAGAATGTAATCCGACTGCATACAGGATTGAAACGCTATGGAAGACAAAGAGTTATGATGAGAAAAATAGATTATAAAAGGGACAGTCGTGCATAAAATAATGTTGCTGCTGTTAGAGAGAAATTATTGTAAAAGGAGGGTTAGAAAAGAATTAAGAGAAAAATTAGCAGAGCCGTGAGAGTGTGCAGAGTTGGGTTAATTGCAGACCAGTCAGGGTCATGCATGAAGTGAAGACATTTTTATGTCATTCTAAATTGATCAAAATTGCAGTCCAAGTTGGTGCTTGGTACTAGGGGTTGGTGCTCCATCTGTTGCAGCAAAAAATTATAGGGGTTGGTGCTCCTTCCAGTTGATGCTGGTAAAGTATTTGTAAAATTGATATTTTGCAAAGACTAGATTTGGATTGGAGTCCAAGCTGTCATTTTTGAGGAGTAGCCAAATTGGTGAACCTCGGTATATTGAGTGTTGTGGTGTGCTCTTTTGTTCAAGTTGTTTTTCTAGTTTTCAAGTTCTCTTTATTTCATATTAAATGCTGTAGATATAAAAATTAATAGCTACACTGATTCACCCCCCCTCTCAGTGTCATTGTGTGAACATCAATTGGTATCAGAGCAAGGTTCCTTGTTCAAGCTTAATCGGCTAAGGAGATCTTGGAAGAAACAATGACAGGCGATGAAGGATTCTCATCCAACAAAGCTCCCTTATTCGATGGAACAATTACACTTTCTGGAAACTCAGTATGCAAACATATCTGAGTGCATTGGGATATGATATTTGGGATTTTGTAGATAGTGGATACACATCACCCACTACTCCTCCATAGATACTGCTGAGAAGAAAAAATTTGAGAACAAATCCAAAGCTAAGAATGCCATAATGTGTGGGCTTGTTGACAGTGAACTGATAAGATTCATGAGCTGTAAATCAACAAAAGACATGTGGGATAAACTGAAAAGCATCCATGCAGGAGACAACAAGATCAAGGAAGAAAAACTGCAAACTCATCGAGCACAATTCGAAGCACTGCAAATGAATGAAGATGAGAACATAGAGGCTTATATGCTGAGAGTCAATGGAATCATTAATGCAATCAGAGGACTCGATGAAGAAATTGATGATGCAGTTGTTGTGAAAAAGGTTCTCATAACACTGCACAAAAGATTTAACTCCAAATTTTCTGCAATAGAAGAGGCAAAAGATCTGAACAACTTCATCTTGGATGAGATGCATGGTTCTCTGACAGCATATGAAATGAGAATAGGACAAACCAAGTCTATAGACAAAGAAGCAGCTTTTAAAGCACACAAGAATATAAAATCTGAACATGAATCTGAGGATGAAGAGACTTTGGATGAAACAGAAGCTAATTTTTTTTGAAAACTCACAAAAGGAAAAGGAAAATATAGAGGAAAGCTACCTTTCAAATGCTTCAACTGTGGAGGAGTCGGTCATTTTGCAGCCAAATTTCCAATGCATGAGAAAACTAAAAATGGTGAAGGCTCACACCAAGAAAAAGGTGAGCTGGAAGAAGAAACAAAATTTCGGAAAGAACAACCTCAAGAAGAAAAGCTTCATATCCAAGAATGTCGGTACTTCGAAGAAAGCTCAGATGAGGATTCTGAAGAAGAAAAAGGTGAAGCTCTGTTCATGGCACTTGAAGAGGAAAGAACAGAAGAAAATTAGGAAGGTGATGAAAACTTTAAAGATGAGGCTGAAGTTTATCTGGAAGGAGAATTGGTTGCTGCACTTGAAGAGTTGAGTGTAGAAAGGAAAAAGAACAAAAAGTTTTCAAGAAAACTAGAAGATGCCACTGACATAATAAACAGTTTAAAAATACAGATAGAGAAATTCAAAAAAATGTCTGAAGTTCTTGATGAACAATTAACTGTAAAGACAGTTGAATACAGCAAGCTAGAGGAAGACATTGTTAAGTTAAGAATGCAGCTAGAGGAAATGAATAGAAAATTGAACTGTTTTCATAAGTTTGAAGAAAGCACTGTAAAGCTGGATAAAATGTTAAATAACCAAAGGCCTTCCGGCATAAAATTTGGTTTAGGCTTTGATGAAGGAGAATCATCAAAGGATTCAAAGAACTTGAATTTAGAACCCATAAAGAAAGAAGAGAAGATCAGGGTTGAACTAGAAAAAACAAATCATGCCAAAGAAAACAATAATGCCAAAATCAAAAAGAATACTGACAAATATGGATTCACAAAAGTCATACATCCAAGAAATAGAAGATTCATGGCTTCTACTTCAAACTTGCAAAGACCGGCACCCAAGTTTAATCACTCCTTTTCTGGTTATTGTTTTAAATGCAATGCTTATGGCCATAAGATGTCAGATTGCAGACATAATGTATCTCAAAGGAATTTCACCAGCAGAAATGTTTTTTCTCCTTTAATGAATTATGCAGTTGAATGTTATAATTGTCATAATTTTTGACATATTACTAGAAACTGCAGAAGCACTTTTGCATCAACTAATTATCAGGGTAGAAAATCTCAACCAAGTGGGTTGAAACAAAACAAGAAATTTCTTGAAAAACAAGCACAAGCTAATGAAAGGACAAAGGAAAAACAAGTAGCCAAATCTGCTATCAAACCAGAATGGAAAGAAAAGGAATCTTTGATTTTTTAGACTACCTTTAAAGCTCAGAACAAATCTGCACCTTGGATACTTGACAGTGGTTGCTCCAGTCACATGACAGTTGACAAGCAAAAATTTAAGAATTTGCAAAATTATGAAGGTGGTTCTGTGAAATTTGGAAATAATGATGGAGCAAAGATTGTTGGAAAGGGATCAATCAAGATCAGTGATGGCAATATAAAATCAAAAGAAGTCTTGTTTGTGATTGGTCTGAAGCATAACTTGCTGAGTGTCAATAAAATATGTGACAGAGGTCATGATGTAATCTTCAAGAAGGAGGGCTGTGAAGTAAGAAAGAAAAAAAATGGAAAGTTAATAGCCACTGGACTGAGAACTTCTGGAAATCCGTATACACTTTTAGAGACTTCAGAAGGAACTTGCTTGGTTGGTCGGGGAAGAAGAAAAGCAGTTGTGGCACAAGAGACTCGGTCACATAAGCTTTGATAATCTGGTAAAAATCAGCTCAAAATGGGCAGTAAGAGACATACCAACTATTGGTAAACCTTCAAACAATATTTGTGAGTCATGCCAAAAGGGAAAACAAACCAGAGCCACTTTCAAAGCAAAAGAATATTTCATGAGCAAGCCATTAGAATTAATTCACACTGATTTATATGGACCCATGAGAACTGAAAGCATAAATGGACACAAATATTTTATGCTGTGTCTAGATGACTACTCAAGAATGACATGGGTACTATTTCTGAAACTTAAATCAGAAGCCTTTGAGATGTTTAAAACCTTCAAAAATCTTGTTGAGAATCAATCGGGACAAAGAATTAAATGCCTAAGATCGGACAGGAGGAGGAGAGTTTATTTCGGAAGAATTTGCGAGAATCTTGTCAAAAATATGGGATAAAAAGATAGTTTTCAGCAGACTAGAACACCTCAACAGAATGGAGTTGTAGAAAGGAAGAATAGGACGAGTGCAGGAAATGGCACGAAAAATGCTTGGTGAGAACAAAATAGTCGAGTGATTTTGGAAAGAGGCGATGACATACTTCAGCGTTTACATTCAAAACAAGTGCATGCTAAGACCACATGAAAGCAAAACACCTTATGAGTTGTGGTTTGGCAGAAAGGCAACAACAAGACATTTCAAAGTATTTGGCAGCAAGTGCTACATCAAACGGATTGAAGATAATCTCGATAAATTTGAAAATAGAGCTGATGAAGGTATCTTTCTTGGTTACTCAACAAAAAGCAAAGCCTACACATGTTACAACAAAATGCTAAAGAAAATTGTTAAGAGTGCTGATGTGAAAGTTGATGAAGGTAGAGAACAAGAAATTACTTATCAAGAAAACTACCCCATCTATGAAGAAGTCATTGAAGGTGATGATGAAAAGGAAACATATAAGAATCAGAAAATTGATCCAGATGGTGTAAAAACTGAATCAGAAGAAGAAGAAAACAAGAAATTTAAAACAGGCAACTAGCAGAAAAATCATCCAAGTGAACAGATTATTGGGGATCCCACAGATGGTATTCAGACAAGAAGAGCAGCAGTGCAGAACTATTCTCTGTTATCTAGCATTGAACCTAAAAATGTTGCTGAAGTAAGCACTGATGAAAGTTGGTTGAAGGCAATTAATGAAGAACTAGATCAGATTGAGAAAAATAATACCTAGGAATTAGTACCTAGACCAACAAATAAAAACATAATTGGAACTAAATGGGTTTTTCAAAATAAATTAAATGAAGATGGACAGGTTGTCAGAAATAAGGCAAGATTGGTCTGTAAAGGCTATGCTCAGGTTGAAGGCATTGATTTTGAGGAAACTTTTGCACGGTAGCCAGACTAGAGGCAATCGGAATGTTTACGGCATTAGCGAGTTCATAAAAACTTCAAAGTATATCAAATGGATGTAAAATCAGCATTTTTGAATGGAAAACTGGAAGAAGAGGTTTACATTGAACAGCTAGATGGCTTCCAACTTGGTGAAAACCCAGATTTTGTTTGCAGGTTAAAGAAAGCATTATATGGTTTGAAACAGGCACCCAGGGCATGGTATGCAAGGCTGGATAATTATCTAATTAAACAAGGGTTCAAGAAAGGTTTGGTGGACAACAACTTATATGTCAAAACAAAGAAGGGACATCTTATTGTTCTTGTTGTTTATGTAGATGATATAATATTTGGCAGCAGCATGGATGAATACTGCAAAGACATATCAACTAAAATGAAGAAAGAATTTGAGATGTCTATGATTGGTGAAATTTCTTATTTCCTAGGACTGTAGGTCAATCAAAATGAAAAAGGCATTTTTATTTCTCAAGTTAAATATGTAAAAGAAATGCTGAAAAAGTTCATAATGGAAGATAGTAAACCGGTTAGTACTCCCATGACAACAGTATGCAAGTTGAGCAAGGATGATAAATCCCTAGATGTAGATCAAACAATGTACAGATCTATGATTGGAAGCCTGCTATATTTAACAGCCACTAGACCAGATATATTACAAGCAGTATGCATGGTTGCAAGATTTCAGGCCAGTCCCAAAGAAACTCATGTAACATTTGTAAAGAGGATCTTCGAGATATCTCAAGGGCACTATGGATTATGGGTTGTGGTACCCAAAAGGTAAATATTTCACTTTGATTGCATATTCGATGCATATTGGGCAGGATGTATTGATGACCGAAAGAGCACAAGTGGAGGAGCATTTTATCTTGGAGACGATCTGGTAGCATGGCACGACAAGAAACAAGAATCGGTATCTCTATCCACTGCAGAGGCAGAATACATTGCAGCAACAACATGCTGTACTCAGATATTATGGATGAGACAAACATTGAAAGATCTTGGTATTCATTTTAAAGAGCCAATTTCAATTAAATGTGATAACACTAGTGCTATCAACATATCCAAGAATCTAGTAATGCATTCAAGAACCAAACATATTGCAATCCGATATCATTTCTTGAAGGATAAAGTTGCGAAGGAGAGGTTAAATTGGATTTTGTTCCAACTACAGAGCAAGTAGCTGATATATTCACAAAGCCTTTGCCAAAGGAAGTATTTGAATACCTTCGAAAGAAGTTGGGAGTAGTCACACCACCCAAGAACTGACTAGCTATGGGAAACACATTCTCAGGGGGAGCATTCAAACTTTTTAAGTCTGAGAATGTTGTGCATAGACTCGGGGGAGTCTGCAATGACCCTTTGGTATTATTAGCAAAGAGGGAGAAGAAATTGAGCAAGGTTGCGGTGTGTTGCCAATAATTCCAAAGGGGGAGATTGTTGAGCAAGGTGCAGCAAAAGAATTGCAAAAGTATTGTCATTGTTGTCAACACAGAAAGATTGATGCAGTTGATGCAGTTCAGAGGTCAATCAGATCAAGTGCAGTGAATTTCAAGAAAAACAGAGGTGACCCAGATTCAGAAATTGGCAAAAAAAGACAAGGAAGAAAACTGTCGCGATATCGCGACATGTTTTTTGTCGCGATATCACGACAAAATAGAAGAGAGAGAAAATGCAAGGAAGATTGTCGCGATTTCGCGACATTGTCAAGGAGAGAGAAAATGCAAGGAAAATTGTCGCGATTTCGCAACATTACCAAGGAGAGAGAAAGTGCATGCCAATTTGTCACAATATCGCGACATGGCAGAGGAGAGAGAAAGTGAAAGGTAAACTGTCATGATTTCATGACATGCTGGTTGAGAGGGAAGCAAGGTGAAAATATGTCACGATTTCACGACATAAATGGAGGAAAGGAGCTAGCAATGAAAAGTATCGTGATATCGCGACATGTCGGGTTTTCATGACCCGAAGAGGAGAGAGAATGCTCAGCAACAAAGGTGTAGCGATTTCGCAACATGTTGAAATGAATGGAAACAAAGGTGTAGCGATTTCGTTGCATGATGGAAATACATGGCACACAGGTGTAGCGATTTCGCTACAAATAGGAAGTGCAGAAAACAAAGGTGTAGCGATTTCGCTACAAGTGAAAAGGCACAAACAAGAAGATGTAGCGATTTCGCTGCATGACAAAATGTATAAAAACAAAGGTGTAGCAATTTCACTACCATTCAAAGTTGTAAAAATTAAAGATGTAACAAGTCAAAAGCACAAGGCACAAAGTTGTAGCAATTTCGCTACTACATGAAACAAAGAGTGTACAGAAGCAGTGAACGTCGTGATTTCGCAACATGTTCCATTTTCATTGAAGTTTGCAAGGAGGATTGTACGGAAGCCCAAAGTGTCGCGATTTCGTGACGTGTTCCATTTTTGCTGTTGCTGGCAAAGAAGAGTGTACGGAAGCCAGAAGCGTCGTGATTTCGTGACATGAACAGAGAGAAATCTTTCAAAGCCAAAATGGTCGTGATTTCATGACAACATACAGGATGATGTCAACAAAAGTTCTAAGTGTCACGATATCACAACATGAATAGAGGGAAAGCTTTCAAAGCCAAAATGGTCATGATTTCGCGACAAGGGCATGAAGTGTACGGCTTCAAAAAGTGTCGTGATATCGTGACAGGTAACAGTCTGGTAGATAAAACCTGTAGGAGCATGCAAGGTGACACGTGTTGGAAAAAGCATACAAAAAATCATGCAGCCTGTTACGTAAAAAGTAACTGATGTTAGATCGACAGTTACATGTTGACAGGTGTCGGACATGCATGGGAACAGATGTATATGCATGATTGAAAAGCGTTCGAAATGTTGTATAGGCTGTATCGAAAAAGCATTTGAACGGCCGTAGTAATGCATTCGAACAGCCGATTGAAAATGCATTAGAAAAACCGATTAAAATAAACGTATTTGCAGCATTCAAAACATAAAATAGGAAGGATCAAAAATATTTTTAGAAGAAGGATGTGCAACATTCGAACATTCGTGTTTTGGAAGGATTCGAACAGCCGCATTGGAAAGAAGAAAAGAATTCGAACGGCTCGATAATGTAATCCGACTGCATGCAGGATTGAAACGCTATGGAAGACAAAGAGTTCTGATGAGAAAAACATATTATAAAAGGGACAGTCGTGCAAAAAATAATGTTGTTGCTGTTAGAGAGAAATTGTTGTAAAAGGAGGGTTAGAAAAGAATCGAGAGAAAAATTAGTAGAGCCGTGAGAGTGTGCAGAGTTGGGTTAATTGTAGACCAGTCAGGGTCGTGCATGAAGTGAAGACATTTTTATGTCATTCTAAATTTATCAGAATTGCAGTCCAAGTTGGTGCTTGGTACTAGGGGTTGGTGCTCCATCCATTGCGACGAGAAAATTACGGGGGTTGGTGCTCCTTCCAGTTGATCGTTGGTAAAGTATTTGTAAAATTGATATTTTGCAAAGACTGGATTTGTATTGGAGTCCAAGCAGTCATTTTTTAGGAGTAGCCAAATTGGTGAACCTCGATATATTGAGTGTTGTGGTGTGCTCTTTTGTTTAAGTTGTTTTTCCAGTTTTCAAGTTTCTCTTTATTTCATATTAAATGTTGTAGATATAAAAATTAATAGCTACACTGATTCACCCCCCCTCTCAGTGTCATTGTGTGAACATCAATTCACCCCCCCTCTCAGTATAATCTTGTGTTCTTCAATTGGTATCAGAGCCGATACCTTCAAAAAATTTAATAGCTTGAAGGAAAAGCTAGTAAAGAACGCAATGGATTATTCAAGTGGCAATGCAGCACCTATTCTTGATAGATCAGATTTTGTTCTTTGGAGTGCAAGGATGAAGGTTCATCTAATGACACTTAGGAATGAGGTTTGGGAAGTGATTGAATACGGGTACACTATTCCTAAAAATGGTCCTTATACTAAAGAAGACAGACTCCTACATCACAGCAATTCAAAAGAAATGAATGCAATCTTGAAGGGTTTACAGAAGGTAGATCTTACCAAAGTGATTCACTGTAAGACAACTAGTGAAATATGGAAATAACTGCAGGTGGTTCACACAGGTGATATAAATGTCCGAAAGGCCAAGTTGAGACACTTCAAAGGTATGTTTGAACAACTCAAGATGAATGATGATGAAAATATTAGTGACTACATGCTTCGTATGGATGAGGTTGTTAACTCCATGAAAGACTTAGGTCTTGAGCTTGCTAAAAATGATGTTTGTGATAAGATTTTAAGATCTTTTCCTAATAGATTTAGTGAAAAGATTTCTGCTATTGAGGAAGCTAAATATTTGGATAAGTTGAAAAAGCATGAGCTCCATAGTATACTTGTAGCATTTGAGTTGAGAAATCAAGTGAAGGTTGATGTCAAAAAAGAGGCAGCTTTCAAGGCTACCAAGAAATCCAAAGGTAAACAGATTCAAGAGAGTGATGAGTCTTCTAGTGATGAAGAGGCATATTATAGCAAGAAATGCAAGTTATCTAGAAAGCACAAAAGCATGAATAATATAAGATGTTTCAATTGTGGAAATTTTGGCCATTATGCTATTGATTGTACTGTTTCCAAGTATGAAAGTGATGAAGATAAACAGGATTCTAGGAGCAAGGATTCTAAAAAATTCAAACATCATAGGAAGAACAAATATGAACATAGCAATCATGAAAAGATGTATTCTCACAAGCACAAGAAGATTTTCTACCTAGACAAAGCAAGTAAGTGTTCTAGTAGTGATAGTAAAAGTTCTTCAAGTGATAGTGAAAATGAGATGTTCATATCAGAAAAAGAGGAAGAACCGAAACATAGATTCATTATCATGAAGTGTTTTAGATGTGGAAATTTTGGTCACCTTGAGGATGATTGCATAAATAATGAATTGGTTACTAGTATGTATGAGGATGCTTCAGAAAACTATAAGGAAGATGCTTGTATGGTTTTTGAAAAGGGTAGCACCTCTAGTGATAAGAAATCTATAAAATGCTCTGATGATTCAGAAAGTAAACAAATAAAGGATCTTGAAAGTGAACTTACTAATGCTCTTAGTGCTTTGAAAAAGGAAATAAAGAAGAATTCCAGACTCAAGGATAAGTTAGATGAATGTTGTATGGAGAGAGATGATCTTACAGAAAGTCTTGACTTCTCTATGGCTAAGACACAAGAACTCAAGGACGAGTTAGAGTCTAAGATTCTTTAGTATAATGAGTTGGAACAGAAAATGGCTTCTTTGGAAGTGGAAACTAAAGAGTACAAGGATAAACTATATAGGTTTCAAGATAGCTCCAAAAGGGTTAAGTCTCTCATCAAAGGTCAAAGAAAACCAACAGATAAAATAGGTCTCAGTTTTTTTGAGCTGCACAAGGAACAGGTTGGGAAATTTAGCAAGAGATTTCAAAAGGAAGAGAGTTCTGATGAAGAAAGTACTTCAGATCATGAGTCCATGAGTGATAGATGCGTAGAAATAGAAAACAAAATTTAGATTGCGAAGAAGAAGTTTTTGGGACCCATGAGGTCGAATAAAAGAAAATTTCACAACAGATGTTTTGCGTGTCACAGGTTTGGTCACATGGTTGTGCATTGCATGACTCAAGTAAGGAAGGTAAATGACAGTTTTAGAGGTAGCAATTTCTTTCAAGGGTATTGCTACTCTTGTAATTAGTTTGGGCATAAGGCATTTTTCTGCAAGGCTAATAACAGGAACTCGGTTAGTCAGAATAGGCAGATTCGAAGAACAAGTATGCCTAAAAGAAATAACATTATTACCTGTTATAAGTGCAAAAATCATGGTCACACAGCTAAACAGTGTAGAGCTGATCTTCCAAGGTACAGGAACAAGAATAGTGGTATGAAAAGGTCAAAGGATCAGAATAGTGATAGGAACAAGAATAGGAATATTGACAAAAAATTCAAAAGAAGGCTCGGCAAGGAAATTGTAGATGTTGATGATGATCAGTGCCTAATGGGAGTTTTACTCCCACCCCTATTTTAATCACCTCATTAGGATGTGGGGGAGGGACTAAGCTAAGAGGCTCATTATTAGTCCCAAACCCCAAAGGTGACCCTTTGCCATTGATGAAAAAGGGAGAGAGATATGAGTAAGGGGGAAAGCATCAAGTGAAGAGAAGAGCTTCAAGTCAGAGGGAGCAAAAATTCAAAGGTAGATTCTCAGTTGTTAGCACAGCTAGTTTTAGTTTTGGATCTTGAGTTGTGTTTTCAGTAAAGGTTTGCCATCAATGACAAAGGGGGAGATTGTTGGCAATTTTGGGTACCGTGGGTACATTGCCTTTGCTCAAGTGTAGAAGTTGTCATTGATGTCAAGAAGCTCTTGAAGGAATTTGATTTAATGTCAAATTATTCAGAGCATGGACAGTGGGTTTCCAAAAAGATCATAGTAGCCCATTTGCAAAATATCAAAGAAAAAAATACAAGTTAGAAAAAGTTTTTAGTAGGTTGTAAAAACTGTCGCGATTTCGCGACATGTTGGAAGAGAGAGAAGAAGCTGGCAAAATTGTCGCGATTTCACGACATGTTGGAAGAGAAAGAAGAAGCTGGAAAAACTGTCACAATTTTGTGACATGTTGGTAGAGAAGGAGAGCAAGGTGGAAAGTGTCACGATTTGGCGACATGTCGCATTTTTGTGACTCAAAAAGTGTAGGAAGGTAAAAAAGGAAAAGTGTCACGATTTCGTGACATATTACAAAGAAGATTGTACGGACCAAAAAGTGTCACGATTTCGTGACATGTTGCAGGAGAGGGAGTCCAAAAGAAAAAATGTCATGATTTCGTGACATAATGCTGAAAAGAGATTCCACAGTGTGAACTGTCATGATTTCATGACAAGTTCGAAGAGAGAGAAAGTTACTCGAAAGATGTCACAACTTTATGACATGCTGAAGAGTTCGAAGTGAGAATAGTCATGATTTCTCGACATGCTACAAAATACGAAGTGAGGACTATCACAATTTTGTGACATTCTAAAAATCTTAAAGTGAGAACTATCACGATTTTACGACATGTAGCAAAGGGAAGAGTCTAAAATGAGAAGCATCACGATTTCACGACGGGCTACAAAGAAAGCGTACGAAAGCTGAAAGCGTCACGATTTCATGATAGGATGAAAGAAAAGCATACAGATGCAGAAAGTGTCACGATTTCATGACAAGCAAAAGTGAAGAAGCTGACGGATGAAGATGTAGTGATTTTGTGACAGGATGAAAGAAAAGCATACGGATGGATAAAGTGTCGCGATTTCACAAAAAAAACTGGAAGTAGGTCTTCTATAAGAGAAGTGTCACGATTTCATGATAGAATCAGAAAGGAAGGCTATGAAGACAAAAGTGTCATGATTTCATGACATGTTCCATTTTTGTGGGAGTAAGGCAGAGAGAGGCTCAAGGCAGTGAAAGTGTCGCAATTTCGCGACATGTTCTATTTTTGCTAATGCAAGTCGAGAAAAGGTTGAGAAAGCAAGAAGGGTCGCAATTTCAAGACAAGAGTGAAGATGACATCAGCAAAGGTAGTAGTGTCACAATTTCACAACAAAAGTAGAGAAGAAGGCCATGAAGTTAGAAGGGTCATGATTTCACGATAGAAAAGAAGATGATGTCAGTAGAAGCAAAAAGTGTCATGATATCGCGACAAAAGCCATAAGATAGTGTTCGGTTGCAAAGGTGTCACGATATCATGACATGTTGTAGTTTTGCAAGAAAAGCTATAGAACCACAAAGGCGATTGAAGATGACAGAGTTGAATTTGAGTTGACGCAGTTTAGGGTTTTACAGCCAACGAAGTTAAGGGTAGCAGTCAACTAAGATCAAGGTTTTGATCTTGAAAGTTTTAGTATAAAAGCAGGGCTGCTTGGAGAGAAAATGACATCAATCGAAGTGTGCGTTTGAAGAGCAATGTTTGCAGACTGTGCAAAGTGAAGAAGTTCGATCGTCGAGAGTAGAGTGCATTCTATCGAATCTTCCAAGTGAGAGAGATTGCAAGGAAGCAGAGTGCATGAAGACTATGCAGCTGTAATTGCATAGAGGTGCAAAGGTCAAGGGCAATTGTGATTACGCAAAAAGAGTGAAGGACTATGTTTTTGTGCAAAACAAAAAAAGAAGACAAAAGACATCTGTGCTAGACCGAAGGACTGTGTTCGATGCAGATCAAAGAAAGAGAAATCGAGGACATTTGTGCTAGACCGAAGGACTATGTTTAGTGCAATTTTGAGGACCAACTTTGGAGGTGATAGAGTTGAGGACAGAGGTCTCCAACCAAAGCAGGGAATACAGGTGTCTTCTGTGGATAGAGTTCCATTTTCTAAGGCCAAAGGAGGCAGAGGTCTTCTAGAGGATCACCAGCCAGAACAGAGCTAGGGGATTGGTGTCTCCTTTGGATTGATGCCCATAAATATTGTAATTGGGAAAGGTATTCCTAGATTTTGAGTTGATAAAATTTAGTGAGAGATTTTATCCATGGAGTAGCCCGCTTTGGGTGAACCACGTAAATTGCTATGTCTCTATTGTGGATGGTGTTTTGTGCATTGCTTTAATTACTGCTATTGATATTGCTTTCTATACTCTGCATAATATTGATTTGAAAGTTGATTTGGAGAAAAAAAGTAAAAAGCGGTCTTATACTGTTCACCCCCCCTCTTAGTATAAGCTTGTGTTCTTCATGATTTTGAGAAGAAAATTACATAAAGCAATAGGTCTAAAAGCTGAGATATGATCAACCTATTGAGATTTTGGAACAAGATTAATATAAGTTTTATTGATAACCTTCAAAATTTCTTTTGCTTTCCTGGCTTCTTTCACCACCTCTAATAAATCACCATGAAGGATATCCTAGAACTCTTGGTAGAAATCAATAGGAAAACCATTAGGACCTGGGGTTTTCCCTTTCTGCATTTTAAGAACTACTTGTTGAAGCTCATTGATAGTAACAAGAGCAGTCAAAATAGATTTCTCCTCAGAAGAGATAAGAGAAGGATTGCTTGAAGAACATTTTGTTGTGAAGCTAAGTCAAGAGGAGTAGTAGCAAAAAGATTGGAAAAGTAATAAAAAACAATAGAGTTCATGCCATCCCAAGTATAAACAACATCTCTAGAATTTGATTTTAAGGAAGAAATAAAGTTGTGAGATCTTCGATCTAGAATAGATTTGTGGAAGAAATTTGTGTTTTGATCTCTTTCTTTGAGCCATTGAATTCTAGATTTTTGCTTCCATAATATTTCTTCTCTTTTTTCAGAAGAAACTATATAATATTAGAATAAATGAAGGGGATTCAGTTGTGTTGATAAGCGACACACCCCCACTGAAAAATGAATTCCCACCCTTTGAAAATTTTGAGCTTTCATTTTTGCAGTAGGGACCCTTTTGATGTTTTTCAGGTTTTAATTCCAAATTTGCTTGCCTCCTTTTTCAAGTTGTGCTTTTATTGGCATCTGGCTTTGTTTTATTTCAGAATTTATTTTTCACATGTTAGAATCATTGCTGATTAAATAAAATATTTCACCGATATGAAAAAATGCAGATTCCAGATAGATGAATTCATTGAAAGCCAAAACTTTCCATTTTTGGCAAGGTAGCGAAATCGTGACACTTCCATTTTTGGAAATGTTGCGAAATCACGACAGGTTTCGGAAAATTCGGCCAAGTCGCAAAAATGTAGCGAAATCGTGACACTTCCATTTTTGGAAATGTCACGATATCGCGACACTTTCCATTTTTGGAAATGTCACAAAATCGCGATGGGTCTTGAGAGAGAAAGCAAATGTGTACGGAATGTCGTGAAATTGTGACATGTCACAAAATCATGACATGTCGCATTTTTGCGGCTGCCAAGGCGAGAAAGTGGTTAAGGCAAGAAAACGTAGTGAAATCGTGACACTTCCATTTTTGAAAGGGTCGCGAAATCGTGACACTTTCCTTTTTTGGAAATGTCACGAAATCGCGACAAGAAGGAGCAAAAAGGAACAAGGCATGAAAGAGGGCGCGATTTCGTGACATGTCGCAAAATCACGACATGTCGCATTTTTGTGGCTGCAAGAAGAGAAAAATGGACAAGTCGTAAACATGTAGCAAAATCACGACGTCACGAAATCGTGACGTTTTTCAGAAAAGAACCAAAAGGCATGAAAGCGGGCGTGATTTCGTGACATGTCACGAAATCGTGACATGTCACGTTTTTGTGGCATCGAAAGAAGAAAAACGCCCAAGGCAAGAAAACGTCGTGAAATCGTGACACAAATGAGAGAAAGGACAAAGGGCTAGAAGGTGTCGTGAAATCGCGACAGGAAGTGCACAAAGTGCCCAAGTCCCAAAAGTGTAGCGAAATCACGACGTCTTTCAGACATCACAAAATCATGACAGTTTGGAGGGCCAGTGCCTAAGGAAGATAAGTGTCACGAAATCGCGACGTCACAAAATCGCAAAATCATGACGGAGACGACGTCGCAAAATCATGACACATTGGAGCACAGAAGGAACAAGTCAGGGAAGTGTCATGAAATTGCGACGTGTTCCAAGGGAAGACAAAAGAAAGAAGTGCCCAAGGCAAAGTGAAAAATGTGTCACAAAATCGTGATGTCGCGATTTCGCAACGTCATGAAATCGCGACGATTTGGAAAGAAAGGGCTCGAAATGAGAAGGTGTCATGAAATTGTGATGTTGCGATTTTGTGATGTTGCGATTTTGCGATGTCGCAAAATTGTGACACAACATAGTAAAGAGGCCGAAGTCACAAGGGTGTCACGAAATCACGACGTCACAATTTTGCGACGTCGCGAAATCATGACATAGTTGAAGGTAAGATGAACCAAAGGCAAAGTATAGTCAAAGCAAGGTCCAAAAGGAACAAGGCATGAGAGTGTCGTGATGTCATGATTTCGCGACGTCATGAAATCGTGACACAGTTGAGGGAAAAGGGCCAAGGCCAAAGGGTGTCGTAAAATCGCGACATCGCGAAATCGTGACACAATCCGGGGGCAGAAACTTAGAAATAAAAGGCTATTGAAGCAATTTCTTGCAAATCTTGTTAAATACTTTGTTTTTGGACTTGGAGTTGATGTGCTTTTGTTTTCTATGATAGCATGGCCAGGAGCCTAATATTTTTTAGATTGTGATAAGTTCATCTTATTTTGTTATCCATTTCTTTAAAGTTTATTAAATATAGGCTATAAATCGATGTTATCAAGATTAAATATGTTGTTGGGCTTCATTTGTTCTATTGTATGCTAGGGAAAATCACAGATTTAAGGTTCAAGTTTGTTCTAATTGCTCTGTCCTCACTATGTAAGCTATGCTGCTGGTGAGAAATACCAATTTTAATGGACTTCCCTTTCTTTTTATGATTTTCTTTCAGATCTATTCCATATCTGTCTTATGCTCTTAGTAAAAAGTGATCTTAGAAAGCTGAACACTTTCTTCTTTGATTTATTATGTTATGAAGCTGATAGTATAAATAAAGTTGGTAGTTTTGTTTTACAACTAAGTTTGATAAACTTCTCTTTCTGCCTTACCCTACCCTCTTTGTTTTAGCATGAAATGATCCATTTTTATTTTCTTTTAAATTTTTCTTTTATTTAAATCTGTTGACCCATGAGAGCTAGATCAAAGAATTAATTTTAAATCTGATTGTTAACAAGTGACAATTTCTAAATATTACTGAACAAGTTCAAGAGCCCGTTGTAAGGTAACAGACAGTCCATATTGAAAACTATTCCAAAAGCGGAAAAGAGTGAATAGACATTCGACCCAACTCTGTAACTCACACCTTGGATAACCAAAGAAGATCCTAAAGTGAGTGGGATTTATCCCGTATAAGTGTTATCGTAGTTTCATGCTCATTCTTCACAGGGTGTGTATAAAAGTCGGACCAACATTTAAAAATGGCGCTAGAAGGAGGGCCCACTGAACTCCGATCAGTATTGTAAATTGTCAGTACAATATTTAAAATTTCCAGAAAAGAAGACCTCGAGTTCAGTAGTCTGTTAAGAATTGTAAGGTTGTAAGTGCTTGTGAAAAGCTAGATTCTACATACAGGGTAACAAGGTCCCACCCCAGAGCTGGAGAGCTCCTTGTGCCTGAATTAGAAACTCCAAAAAGAAGTAGCCTCAGAAGGGCCAAGTCTCTGTCTCAAATAGTTTTATCATCGTTGGTAGTTACTCCAACTACAACTCAGAATATCCCCGTTAATCAAGTAGTAATGGCAAACTGGTTGGGTTCCATTGCTTTAAATATTTCAGGTATAGCCCATGACCTGCCTAGAAATCCAAAGAGATATCTTACCAGATATAAACATGATGGGACTAGAACAGTAGAAGAACACCTGGTAGCATTCAAGAATGCTTTAAAATTATTAAATGTACAGCATGAAGATGTTGCTTGCAGATTGTTCCCATTCACTCTCCAGGAGGGAGCTTATGATTGGTTTCTAAATCTCACTAATGATTCTATCACCAGCTGGAATGACCTGGAAAAGGTTTTTGTGTCATAGTTTGGTGAGGTGATAGATCCTAGTATATTATATCAGTAGTTTTCTAGTATTAAAATAGAATTAAGTGAATCTATCAGATCTTACAATGTTAGATTCCAGAAAGCTTTTGGTAGACTTACTGGCTATTATGTACTGAATGCAGACCTGGCATTAGATATTTTTAGAAATTCTCTAGATCCCATGACTTCAGTTTTCTTGAAAATAGATCCCTTTGTTACTAATTTAATAGAGGCTTATAAAGAAGCTTTGATTCTGGAAAGACAATTGAGACCCCAACCTTTAAATGCTCAGCAAATTCCTCTGGTCACACAAGCTGCCCCTGTGTTCAATCCCATACCACATCAGATGATTTTTCTAGTGTGTCAGACTCTACCATCAGCAAATCCATTGGTTGTAGCACCTGTTGAGAATGTACAGAACCCAGGCAAAGAGGCTAACAATGCAAGAGTTGAAAAAGTCTCAAAAATAGTTCAAAAGTTGGCCAATGATATTTTGAGTTTCAAAAGATAGGTTTCTACTGGGGACAACTCAAACAGGTATTCATATCAACCGAACAGATTCAACCGGCCCCCATATGAACCTAATAAATATTACAAGGGTAAAGGTCATGATGTGAATATTTGCGATTTAGCTCTGCCTAACTGGTGCAGAATACATGCCACTTCTCAATATGGGGAGTTGGATTGTTTGGAATTTTGTAATGCATTTGAAGCTTTTTCTGGGGATTTGATCTCTCCTGAAAATCAAAGAACTGTAGATGGCCCAAGTTCATCCAGCCACAGTGTAGCTATGGTCTTGGATTCTTTCACTTTATTGGATGAATCTGAGAATGTAGTTGAAATGCCTATGGATGAGGTGCAGGCTTTCCAACAGTATAGGAGGGATAAGTACAACCTAAGAAACAGAAATTCGGAGCCCAACACTATATCTACCCCTCTAGACAACTCTCACAATGTTCCTCCAGACCCATCTCCAAGCAATAATCCATCTCCACCCAAGGGAGGAAATCTGAGAGGACCAGATGCTTTTGTCCCTCCACTTAATAAATGATATAACATAGTGGAGGACATGAAAAAGATCAAGGCCAACATTACTCTTCATGAGTTGGCCCAAATCTCAGAACAGAGGGACAACCTGATTAAAACATACTCTGGGCATACTACTAAGCCTGTGGACAAAGGAAAGAAGATGGCAAATGCCAATGTAGCCATGTATAAGGAGAAAACTGAGGTTCCACATTTTCTACTAACTGTACGTATTTTTGGGAAGAACTTACACAATTGTCTAGTAGATTCAGGTGCTTCAGCTAATGTTATGCCTTTGGCTATTTGTCAACAGTTGGGTTTGACCCCAATGAAATCTGAAAGAAGAGTTGTCCAATTGGACAAATCAAAGGTTAAAGTAGTGGGAGAACTTCAAAATATTCATATCCAGTTAGCATCTAAGCCAAGGGCTCAACATAAAATTGAAATTCAGGTTGTGGATATCCCCGTGGGGTACGAGATGCTTTTGAGTAGAGATTGGTCGAGATCTCTGAACGGATACTTGGAAACAAATTTTTCACACATGTGGTTGCCATGGAAAGGAGTGGAAAATCAATTACGGGTTGAAAGAGAACCCAGGTACAAGCATACAATTACTGAATACAATGTAGAGAATGAGACTATAAATATTACGGAGATAGATATTGGAGTTTACAATTTAACAATGGGACAAAATAACAAGTTTAGTAAAGCTCATCATGTTCATAATAATGAAGTCTGGATGCTTCATGTGGATGGGGCTAGATCTAAACAGGGTTCTAGTACAGGAGCAGTCTTTAAAGGGCCTGAAAGTCAGACATATTTTATGTCTTACCGCCTACAGTTCCCTTGTACAAATAATTTAGCAGAGTATGAAGCTCTGGTATTAGGATTGAAATTTTCTTTGGACAAAGGAGCAAGAAATATTCAAGTTTTTATTGATTTGAAATTGGTGGCTAATCAAGTCAAAGGTAAATTCCAGTGTAAAGCATCTTATTTAAAAGGATACAAACATCGGGCTTGGGATCTTGTAGAAGACTTTGATGCTTTTAATCTGACACACATACCCAGAGAGCAGAATTCATGTGCAGATGTCTTGGCTTCTTCAGTCGCAAGTTTAAAACCACTGGAATAATTTAAATGGAACAAGTTTTCAATTGAGTTAGTCCCTTGTCCTTCAGTCCCAAATAATATAGATAATTTTTAGGTTTTCTCTGATGATCAACAGATTGTAAACTTTTTTTAGAGTACTAACACATTTGAAAATGCTATAATTGATGAGGGCCAAAGGGACACTCTGCTGGAGCAGTTAGATGATAACAGGGGAATAATAAGGTTGAAAGACAACAGAATTCCAAAAGGGATGGTGGAGCTGGAGCGAATCTTTGATGTTGACAAAATCAAGCAAAAGGTGAATTCTGAGGATTATGTGGGTGCCACAGACAGTGAGACTGAGAACCTGAACGTGGGGACTGAAGAAGATCCCAGGCACATCAAGTTGGCTAAGAACTGTGATCTAGAAATAAAAAGAAGTATGATTGATTTTCTTCATAGGTCCAAGGATGTTATGGTCTAGTCATACAAAGACTTAAAGGTATTTGATCCGAAAGTTTACACTCATATTATACCTTTAAAAGAATTTTGCAAACCTTTTCGGCTGAAACAGAGGCATGTCAATGCTCTATTAGATCCCCTCATCTAGAAAAAGGTAGAAAAACTATTGAGTTCCGCCATTATTTTTCCCATCAGGCATTCTACTTGGGTGGCCAATCTGGTGCTAGTCAGAAAGAAAAATGGAGAGATTCGCCTGTGTGTGGATTTTAGAAATTTGAACAAGGCATCTGAGAAAGATAATTATCCTCTGCCTTCTATGGATGAGGTGTTACAGATTGTCAATGGTTCGGAGATGATGTCTTTCCTGGACGGTTTCTTAGGGTATAATCAGATATTGGTTGAGAAGGAAGACAGAATGAAAATTGCTTTCACAACTAAGTGGGGAACTTTTGCTTACAAGAGGATGCCATTTGGATTAATAAATGTCAGAGCTACGTTTCAACGAGCAATGAATCATGCCTTCAAGGGGCTTATGGGTAAATGTATTGTTGTTTACATGGATGATTTAACAGTCTTCTCTAAATCTCGGTTTGACCATGTAAAACACTTGGAGTCTATGTTCAACAAATGCAGGGAGTTTGACATTTCTTTGAATCCGAAGAAGTGCATTTTTGGTGTAACGAAAGGAAAGCTCCTTGGGCACTTGATCACAAAAGATGGCATTTCCATGGATCCGGACAGAGTTGAAGCCATATCCGGCATACCATTTCCCTACTCCAAGAGAGAGTTGAGGTCCTTCTTTGGGAAAATTAACTTTGTCAGGAAGTTCATCTCTAGTTTTGCAGAGATAGTCAAGCCACTGAATGACATGCTAAAGCAAACTACTCAGATTGTCTGGACCACAGAAGCTAAAACAACGTTCCAAGAAATAAAGACCGCCATCAAACAAGCACCAGTTCTGGTAAGCCCAGATTTCAATGCAGCTTTTTATATGTACACCTTTTCTTCTGAACACACACTTGTTGCAGTTCTGACCCAACGGAGAGAAACCGGAGAACATCCAATTGCTTTCAAGAGTACCAATTTAAAGGGGGCTGAGCTGAAATATTCTCGTTTAGACAAACAAGCTTATGCCTTGGTGAGAGCGATTAAGCAGTTCAGGCACTGCATACTAAGAAGCAAAATTCATGCTATAGTTCTAGACCCAGCTGTTAAATACCTTCTAAGTCAGAACGAATTGGGTGAACTGAGGGGTAATTGGGTTACAAGGCTGCAAGAGTATGACTTAGAGATTCGGCCTACAAAATTGATCAGAGGACTTGGTTTGTCTCAACACATTATCGAAATACCTATACGGGAAGAAGTTAATCAGTTAAATTCTGAATTTGATGACTGGTATGGAGATATTATTCATCTGCTACAATTTGGAGTTTGCCCGTCTCACTTGAATAGAACCCAAAGGAGAGCTTTAAAATTGAAAGCTGCTCATTATCTCCTCAAAGCAGGTAATTTGTTCAGAGAAAATTATGCTGGCATTTTCTTGAGATGCATTTCTCGGGGTGAAGTCAATGAAGTGATGTCCAGTTTTTATGAAAAGTTAGGGGCAGGGCATTCATCAGGATCTGCTACTGCGCACAAAATATTGAGAGCAGGCTATTACTGGCCTACACTATTTAAATATGCCCATCAACATGTGAGAACCTGCCATCAGTGCCAAACTTTTGCAGCCAAAGAGGCCAACCGGGCTCTACTATTGCAACCTATTGTGATAAATAAACCTTTTATGCAATGGGGACTTGATTTTGTGGGAGTGATTAATCCAAATTATTTAGTAGGGCATAAGTATGTTCTAACAGCTACTGATTACTGCACAATATGGGTCGAAGCAGCAACCACCACAAGAAGTACAGCTCATGAAGTGATCAAATTTCTAGAGTCAAATGTCATAACCAGGTTTGGGGTTCCTCTGAATTTGGTGTGTGATAATGGACAAGAATTCCAATCATTGGAGTTTGCAGAATGGGCATACCATATGGGAATAGTTATTAGATTTTCATCCAACTATTATCCTCAAGGCAATGGATTGGCTGAGTCCACAAATAAGAATTTAATGAATGCCATTAAGAAATCTACAGCAAGCAAACCCAGGCAGTGGCATACATTATTGAAATATGCACTTTGGGCTGACCGGATAAAATATAAAGTGGCTCTTAAGACTTCTCCTTTTGCTTTGTTGTATGGTACCCAACCAATTGTTTCCATCTCTCTAAAATTACCTACTTACCAATTTGTCTTAGACTATTTTGAGGATCAAGCAGATGCAAAAGCCCGTGTTTTGGATCTAACTAATTTGCAGGATGAAAGACTCCAAGCCCTGGAACATTTCAGCCGGCACCAAGAAACCGTTAAGCACTGGTTTGACAAGAGGGCCAAAGTGAAAGCTTTCAAACTGGCAGACCTGGTGCTTCTATGGGACAAGGCCCATAAAAAAAAGGGTAAGCATACAAAGTTGCAGCCACTGTGGATAGGCCCGTACCAGATTGCTGAGATTTTGGGTAATAATGCATTTCATTTACAAGACCTTGATTGTAATTTTCTGGACCTCCCTGTTAATGGTCAATACTTAAAACATTATTTCTCGGTTGTTCCATCCAATATATCATTTGAATGAGTCACAAAGAAGTTGTAACATGTGTATACATTGTAAATAACTCTGCAGTTTTATTTTATTTTAGCTTACTTTTCATGTCTGTACAGTTGTTTATTTTAGTTTATTTTCCAGGTCTGTACAGTTCTGTGTTTTATTTCAGGTCTGTACAGTTCTGTATTTTATTTTATTTTTTAAATGTCTGTGCAGTGTTGTTTTATTTTATTTAATCTTAATTGTCTGTGCAGTTTTAGTCTATTTTAAAGTTTTGTATTTTATTTTTTAAAAAGGTCTGTGCAGTTTTATTTCCTTTGCTGTCTGTACAGTTTTATTTTATTTCCTTTGCTGTCTGTATACAGTTTTATTTTATTTCCTTTGGTGCCTGTACAGTTTTATTTTGTTTTATTTGATTTTGTTTTATTTTAAAGTCTGTGCAGTTTTATTTTATTTTGTTTTTAAAGGTCTGTGTTTATCCTTGGAAGTCTGTACAAAGTTCTTTAGCTTTTAAAATTTTGTTTTTGAGTTTTGCCTGAGCATCAATAAAAAAAGTCAGCCTTCTAAAAATTGTTTCATTCTGAGTCCAGAATCCAGTGTTCATTATCCTAATTGTGAGATAGTCTGTTTAAATTAAACAGTGGAACTATTTTGTTATTCAGAACAACAGTGGAAGGATGATTGGATTTTGTGTCTTGCTTGCCACAGTTGTTTTAATTATAAAGAAACTGCTATGTTGTTTGGCTGGAGAAACTCCTAGGGAATCCAAGAAAAGTTGGTCATAAGAGGGGACTATGATTCATGTAATTATTTGAGTATCCACAGAGGCTATCAGTGCCTAGGATGAAGCAGTTCCAGATTGATGAAATATTAAAAGAAAATTGTTATTCTTTGTAAGGCTTTTCAGATGTTGATATATTTCAAGAAAAAAAGAGAAGATGAAAGTTGAGCAAGACAGCATGAAATTGGCACTTTGTTATTTCTTATATATAAAAAAAAAGGGAGAGAGATAAAAAAAAAAAAAAAGTAATGTAATGAAAGAGGTAGCCAAGACTTCAAAAGATATTTTTCTTCTACCAAGTTGTAGATTCTACCTTACAGTTGTGAATTTGGGTCGTGTAAATCTAAAGGGTAACTCTGTCGGGGCTGTAAAAGGCTAAACTAGTAAACAGAACTCTACTTGGTTTCCCCTTTTTACAATCTAGAAAAGCTGATCAATCCAGAGTTCAACATTCGAAGGCCCAGTCATTCTTGAAGAAATTTTTATACGCTTGTAATTGCACATCAGAAATCTTCCTTAAATGATTCAGCCTAGTATGTCCTTGGAAAATTTTAACAACTATCAGTTAGTAGTCAATTTATTTTGAAGAATATCTGTGGCAAGGCTTGATGCATGGTCTATGTTGTTTTGAAACTAGAGTCCTGGGTTCTAAAATAATGCTACTATTTTACCCGCAGATATCGCCATTTGTTGAGAAGCAACACACCCCCACTAAAAAATGAATTCCCACCCTTTGAAAATTTTGAGCTTTCATTTTTGCAGTAGGGACCCTCTTGATGTTTTTCAGGTTTTAATTCCAAATTTGCTTGCCTCCTTTTTCAAGTTGTGCTTTTATTGGCATCTGGCTTTGTTTTATTTCAGAATTCATTTTTCACATGTTAGAATCATTGCTGATTAAAGAAAATCTTTCACCGATATGAAAAAATGCAGATTCTAGATAGATGAATTCATTGAAAGCCAAAACTTTCCATTTTTGGCAAGGTAGCAAAATCGCGACACTTCCATTTTTGGAAATGTCGCAAAATCGCGACAGGTTTCGAAAAAGTCGACCAAGTCGCAAAAACGTAGCGAAATCGCGACACTTCCATTTTTGAAAATGTCGCGATATCGCAACACTTTCCATTTTTGGAAATGTCGCGATATCGCAACACTTTCCATTTTTGGAAATGTCGCGATATCGCAACACTTTCCATTTTTGGAAATTTTGCGATATCGCGACGGGTCTGGAGAGAGAAAGCAAATGCGTACGGAATGTCATGAAATCATGACATGTCGCATTTTCACGGCTGCCAAGGCGAGAAAGTGGTTAAGGCAAGAAAACGTAGCGAAATCGTGACACTTCCATTTTTGGAAGGGTCGTGAAATCATGACACTTTCCATTTTTGGAAATGTCACGAAATCGCGACAAGAAGGAGCAAAAAGGAACAAGGCATGAAATAGGGCACGATTTCATGACATGTCATGAAATCACGACATGTCACATTTTTGCGACTGCAAGAAGAGAAAAACGGACAAGTCGCAAACATGTAGCAAAATCGCGACGTCGCGAAATCGCGACGTCGCGAAATCGCGACGTCGTGAAATCGCGACGTCGCAAAATCGTGACGTCGCAAAATCACGACGTTTTTTAGAAAAGAACCAAAAGGCATGAAAGCAACACGATTTCGTGACATGTCACGAAATCATGGCATGTCACGTTTTCGCGGCATCAGAAGAAGAAAAATCCCCAAGGCAATAAAACGTCGTGAAATCGTGACACAATTGAGAGAAAGGACAAAGGGCCAGAAGGTGTCACGAAATCGTGACAAGAAGTGCGCAAAGTGCCCAAGTCCCGAAAGTGTAGCGAAATCACGACGTCTTTCGGACGTCACAAAATCGTGATAGTTTGGAGGGCCAGTGCCTAAGGAAGATAAGTGTCACGAAATCGTGACATGACAGCAAAGCGAAGCCTAAGACGGAGACGGCGTCGCAAAATCGTGACACATTGGAGTGCAGAAGGAACAAGTCAGGGAAGTGTCACGAAATCGCGACGTGTTCCAAGGGAAGACAAAAGAAAGAAGTGCCCAAGGCAAAGTGAAAAAGGTGTCATGAAATCGCGACGTTGCGATTTCACGACGTCGTGAAATCACGACGATTTGGAGAGAAAGGGCTCGAAAGGAGAAGGTGTCAAAAAATCGTGACATGCGGTCTCCAGTCTGAACCGCAGTCTAGACATGCGGTCTCCAATTTGAACCACAGTATAGACATGCGGTCTCCAGTCTGAACTGTGGTTGACACTTGTGATCTGCAGTCTAGACTACAACTATGACCTATAGTTTGAAATGGAGTTTAGTTAGGCCTTCCACCCAAGCCAAATCAGTTGGAACGGCCAAGAGATATAGAAGAAGGTAGTTGGAGGATGGAATATTCCAAAGGCTTCCATCCCAACTATCCTAACCAAACTTCTTGGTCTTGGCTTCTCCATGAAGCCACCCCTAGACCTAGGGGCATGCTATAAATACCCCCCTCCAAGGGGATAAAGAAGATATATCATTTTTATAGTGAAGTGCTAGTTAATTATCGAGTGAGAGCTAACTGATAAAGAGAGCAATGAAGCCCTGTCAAATTGCATATTGACTTTGTGCATTTGAGAGCCTCTTTGCTATCCATATAAAGACCAATTAGCCATGGATTCTCTAGGTTCTTAGGAGGATCAAGAAACACAAATTCAGGAAAACGAAGGCCCTTCATAGTGATTTGATTTCCAAATCTATCAAAGGATGACAAAGGCGACCCTTGAACATCAATTCAGATAAGGAGGTCAAGCCCATTATCCCTAATTCTGAGGGTAAAACCATCAGAGGTCAAACTGTAGCTATCAACCGTGGTTCACAATGCATACTGCCCCTCAAAACTGTAGTTTGCAATAGGTTAATGATCACCTTATTTACTTTACTTTTGATCGCATAGATTAGTCATGTTAGTTTTTTTATATGTTTAATTGCATCTTAGGGAAACTCTGATCATAGAAATTAGACATTTCATGTGCTGCATTAAGTAGGATTACATTAGATCTTTTATGTGCTTTATTGCTTCTAATTTGATATTTGATCTACGTATCATTTGCTTATTCATGTCTTTTATGTTTTAGCATAATTTTTGATGTAATTAGAATGGCTTAAAGTCTTTCTTTATGCTTTCTTGTTTTACTAGTTTAATTGTATTTACATGCATATTTCTTTAAAGGGCCTTATCACAAGAGGCTATCAATATTTGTAATTGTGTACTATTGTTTCTTGTTCATAGAGAGATAGGTGCAAAAAGGAGCCTATATCATAATCCTTCCACATCACGAAGAAGGGGGTTAGCTCTACCTCAAGGGAGTTTGTGAGTAATCACCAGAGCACAATAAGTGCGCCTACCCTTTTGAGGGCATTGGAAATTGTAACATTTGTATCATATTTCGAGTGACCCTAAGAGTGCATTTTTGTAATCTGAGATCCTTTAGGGATTAACACAAGAAAATTTGCATACTTTGGCTTTCTTTGTTCAATTTATGTATTTTTGTGGATATTTGTGCTTTTGTGATGGTATAGATCAGGACCCTAGCTAGGCACATGCTTCGTGTTTACGTCATATGGCAATAACAGTGTAACCCCACAATTTTAGCCCTAAATTCTAACCGTTCTTGGCTATTTCTTTGCACAAGTGCTAACCGCAGCTTTCAACTACGGTTATTTTTTGGCCCGTGGTTGTAACCTATGGTCTCCACTGTAGCCTACAAATAAAACCTACGGTTCACAAAGGAAAATGTAGACAACAAGAAAAACAGTGGGCAGCAAAGCAAGAGCTGAGGTAGGTCTCAATTTCACCTTCTGTGTTGAATTTTTTGCTCTATATCTTTCCAAAAATCATCGAACCATTGCAAACTAGGAACTAGAAAAAAATATATAAGGGGTCAATGAACAAGTCCTAGTTTGTTTTTGTTTTTTGTTTAGTATAAAGGCATTGTTGGGAATAATAGACCTCTGAGTGCAGTATGCCCCTAAATACAGTGACCTTGAAAAGGATTGTATGTCATTTCCATGCTTGAGGCCCAATCAGTGGCCATGTCATTGCAATTGCATCATCAAAATATCATATAGGACATTAGCATGCATTCTTTCTAAATTTGAAATATTACTTTCTTTTCATGCATATCATGTAGGAATGATCATTCCACACACACCACATTCCATTTAAACATTAGTGGTGTTGGGCTCTCACATCCAACCCACTTGATTGAGACCAACAGTGGATGTCATTACCACTTGGTTGGCTCATTTTAAATTGTATTATTGGGACCCGCTCGTTGCTAAGGCCGACCCAAGAACTGTCTTATTCATGCAAAATAGCATGCACTCTTCTTCAAAAGGGTGTATAACTACATACAGTGTGTTGGGTGAGGGTTGGTAGTACCTATGCTACTTCATTGAGTATGGAATTCATTACCATATTCATCTTGTGTGATTATATAGGTGAAAGCCAATTTAACCATGTTTAAAATCAAACAATATTTCAAAACACATGAGAGTTTCTAACACTGATACAACACATCTAAAAACAATATCAAATAGTTTAGGGCTCACAGTAAAAAATTAAAAGGATATAATCATCATTTGTATACTTTGTTTTCATAATAAAACACATCTAGATGTTAGGTACATGAATGGTGAACACATGGGGTGATCAGAAAAGGTCTTGAATAAATACCCATGATAAACCCCCAATTGGTTCACAATAGCATGTGTCGAGTCCTCATACACATGAGCAAACCGAACGATGCTCAGCAAGCATTAGAGGTGACAACTCGACACGGGGATATCCTATTGAGTGGACCCCTGATAGAGGAGATTTAGTACACTTTTCTAGGCATAGGACTGAGTGTGGAGCTTCTCAACATGAGGATGCTCTCCCCCAAAGCCATAACCAATACCGCACTGCACGTGCATCCATAGGATCAACCAAGGAATATGTTGTGCAAGGGACCAAGTTGGTTCCCATACGTAATAAGTCCATAGGAGGTTCTAACCCTCCACCATCAGAGTATAGATAGATCAGAGATCCACCCATTAAAGGGTAGAAAGACAAGCTCACTTTCAAGCATAGGTCCACCCATACTCTTGTGTGTGGCTCACCATGCAAGATCACTATTGATATATCAAAGGTGGGAGCTAATGGAACACCACCGCATTAGTGATGGAGGTCTAGACAATTATATGGTCTAGGTAGTGTTCTTGAGAAGCTAGGCTATAATACTATAGCTCTGCCTACTCATGCTTCAAGTGAGCATAGTGGTAGTTGTATCAAGAACACTAGAGACCATGGAGAGGCTTCTAAGCACCCTCATGTCACACGTCCACCATCCACATATTTTTTTATGCGTACAGAACCCATAAGGTAGCTCGCATAGAGCATGCACACTGGAGGCCTCCTACGGTTGACCGGATTGATAGATCACATAGACTGGTGTCTGAGCAAAGATGTCAAATCCTCCAAGATCAATTGGATGATGCTCATCTAGAGAGGTAGAATATTTAAGATAAAAATATTCAAGAGTAAATGCTCCTACAAAAGAGATTATATGATCAACGCATGCACGAGGAGCATATTCTAGCTCAGAAGGAGTGCATAGAGAAAGAGGATCAGCTAGCCAAGATTGGCCTATACCCTCATGAGGATCATAGATAGCATGTGCATAGGATGGATGTGTCCCTAGCCAATATGCATGAGGAGTGAAGAGATGCTCGTACTCATGTCAGTGCCCAACAGAGGGAGCGACTACCGTCACTCAATGATATTAGATAAAGGTAGCATAAGCACATAGATGCAGACAGATATGATCAAGGGTATCTTGATAGTTAAAAAGTTGAGTAGGAGAAAGAGGCATGTCCTCCACCTCCCTCAAATAACACATTACCTCCTAGACCGCCTCCATGTCATCTTAGGGAGGAGGACTTTTTGTCTTCTAATGCGTACAAGGTTTTGTCCAATAAGGTCAAAGAAATAAAGAGGTAGGGCATGACTATGCAAAAGTTGACACTAAGGAAGATACATAATGAACCTCTAGACCCCTCGATGCCTATGCCTCCATATCCTAAGCATTTTGATATGCCCATGTTGGAAAAATTCAAGGGTGATGAGGATGCACAAGAGCATGTTATGATTTTTCTAGACGCTTTCTTCTAGATAGAGAGTTAGGATGCCTTTTTTTTGTGCACTTTCATTACGACACTTTTAGGCCTGAACATAGAGTGGTTCAACCAACTGAAGAAACATAGTATTACTAGTTTTGAGCAGTTGGCCGATGCATTTATTTAACACTATTCATTTGGCATCAAGAGATAGGCCAACCTTTTTGATTTGGTGGCACTAGGTTAGTGCGACGATGATCACATCGAGCAATATAGAAAGAGATGGTGTAGAATAATGGCAAAGCTACCATTCCCTATCCCTATGGTCAAACTAACCCAAATTTTTACAAAGAGTTGTGCCAAACACATCTCACTACTATTGCAACTGTAGTAGTACCCTACATTCAAGGAAGCTATGGTGCAAGCCAGGGTGATCAAGGACATCAAGTTGCAAGAAGGAAACTTGAAGCTCAAGATCAAGAAAGAGGGGTTTAAAAAGAGTACTACAAAATAATAGGGCAAACAGGCCCACATGAATCAAATAGTACTAAATCTCGAAGGAGAAGACAAGGGACAAAAAAAGCCTAATTATTAGGCCCAACCTCCTCCTACACATTATGAGACATGCAAAAATAACTATAAGGGCAAAAAAAAAGAAGAGCGCCCACCTCGCCAGTTCACACCCTTGATGGAATTGATGACTTCAATTTTTCATCAATTATGCGAGGCCAAAGCCATACGATTTACTTAGGTTAAATTAGTAGATCCGAATGTGCCAAATTCAAAGTGGCATCAAGACAATATGTTTTGCATATTTCATAGAGTGAAATGCCATGACATCAAGACATGTTGGTCCTTCAAACACATCATGCAGAACATGATAGAAAAAGGAGATCTGGTAGTACCAAGCAACCCACAGGCACCTGACAATAGAAACATGGGGATTTTCAAGAATCCACTTCCTAATCACAAGGTGCCTCGTAATAACACCGACCATGTCAATCAAGTGAGAATCGAACCACCTATCCAAGGGTTCATAGGTATGGTCAATGTTATTACTAGACATGGGAGGTACGATCAACCGAATAAACCTCATACTCCCATTAGAATACAAGCTACACCAGATCAATGACCAACTTAGAACATTCCAGGCCCACCAGTTAGATCGGTGGTGAGCATAAGGAGCAGATTAGTTCAGAACCTGTAGACAAATCCTATGAATTTGTTAATATATGAGCTTATTTAGTAGTCCCCTAGACATAGGGAGACTCTTATGAACATTCTAAGGTCCATTGAGGTACAGTACCAAGATTCCCATGCATTTACAAATTTTTGTTAGTCTTACAATGGCACTGAGAGGGGGGGTGAATCAGTGTAGTTATTTAAACTTAAATTCACAACTCTTAAAATTGAAATAATGAAACCTTAAAACCAGATAAAGCAATTATCACAAGAGAACATCACACAACACAAGATTTAATGAGGTTCACCAATTTGGCTACTCCTCAAGAATGACTACTTGAAATACCATCCAAATCTAGCCTTTGCATAGCATCAAATTTACAATCAATTTACCAGCATCAATTGGAAGGAGCACCAACCCCTGATTTATCTGCACCAATAGAAAGGAGAACCAACCCCTAATTTATCTGCACCAATAGAAAGGAGCACAAACCCCTGATTTACTAGCACCAAATGGAAGGAGCACCAACCCCTGATTTACCAGCACCAACTAGAAGGAGCACCAACCCCTAATTTACTAGCACCAACTAGAAGGAGCATCAACCCCTGATGCCAAGCACCAACTTGGACTTCAATTTGAATCTACAAGTTTGGTAGTAAGATACCTTTGCTTTTGCAAGACCCTGATTGGTCTTCTTCACCTTTGCATTCTCTATGCACTCTACTCTCTCTTTGTGCAATTACTTCACACACTTTGCTTCGTTACAGTTGAAATTCATGATCATCTTCGCCCTTTGCACTCTCTGCACCTTCTGCTTTCTCTGTGCAATCATAGTTGTACTTGGTCGAATTTCAACCTTTTTGCTCTTTGTACACTTTGCTCTATCTGCACACTCATAGACGCACTTAGGACAATTTGACATGACTCTTCACTCACTTTGCGCACTTTGCCATCATATCGCTGCTTCTACGCTTTTTGCGCTCTTACGACCACATTTCACACTTCGACACATATTCGATGACTTATGCAACCCCACAACAATTCTCCAAATAGACCTCCTTTTATAACAATATTTTCATGATGAAAACCCTAATCTTAGTTGGCTTGCATAACAAATGTGAATCCTAATCTTAGTTGGCTATCATCGATCTTAGTCGACTTCAACTCATGAAAATATTTAGTAATTCCACCGCTCAAAGACTTCATTCGGTAACAGTCCCTATAGCCACCGCACTGACTTTTGTTCACTCTTCATATTTTAGCTGCATGAATTCACTCTGTATATGCCCCTGTAAATGCTGTAGAGATGTCGATCCACTATCATACTTTTCATTTTAGTTGGGTTCTTCTTCTTGTCTTGCACACATACGACCTATCACAAAATCATGACATTTTTGCCTCTGTAGCTTCTTTTGTTGCTATTGCCACGAAAATACATGTCGCGATATCGTGACACTTTTTTTTCTCTCCTCTTTCTCTTTGCTTTGGCCCGCAAAAATACAACATGTCACAATATCGTGACACTTTTTTCTCTCTCCTCTTTCTCTTTGCTTTGGCCCATGAAAATACATGTCACGATATTGTGACACTTTTTTCTCTCTCCTCTTTCTCTTTGCTTTGGCCCACAAAAATACATGTTGCGATATCGCGACATTTTTTCTCCTTGCTCTTTTTCTTTGTTTACGCCCACGAAAATACATGTCGCGATATCGTGACACTTTTTCTCCTTGCTCTTTTTCTTTGCTTAGGCCCGCAAAAATACATGTCATGATATCACGACACTTTCACCTCCGTATACTTTGTCTTTGCTTTTGTCATGATATCGCGACACTTCTACTTCCATAGACTTCGACTTTGCTTTTGTCATGATATCATGACACTTTTGCCTCTATAGTCATCAACTTAGATTTTGTCACAAAATCGTGACACTTCTGCTTTCGTACTTAACTTTTTTTTTTTTGTCACGAAATCATGACACTTTTGCCTTCAAAGTCTTCTTCTCTACTTTTGTCGTGAAATCATGACAGTTCTGCTTCCGTACGGTTCCTCTCTTTCTTTTGTCACGAAAATGTGACATGTCGCGATATCGCGAAACTTTTCAAACTTACTTTATCTCTCCTATTTTAGTTGTGAAAATGCAACTGTCATGAAATCGTGACACTTTTCCAACTTACTTTCTCTCTCTTGTTTTAGTCGTGAAAATGCGACATGTTGCGAAATCGTGACACTTTTCTTACTTGTTCTCTTTCTTCGAACTTGTCACGAAATCGTGACACTTTTTCATGCTTTCTCTTTCTCTTCCAAAATGTCGTGAAATCGTGATAGTTTTTCCACTTACCTTTTTCTCTTCCAACATGTCACGAAATCGCGATAGTTTTTCCACTTGCCTTTTTCTCTTCCAACATGTCATGAAATCGTGACAGTTTTTCCACTTGCCTTTTTCTCTTCCAACATGTCATGAAATCGCGATAGTTTTTCCTACTTTTTCTCTCTCCTCCAACATGTCATGAAATCGTGACAGTTTTTCTTTCTTTTTCTCTCTCCTCCAACATGTCACGAAATCACAACAGTTTTTCCTACTTTTTCTTCTCTTCCAACATGTCCTGAAATCGTGACAATTTTTCTTTCTTGCTGTATATGTCGCGATATCGTGACACTTTTCTTACTTGTCTTTTTATTTGATCTTTTGCATATGGTCCACTTCGGTCTTCTTGGAAAATCACTATACATACTCTGAATAACCTTTGAACTCCTATCTTCTGCATCTGAATATCTTTTGAACTTCCTGTCCACTACATCAATAGATCTATCTGACTGTGTTGACAACAATGACAATATTGTTGCTATACCTTGCTCAACAATCTCCCCCTTTGGAATTGTTGGCAACACATGTGCAATTTCTTATAACTCTTCTCCCCCTTTGATAATAATACCAAAGGGCTACTGCAGACTCCCCCTAAGTCCATGCACAACATTCTTAGGTAAAATTTATTACACTTAGCAAAAATCATGAACATGGGCAAAAGGATAATCAAATACTTAAATGGTCCCCCTGAGAATGTGATCCCTGTAGCTAGTCAACTCTTGGAAAGTATTCTGCAATATATTCTGCTTCTACTGTCGATAAAGAAACAGACTCTTGTTTCTTATTGTGCCACGCGACCAATCTGTCTCCAAGATAGAATGCACCTCCATTGATACTCTTTCTATCATCGACACCTCATGCCCAATCTGCATCTGAATATGAAATAAGGGTGAAGTCTTTACCTTTCAGATACCATAACCCATATTCCATAGTACCCTTGAGGTACATAAGGGTAAAAAGGCTTATTTCAAATCTGCTTAAAAAGATCACACCAAACTTATCCAATCTCATAGAATCATAAAGAGAATTTTTAGAGACTCAATATGTTCTATACTTAATGCTCAATCAATATATCAACTAAATCTCATAGAAGCATAAAGAGAATTGTTAGAGACTCAATATGTTCTATACTCAAATCCCAATCTCAACTCAAATCAATCTCATAGAAGCATAAAGAGAATTGTTAGAGACTCAATATGTTCTATAATCAAATATTAATCTCAACTCAAATCAAGAATATAGAATAGTTTATTTTATGGAACTTGAACAACCACATGCATCCAATCACTTGACTAGGCTCAATCAACTCTACTCAACCAATCACCTCAATGAACAACCCTTTATCACAAACCCTAGTCGAAGCATGTATCAACCAACTCAAAATGTTTTCAACAATGATCAACCACAAATATCACATAACAATGATACTCATGTTCTTATCAAACCCTAACTCAGGTTTTTCACACAACTAATGGCTTCAACAACAATGCTTATAAAACAAGGTTTAATAACAACTCTCAAACCAGAAAACCTTGAAGCATTAAACCAATCACTTTCAAAAAAGAAACCACAATAAATCCTTTTCACTTCGATGATATTTTTAGAAATCAACCACCCATCATGGTACCTCCACAAAAAACTACATGAACTAAAACACACTTTGACAACTATACGACAACTCCCCCTGACTACTTGCCTTTCATCCTCAGATAACCAAACAAATACATAGCAGCATTAAAATAAAACTTTAAGATTGCTCCCCCTAAGGATGTGATACCTGGAGTTGCTTAGTGCAATAGAGGAGTAGTCTCCTTCAGTCCAAGGAGACATGATTTCCTTTCTTCTATATTTCTCCAAACTTTCTTGAACTCGGGCTTGGATTTTTCAACTACATCCCTGTTTTGCACCTTTTCATGAACTCAAACATTTTTATTGTGTGGTTGTCTCTTGTGCATCCTTGATGAATGATTATTTTCCTTCCTTTTATGTACATGATTTATTCCTTTTCTGTGTTGTGTTCTTTGCGTCTGATTGAATCTACTGTTTTGCCTTATATTAGATACAAAAGTGCTTGGATAAAACCTTGCTATATGCCCATGAACATTACATTGAAAACATTGTACATAGTGTTCACTCAGAAACATAGATGTATTTCTACCAGCATAACTCTTTGATTTATTATTCAATCCACAATAAGTTGCCTTGTGACCATACTTGTTGCATCTAAAACAATAGCCATTAAAAGTATTATTATGAATAGATTGAGAGTGATAGAAGCTCTTTTTTTGTGGTTGCTTTGCTATAGATCTCCGTTGATATTTTCTTCCTTTTAAAGATTCAACTTCAAAATTTTCTTGCTTTGATCCTTCAACAGTGAAATTCTTATCTGTAGAGTTGGACGATGAAGGTTGTTCAGATTCATATCAAAGACCATGCTTATCCATGGATCTTCTTTTTTGGCTTATCATTTTATCTAGCAACTCTGTGCTCCTCGAATTTGAGATTTGTATTAGCCTCTTCTATTTGTTTCTTCAATAAAACAATCTCTTCCTATTGTTTGCAACAACCAATCTCTTTCTCATTGATCTGTGACCTGAGAGTTTCTTCAATATTTTTGAATTTTTCTACCTGTATTTTCAAACTGGTTATTATTTCATTTGCATCCTCAAGCTTTCTTGAGATTTCTTTATTCTTTTTTCTTTCTATCTTCAATTCATCCAGAGCTACAATTAGTTCCTCTTTCAAATTTATTTTTGCATCAATTTCTTCTTCATCACATTCCTATTCTTTTTATGTTTCTTCAACGAGTGTCATGAGAAGACCTCCACCTGTTTCCTTTTTAGAATCATCCTCTAGGACTTAATTAACTCTTAGCATATATACCTCTATGTTCTCATCATCTCCTTCATGAATACTCCTCAGTTTGTCCCATATTTCTTTTGTTGTTTTACAACTCATGATATTTACCAGTTCACTATCTACTAATCTGCACCTGATAGCATTCTTTGCTTTTGAGTCATTCTCAAACAGATTCTTATCGGTAGCATCGGTTGGAGGAGTGATGGGTATTGTGTATCCACTAACTACTAAACCCCAGATGTCGTATCCCAAGGCACAGAGATATGCCTACATCCTGATTCTCTAGACCGCATAATTAGTTCCATCAAACAAAGGTGCTTCGTTTGATGAGAAGCCTTCACCACCTGCCATTGTGTTACTTCCAAGATCACCCTAACAAGTTAGGCTTGTATAGGAACTTGGCTCTGATACCAATTATTAGTATTACAATGGCACTGAGAGGGGGGGTGAATCAATGTAGTTTTTTAAACTTAAATTCATAGCTCTTAAAACTGAAATAATGAAACTTTAAAACCAGATAAAGCAAGTATCACAAGAGAACATCACACAACACAAGATTTAACGAGGTTAACCAATTTGGCTACTCCACAAGAATGACTACTTGGACTACCATCCAAATCTAGCCTTTGCAAAGCATCAAATTTACAATCAATTTACCAACACCAACTGGAAGGAGCGCCAACCCCTGATTTATCTACACCAAAAAAAAGGAGCACCAACCCATGATTTATCTGCACCAACAAAAAGGAGCACCAACCCCTGATTTACCAGAACCAACTGGAAGGAGCACCAACCCCTGATTTACTAGAACCAACTAGAAGGAGCACCAACCCCTGATTTACCAGAACCAACTGGAAGGAGCATCAACCCCTGATGCCAAGCACCAACTTGGACTTCAATTTGAATCTACAAGTTTGACAATAAGATACCTTTGCTTTTGCAAGACCCTGATTGGTCTTCTTCACCTTTGCATTCTCTGTGCACTCTACTCTCTCTACGCAATCACTTCGCACACTCTGCTTTGTTATAGTTTAAATTCATGATCGTCTTTGCCCTTGCACTCTCTACAAATAAAACTGATAAAAATATTAATGCATTGAGGTCTGATAATGGAGGAGAGTATTATTCAAATAAATTTGAGGTTTTTTGTAAGAAATGTGGTATTGCAAGACAAAAGACTACTCCATATACACCCCAACAGAATAAATTTTCTAATAGATTGAATAGATCATTAATGGAAAATGCTAGGAGTATGCTCAGTGGTGTAGGTTTAGCACAAGAATTTTGGGCAAAGGTAGTGAATGTGGCATGTTACTTGTGAAATCGATCTCCTACTTCAACATTGTCGGATCAAACTCCATTTGAAGCATGTTTTAGTAATAAACCCTCTTTAACACATCTTAGAGTTTTTTGCTCTGATACATACATGCATATTCCAAAGGAGAAAATAATTAATCTTAATAATAAGGTTGTTAAGTGTATCTTTATTGGTTATAAATATGGTGTTAAAAAATATATACTTTGGAATCCAAAAACTAAAATTATAGTTTATAGTAGAGATATGGTGTTTAGATAAATGAAAAGTGATCACAAGAAAGAAGTAACAGAAGCACAACCTAAAAGGGTACAATTTGATCTCATGGAATAATAATCCTACTCATAAGAAGAAGAAAAGGATGAACCAAAGTTTCATACACCTGTGGTAAGGATATCAACTCGAGAAAGAAGGAAACCTCATAGGTATAGTCCATATGCTTTTCCTTCTTTATTTGTTTTATTTATTACTGATGAAGATCCTAGAATTGTTAGAGAAGTTGTTAATTCTGAAGAGTTAAACCTAAGGGAAGAAGCCATGAATGAGGAAATGATGGCCCTAAGAAATAACAAGACATGGGATGTAGTAAAATTACCTAGTGGAAGGAAAGCAATAGGTTGCAAATGGATCTTCAAGAAGAAGCAGACTATTGAAGGTAAAGTGGAGAAATATAAAGCTTACCTATTTAATAAATTCTATTCTCAGGTAGAGGGAATTGATTATGGTGAAGTATATTATCCTATTGCAAATCTGACCTCAATAATATTTATTTTATATGTGACTGCTGCATTTTTCCTTGAAATAGAGTAAATGGATGTATAAATTGCATTCCTTCATGGAGATTTGGAGGAAGAAATCTATATGAGACAACCTAAAGGATTCATTGTTACAGGAAAGGAGGATTTTGTATGTAAGTTAAAGAAATATCTATACGGAATGATACTTATATCTTAGGAATTAATTTTGTTCATATCAATGCTAATCATTGTGTATACTCAAAGAAAATTAGTAATGTACTTGTCATTATAGTTTTGTATGTTGATGACATGTTACTAATTTGAAATAGTAAGAAAATGATTAGGGAAGTTAAGTCTCAATTAGCATCAAAATTTGACATGAAGGATATTGGCCTATAAATTTTATTTTGGGTATGAAAATAAACAAAGATCGTTCAAATAGAAAGTTCTGGCTAAATCAGAAAAAGTATGTTGAGACAATATTGAAGAGATTCAATATGCAAGATTACAAACTAGTGAAGGTACCTATTCCTTTAGGTGATATCTATTGAACAATGTCCAAAATAGAAGAAGAGGTAGAAGAAATATCCCATGTTCCTTATGCAAATACTGTATGAATTTTAATGTATGCCATGGTTTGTACTAGACTAGATATTACCCATGTAGTGGGAGTTTTGAGTAGATATATGTCTAAACCTGGTAAAGAGCATTAAACTATTGTAAAAAGGGTTTTAAGATATTTGTGTGGTAATTCTAAATTTTCAATCTATTATGAAGGTATAGGTAAAGAAGACAAATCCTTGGATATAGAAGGTTTTGTTGATGTAGACTAGGTTGGAGATCTAGAAAATAGAAGATCTACTAGTGCGTATGTATTCAACATGTTTGTCAGGGCTATTAGTTGGATGAGAAAAAGGCAAATTGTTGTTGCTCTATCAACCACTGAAGCTGAGTACATAGAAGAAACTGATGCAAGTAAGGAAGCAGTATGGCTACAAAGAAAATTTGTTGAAACTAGGTTCTTTCAAGGAGCTGTGAAGATAAATTGTGATAGCCAAAGTGCTATATTTCTGGCAAAGAACCCTGCTTACCATCAAGAACTAAGCACATTGATACAAAGTACCACTTCAACAAGGACATGATTGAACAGAATAAAGTGGTGCTAGAAAAAGTGGATACCAAGGAAAATGTTGTAGATGCTTTAACCAAGGTAGTTACCACAGAAAATTTCATTTTATATACAGTTGAAATGGGTCTTGCAAGACCAAGTTGTGGAACTAACATTGATTACAACCTTTATGTAAAGTATGTGAAGCCCTCCTAGGGGGTTCAAGGGGGTTTTCAGAGTGATTTATGGAGTGGTTTTAAAAATTATTGTGGTTGGTGCGTTTGGGTGGTTTTAGCCCATGGTATTGTGCCCACAGTATTCTAATACCACATTGTGGTTTAGGGTTGTAAGAATTTCCTTTATATTGATTGTAATGTCACATTTTGGGAAATGAGTGAAAATAATAATATCAAAGAAGGTGTGGCTCTTTTTTTTTGGATTAACCCATATTGGGTGAACCAGGGTAAATATATTGTGTTCTATGTGCATGTTTATTGTATGTCATTATTTTCTTCTAAGTTATTTAATTTTGTTTTATTTCTAGAATAATTTTGGGTAAATGATTTTCAATGACATGATGACTACCATGTATGTACTACACAATTCCATGGTGATGATTTACTATAAATGGAAATGTATGCTTTAATTACTTAAAACATAATGTATGAATGCAATATGAGTTTAACAATCTAATGGATGACACCACAAAATGTATAACAATCATGAACTATAATTGCTATATCTTATTATAAGAATTGATCAATTAGACACCCATATGTGAGATGCAATGATGTATTGTTTCTATTTATAAGATTTTGTAAATTAAAATAATATGGATAACATAGTCAGTGGTCGTTTAAATATCATTTCTGACATCCATCCGGTATCTAACCTATATTATGAATAATTATAATAAACAAATTCTCATAAAAGAAATTGATATTTGATGATAGCTTTTAAAATTGGTTGTTGCTATTTGAGAATTTATGAGGTTTTCCATGAAACTCAAACATCCTAGTTGACTTATCAAAAATTTATATAATGACTATACTAGACTTCTGAAAAATAAAGTTTTCGCTCTAAAATACCAAGCTATTCATTACCCCTGTGTGTGCAAATAAATATTTTAGATGAAACATAAGCATACCCCAGTGCTAGGTGGGATTCATTCAGCCCATTATTGTATTAGGGATCCTCAAATGTCTATCTAATCCCAAGTTTGGACTCAGTCAGACTAGACCACTAGATAGTATAGGCCACCTAAAGCTAGCTCATTTGTAAATTGCTTAGACCTACCCCAATGTCAGGTGGGATTCATTCAGCCCATTTTTGTATTGGGGATTACCCTATGGATTTTGAGTAGTGATAATTCTAGGGATTCAAGTTCATTTATTGGAATACTTTCTCATTTATAGTGACAAAAATCACTGTTTATTTTATATTTTGTTTTTTTTTCTTTGAGCAAGGTATTTGATTTGAGTTTAAATATTGGGATTTGATTTGAATTTTTAGGATTTTTCTCCTTCATTTGTAAGAAACTTATTTATATGAGTAAGGAGAATGCTTGTCATTTTTCCAATGACCACTGCCCTAGAACATTGTGCCTCACAAAATGAGCAAGTAACAAAACCTTTCGCCTAAGGTGACCAGGACCACTTCATAGTGTTCATATTTCCTTTCTCTAAGTAGGATTGTTAAATGTGTTGATTAGTGATGGTATTCGGACATGCTAAGTGCTATCAAAACTAGACCTCATCTGCAAAATAAAAGCAAGCTTTCTACTAAATTTGATAAGACCACTAGGTATGGCTGAATGACCAAAAAACCCTAGCATATTCTTCATAGCAATAAGGAAGGGTTGTGTTGAAAACCACAATTACTCACAAGGGTGATGGATGATGATAATGCATAGATGAATTATTAAAATACAAATGTGGTTTCATTTGTATGATTGCAAACACAACATATCCTAATGTAACTGCGAGGGATGGAAATGCCTAATGCAATGCAATTAAATGAATGCAAGTGCAAAATGAAATGCATGATGCAAATGAAATGCAATGTTTTTTATATTTTATTTTTTTTTAATTTTTATGGATTTTAATTTTGACCAAGGGATTTTAAGAATCCTTGGAGCATTTTGTGAATTGACCAAAGGGCTTATGATGCCTTTGGATATTTTTGTAAATTTTTATGGATTTTAATATTTTCCATATTTTTAGGTTTTTGAATAATTATGTATGGAATGCCTTACGATAAAGGATGTTGAGAAGTTCAAACTCTTCAACTACTTCAATAAATGTCAAGCGATATGTTATAGGTCCAATCTGCTTAGATGATGAGGATTGATGTTTGCATAGTTTATTTCTTGCAAATTAATAATTGTAAGTGAGTCTCCTTCTCACATGCACTTGTGGGCACTAGTTATCTTCTAGTTGTCATTTAGAGTGTTAGTTAGTAAGTGTGAACTCAAAGTAGGAAGTGTGTACTTCAAGATAGCTAAAATGAATCTTCTAGTTAGCATTATTCCTTTTCTCTTAACTTAGAAGTTACGTGCATTCTCCCTTGCACTTTTGTAGCTTATGGTTAAGCATATTGGATAAAATCTATGATTGGATGGGTTTGGTGAGAAACAATGGTGAAATTGTTCTATTGATCAACAATGCATTACATAGCTTTATAGTTCTTGAAAGAACTAAAAATAACAAACTAACTTAAAGATAGATCTTATCCTAACAACAAACTAACTTAAAGATAGCTCTTATCCTAACAACATGCTAATCTTGGACTATGGTCAAACATTAATTAACCAAGCCAAAACCTCAATGTATGCTAATCAAATTAACTATAAATATGTAAATCCAAACATTAAACTAAAACTAAATACTAGGACTTAATACTTAGGACTAAGGAGGCAATGTTGAAAATATTCCAACATTCTCCCCCTTGATGCTAAAGACACTCATGCAAGAGTTCTTTAAGAATCATAGAGTTGGAAGAAAATTTTTCTCTTACGTTTCCTCCAATCTTGAATCAAGAAATCAAAATTTACAAAATACTTGTGGTGGCACTCCTTCCACTCTTCATGTGGAATTTCCTGCAAATGCTTGAGTGCCTTCTTTTGTTGATTAGCTCCCCCTTCAACAAAAGTATCTCCTCTTGTGGTTTTTAGAAACCACTCTCTTACATCTTTATCATTATGGTCTTTAAACCATGCTCTCACATTTTGATATTCTTTTACATATTCAACATTAAATAATACTCCACATGAGTATTTACAATTAATCATCTCACATAGATGATTATACCATACAACTCTTTCACATATTTCCACACAAAATATAACAAAAAATATGGCCATATAATGACCAAATACATATGCAACATAAAGTTGCTCCTCACACAAATATTCTCTCACAACAATGACTTTACAAGAATCCTTCTCCCAAGGAATTTTTAACACATAATTTTGATCCATGTGACCCAAGTTCTCCATCACTGTATTCTCTCCAAGAAGACTCTTCATAAAAGTTATCTCAATGAGACAATCACCTTTCTTTTCATTCCTGCTCACAAAAAACAAATCATTAATCATAAAAACATTACCTTTAGTATGAGTAGATTTGGTGCTTACCATAAATCTAGTTTGTAGCAGTTCTCCTTCATTGTATGGTGCTTCAAGATCAACCATCAACTCTTCACTAATAGTTCTCCTCCTTTGTTCAATCCATGGTGGTGTGTTGAAACACCATTCATTCAAGCAATCATACATAGTTGCCTTTTCAAGACAACTCTCTTTCTGCAATGTAGTCACTCCAAGTGAGTGATCTTCATCCATGAGTGATGTTTCCTTTGCCATTACGATAAGAAAATCAGCAATCTCATTTCCATTTTCTGTTTCTATCTCATTTTTCACATTCTTCTCCCCTTTTAGAGGAACTCTAACAATTTTATCTTCTCCTTGTAGGAGATCTTCATTTTCTCTTTCAAGAGAGCATACATCCATTCCAAGTGAATGGTCTTCAAGATAATGGTCTTCCATAAACATTGCTTCTCCATCAACATGCCAACAATTTTTATTGATCCTATTATCATCTTTATTATCTCCCATGAGAATTTTAGGTGCATTATCCATAATACACTCTTCATTTATCTCCTCCATGAGATATTTTTTATCACTTTTTCTTCTATCAACAACAAATCCTCTTCTTCCTCCTCGTTGTCTTGAGGAATACACACCTCTTCTTATCTTTTCATCACAAAATTTAGCAACATATGCTTCCTCCATGAAGCATTCTTCATCTTGTTGGTTTTCTACATACAGGCCTTCCTCTGCAAGAAATAATTCTCCATTACAAAGCATGACTTCATATGAGTTTTTACAAGACTCTTCAAAAACTCCTTCAAAAGGATCTAATTCAAAAACTGCTTCAAGGAAGCAAGGCTCCTCCTTGCTTAAACAATCTTCATGATTGTCATTTATGGCTTTATGGGTATCCTCATCAAACCCATAAGCATCCTTTAACACTTGCCATGCCATTGTAGCTGATCTACAATTGGCTATGAGAGGAAAAACATTCTTTTCCATTCCTCTCCTCAAATCCATAAGAGCTAAGCAATTTTCATATTGCTTCCCTTTCATATATTTTCGCTCCTCTCCTTGTAGCTTGTTCCAAGTAGGTTCTTCATATCCTTATTCTACAATGCTCCGGAGGTCTTTGGCCATCAAAAAGGTTTTCATCCTTATGCTCCAATAAGCATAATCTTCTCCATTGAAACTTGGCACCTTCAAGTCTTCATACATTGTGGCCATCTTGCAATCCACCACTCATCAATATTCCACCTAGCTCTCAGCCACTCCTTTCCTGTAGACTTCTGATATACTTATCTGAAAATCCACTAAATTTCAGATCCAAATTCACACAAATGAGAAATATGTGATCAATTTACTTTTGCCCTTTCTAGATCTTAGAGTGTTTTTGAGACAACCTCAATGTTCTTCACATAAATCAATCCATACAACCCCAAAAATTTTGAAAATTAAACTCTGTATTCTTGAGACAATAATCTGAAAAACCTCTAAATTTCAGAAGAAAAATCACAAAGGTGAAAAATATGTGATCATTTACTTTTTCCCTTTTTGTCACAATTTCGGATCTAGGATTGTTGAAGGAAAAATAAATATTCACATAAATCAATCAATACAGATCCCAATGATCTGAAATTTTGTCTGAATTATGATTTTATAGAAATAATATTTCTTCCAAATTTTGAGAAGCAAATACCCTGTATTCCACCTTACACAACCATTTTATTTAAAAACTCAAAATGCTAATAAAATCCGTAAATTAGCTCCAAATCACCTGAAATGTTTACTGCATCCTATTGATACAATTACCTAACAACCCTCAAAATTTCATAATCAAATACCTCAGGATTCATGAGATATTAATGATTTACTCGAGCTCTTCCTTGCAAATCTGCTGAGTGCTGGCCACTTGAGTTTCTCTGACAAAGTGTGTGTTTCAGATCTCTTCACACCACTCTCCACAGGTTTTGATCCATTTGAGAAAACCTGCTTTGATACCAAATGAGAAAAAATGGTGAAATTGTTCTATTGATCAACAATGCATTACATAGCTTTATAGTTCTTGAAAGAACTAAAAATAACAAACTAACTTAAAGATAGCTCTTATCCTAACAACAAACTAACTTAAAGATAGCTCTTATCCTAACAAAATGCTAATCTTGGACTATGGTCAAACATTAATTAACCAAGCCAAAACCTCAATGTATGCTAATCAAATTAACTATAAATATGTAAATCCAAACATTAAACTAAAACTAAATACTAGGACTTAATACTTAGGACTAAGGAGGCAATGTTGAAAATATTCCAACATTTGGTTATGTATTTTGGGCCATTAGAGCCTATAAATTGAATTGTAAATAATAGAACACTTAGTTCGATTTTCAATCCTTTTCATTGGTATCAGAGCCTAGTTCATGTTTGCACTAGGGCTTGTGAGGTGAGAGGATAGGAGATAAAATTTTGTTATGAGAAATTCTTTCTCATTGAGGACTCGGTTTAAGCTCAAGGGGAGCTTGAAAACCATTCGTAGAAGGAATTTCCTTTGACGAAAAACTCCTAGTTCTAACTTTTTGCTTATGCTCAAGAGGTATAGGAAAAGTTTGCCTTAGATTTCTTCCTATTGCGATCCTTGGAAGGGATTGGATCGTAGTTATGGTCCAATTAGGATTATGGAGCCATTTAACCCTATTGCCCCCCCCATTTTTGAGTACTGAAGAGCTCCAGGAGATCATCAAAACTAGGTCGTGTGTCGACTTAGGTCTGGTTGCCTTTCAAACGCTGGTCGTGTGTCGACTGGATCTTGAAAGGAGAGCTACTGAAGGGATCTGGTTGCTCATATTTTTATAGTTTAAGTTTTCATTGTATTTTTTTTAATTAGCCTCCCCTGGTTAATTTTTAAAAATTGCATTGTTTTAGAAAAACTTAAATTTTAAATTAATATATTATTTCTTTAAAATATATTAATTTAAATTTCTATTGTAAAAAAAAATTAGCCTAAAGGCTCATTGACCAGTTGTGTTCAGGTTTGTGATGGCCGGCCAGCACCACCCGACAACACCCGACGTGCAAATTTGCAACAGGCGGTCGGTCAAAACCACCCAGCAGCAACTGGTGCACAGGCTTGCAGCATGCAGCCAGACAACAGCTGTTGACCTGCGTCCTTCGATCTCGACACTGTCAGGTACGACAGCGTTTGGGCTACGACCATCACTGTAAGGGCCAACAACACTTCGGCCTAATCACCAACGTTGTCCGTTGACAGTGTTAGGCCTGATGCTAACATTTCTGTCAGGCATGACAACACTGGTCAGGCGCTTCGACCTGACTGCCAATGCTATCCGTTGACAGTGCCAAGTGTTTGCCTTGGCGTTCGGCCTAACGTCTGATGCTATTGTCAGGCATGACAGCATTGCTATCAGGTGCCTCGGCCTGGCTGCCATCGCTGTCTATTGATAGTGTTAGGGTGGCACTCATCGTTCGAGTGTCAGGCCACACACCTAACACTACTGTCAGGCATGACATCACTTCTATCACGAGCCTGGACAGTGTTTGACCTGATGGTGCTGATGGATTGCCAGCGTTAGGGCTTAGAAATTGTTGCTGCACGCCTAGTCTAGGAATTGGCACCATGAATATGTTACACCCGAGGAGGAACAGGCACTAAAATTCATGCTTCGAGAAGCATGCATTGGGGAATCTAGAAGTTTGGAGTTGCATGCAAAAATTTCATGCAGGGTAAAGTGCAGTGCAGTTTCAGTTCAGGCAGATTTTTTTCAGCCATAAGGGTAATTTATTGTAATTTTTTTTTTATTTTTACTATTCTAAGGTTGCATGTAATTTTTATGTTTTTATTAATTTAATTTTTAATAACTTGATTAAATTCATTAATCTTTGATTAATTGAAATTTACTTTTTAATTGAGTTATTTTTAAATTAATAAATTATAAATTGTAACCTTAGGTTATTTAAAATTTTGCAAATTTGAGCCTTAGGGGTATTTTTAAAATTTAGGAGCACAATATTGTAACAAGGAAAATTTCAATTTTTACCTTGATTTAGTGCTTTCTCATTTTTTTACTCCTGGCTTATACCCGGTTGAACATGGCTTCTGACTTGGCTACCCAAGTGGCAGAACTTGCCCATGTTGTAAATGCTTTAGCAGATAAAGCTAATGATACTACCATGGCAGAAGTCCTTGGTAATATTGCCATGAAGGTAAATGACATTTCTGTGCATAATGCTTCAACTTCTGCTCCTGATTCTCTCTTGAGAGTTCGTTGTGAAGTTCCATTTTATGATGGATCCAGGAACCCTGATGTCTTGAATAGTTGGATTCTTGACATGAGTTCTTGGTTTTCTTACTCTCAGCTTTCACATGAAGATGTAGTTCCTTATGCTAAGCTCAAACTTTCTAGTTTAGCTAAAGTCCTTGTAGAAAGAAAAATAGGTCATGATGAACTCACTACTTGGGATGAACTTGTAGACTGTTTGAAAACCAATTTTTATCCTTCCAATTATTCTAAGGATTTGGTAATTAGGTGGTTTCGGTTTAGGCAAGGAACTAATATGACTGTACAAGAATATATTTTTTAGTTCAACAGGTACAAGATACTTGTGAATGTGGAGGATGATGTTCCAGCTTTGATTCTCAAATTTCAAAGTGGCTTGTTACAGCACTTGTACATAGAACTTATGTTTGTTTCTATGGAAACATTGGATTCAATTTTCAACCAAGTGCAATTTGTAGAGGACAAGTTCAAAGCGCACTCACAAGCATTTCGCACACCTGTTACTCAAGTGGTTGCAAACTCATCAAAAGGGAATAATTCTTTCTCACAAAAGAAGAATTTTGCTCAAAAGAAGAATTTTTATTCTCCATATCCTTCTTCTCCTTCCCCTTCCGCTTCTACTCCTTCTTCTTCTTCTAAACCTTCTTCTTCTTCTTCTTCTAAAAGTTTTGTAACTATTGTAAGAAGAAAGGTCATGAAAAAGCTGATTGTTTTAAGCTTAAAAAGAAGAGTTTAGTCATTACTACTCAAGAGGAGGATGCTCCCAAAGGTCCCCTTGAGTTAGTAGGAGAGAGTAGAGTATACACGAAATTATGAGGTAAACTCAATGAAGTTACCTTGGTAAATGTAATTTCATCAGAGGGCGCTCGTGATGCTTTGTTCATCACTCGAGCTCATTTGCTCCATAATTTTGCAACAAATTGTATAGTGGATAATGGCTCATAGAAAAATCTAATTGCGAGGTCCATTGTCAAGCATTTGAAGTTACCTATGGAGCCTCATCCTCAAACTTATTCTTTGGGTTGGAAGGATAGTGGAAGAGGCTCAGAAATCACTCACACTTGCACATTAAAATTTGCACTTTGCCCACATTTCATAGATCAAGTCACTTGTGATGGGACTCCTATGGATTGTTGTGGGATTTTGCTTGGACAACCTTTTCAGTATGATAGGAGAGCTGTTTATGATGCTTTAAAAAGAACCTACACACTTCAAAAATATGGTAAGGTATTTCTCATTAAAAGCACCAACAATCCTAACATCATTCTAAGTTCCAAGCAAGCAAAAAGAGTAATTAAAAAAGGTGGTGATGTTGCTCTAATTTTCATTCGCTCTCAAAACACTTCTACATCCACATCCATTCCAAAGAAACACTCTTCAATGGATAAAATATTGCAAAGTTATTCACACATATTTTAGGAGCCAAAGTCTCTTCCTCCAATTTGCACAATTAATCACAACATTGAAATCATTCTTGGTTCTTCACTACCTAATGCACCCATGTATATACAATCTATTTTGCAAAATTAAGAAATAAAAATGCAAATAGAAGATTTGTTGTCTAAGGGTTTCATTAAGGAAAGTACTTTTGCTTGTGCGTCACCTATTTTTTTGGTTCTTAAAAAATATGGCACTTGGAGATTGTGCATTGATTTTCATGCTTTGAAAAAAATTTCTATAAAGAATAGATATCCATTACCACACATTGATGATTTATTAGATCAAATTCAAGAAGCTAAGTTCTTTTCAAAAATAGATCTCAAAAGTGGATATCATCAACTGTGTATCCAAGCTGAGGATACATGGAAGACATCTTTTAAGACGAATATGGGCCTTTTTGAATGGTTGGTCATGCCCTTCGGTCTTACTAATGCTCCTGCAACCTTCATGAGGTTGATGAATGATGTATTTCGTGATGTACTTGACAAATTTGTAATAATATATCTTGATGATATATTGATTTTCTCAAAAACTTGGGAGGAACACCTTAGGCATATCTAGCAAACACTTGATCTTCTTGCGAAGAATCAATTATATGCCAATTCTTCCAAGTGTTCTTTTGGCAATACTTCAGTTTCTTACCTTGGCTATGTGATTAGTGAAAGTGGAATTCAGGTAGATACCATAAAAGTTGATGTTTTACTTAAGTGGTCCCCTCCTACAAATCTCACTGAGTTAAAGAGTTTCCTAGGACTTGCAAATTTTTATCGCAAGTTCATTCCTCAATATTCCACCCTTGCAGCTCCATTGCATTATCTCACTAAGTCTAAAATTCCATTTCATTGGGAGAAAATCCAAGAAGTTGCCTTTGAGAAACTCAAAAACAAACTTTGTACACCACCTGTGTTAAATTTATCTGACCTCTCTCAACCTTTTGAGATTGAAACGGATGCCTCCAAAGTTGCCTTAGGAGCTGTGCTCAAACATAATGGTCATCCAGTTTCTTATCATTCAGAAACTTTTTCTATTGCTAAGTTGAACTATTCTACATATGACAAGGAGTTGTATGCATTAGTTCAAGCTATCAAGTACTTGGAGACATTATATTTTGGGAAAAGATACAGTAGTACACACTGATCATATGCCTCTCAAGTTTTTACAATCTCAAAGTAAAATTGAAGAATCAAGACATATGAAGTGGGCCTCTTACCTCCAAAAATTTCACTTGGTGATCAAGTAAAAAAAGGGGAAGAGTAATACTGTTGCTGATTATTTGAGTAGGCCTCCTGTCACTCTTGACTTAACAGTTATGTCCACTTCACACTTGGGATTTTAGAATTGGCCTAATTAGTATTCACAGGATCCTGATTTTGGGAAAATATTTGAGCAAGTGAGTAAGCCTTCTTCCAATTTGCGTCCTTTCCAATATTTCTACATCAAAGAAGGACTTCTTTACAAATTGGACAAGGTTTGTGTTCCTTGTGAGCCTAGAGTGTCACTTCTTAAGGAATCTCATTCTACACTTTATGGTGGTCATTTTGGGAAGCACAAAAAACTTCATCACTTGCAAAGATTTTTCTATTGTCCTAAAAAGCAGAGGGATGTGTTGAGAATTTTCAAACAGTGTGTAGTTTGTTGTTGCTCAAAACTAGCTATCACTCATATTGAACATGCCTACAATAGGGCCCTAAATTCTTCTACAAGTCATTCACCCTTTGAGGTTTGTATGGGATTTCAGCCCTTGGCACCTTATGAGTTACCTTTGTCTTTGCCTTCTCCTATCACTTCACATCTTCAGAAGGAGCAAGACAAGGCAAACTCATTTATTTAGAATTTGCACAATATGAAATCAAAGGTGGTTGAGATTTTGCAAAAGACATAGCAGCAACAAAAAAAGGTCATGGATCGACATCGAATTCCTCATCCATTTTAGGTTGGTGACAAAGTTTGGTTGGATCTTGACAAGCGATGTTTTACTGATAAGACTCATAGTAAAATCAAATCGATTCACTATGGGACTTATACTATTCTTCAATAGGTGTTCGAGAATGCTTTTCGCCTTGATCTTCCCACACACTTGGGAATTCATGATGTCGTCAATGTAGATCTTTTGAAGTTGTACTTTGACTCTACATTGGAGACAACACCAGCTATCAGTCATCCTGTGGACGTGGTTCCTGATTCTCAATTACCATTGGATTCTGATTAGATCTATGAAACAAAGACTCGATAGACTCACCAGGGGTCTACCACCTCATATCTTGTGGCTTGACGAGGACAGCTACTGCATCAGGCTCATTGGATTTCTTTTCATCAGATGTCCCGTGAATTTCCTACTCTTCTGAAAGCATTGGAGGCCAATGCTTCTATTGTGGGGAGGCACGATGAGGATTGATGTTTGCATAGTTTATTTCTTGCAAATTAATAATTTTAAGTGAATCTCCTTCTCGCATGCACTTGTGGGCACTAGTTATCTTCTAGTTGTCATTTAGAGTGTTAGTTAGTAAGTGTGAACTCAAAGTAGGAAGTGTGTACTTCAAGATAGCTAAAATGGATCTTCTAGTTAGCATTATTCCTTTTCTCTTAACTTAAAAGTTACGTGCATTCTCCCTTGCACTTTTTTAGCTTATGGTTAAGCATATTGGATCAAATCCATGATTTGATGGGTTTGGTTATGTATTTTGGGCCATTAGAGCCTATAAATTGAATTGTAAATAATAGAACACTTAGTTGGATTTTCAATCCTTTTCATTAGATATGATGTAAAGACCTAACCAGTTAGCTATGAATTTGTCTCACAAGTGTGATGACAGGTTTGAGTTTTGTTGGTTCTCTTTCGGAACAAGATCACCAACCTTAAAATCCCTCAAGTGGAATTTACTATTGTAAGCTTGTTTTAAACACTCTTGGTAAATGCAATATGCTCAAGGATATTCACATGATGTTCATTAAGAAGCATCAATTTATCTAGGTGATCTTGTTGCACAGTGTCATCATTGATGAACTATTTCAATGCGACGCATAGTGTTGGGATCTCTAATTCTAGGGGCATAATGGCCTCAACGACATATACTAGTAAAAATGGAATTGCCCTAGTGGGTGTCCGAATGCTAGTCCTATAATCCCATAATGCAAGGGGTAGCTACATGTGCCAATATTTGTGGTTTTCTTATACCATATTTTTCAAAATGGCTACCATTGTCTTGTTTGAAGCCTCAGATTACCCGTTTGCCTATGAATAATTTGGAGTCATAAAATTATGTTGTATATTGTACTTAGATATTAAAGCTCTTATATTTTTGTTCTTGAATGATGTTCCATTATATGATATTATCTTGGATGGTATCCCAAAGTGACTAATGATATTGTGAAGTATAAACTCTGTAATATGTGCTCCAATTATCATTGTTAAAGGAATCACTTCCACCCACTTATTAAAGTACTCAGTAGCCATGATAATGAAAGTATTATGGCCTGATTATGGAGGAGAGATATTTCTGATGAGATATAAACCCCACTGAGAAAATGGTCAAGATGCTTGAATGGTTTGTAAGGCCTGCAATGGCAAGTGAGTAAGATTAACATGATGCTGACATTTAACACATTTCTTGACATACGCAATGCAGTCCTTATCCATAGTGGACCAATAATAACCCATTCAAAATATGCACTTGATAATGTCCATACCACTAAAATGGTCATCACAGGTACCGTCATGAGATTTTGAAATCATCCAAGCTAATTATTGGGGCTCAAAACAATGAAGGAGAAATCCATTGTAACTTCTACGATACAAGATATCTTCGACCAAGACATACTTTTTTTATTTTTGTCTAAATGTGCATTTTGTGGCATGGAATAATCCCTAAGATATTAAACCAAGTTTTGGGATGTCATGTAATTATGACATCCAATATTGATAATATTTTACCTCAATAGTAAAGATGACTTGTTTCCCTGGCGTTCTACTGTGCACAAATACAAACTGGGATACAACTTTATGGTGAATGGTAGTACCATTATCCATAAGACCCTATGAGATCAAATACCCTCAGGACATATTCTTGATAAAGTATCTAGATATATAGAACCACTCATGTTTTGGTTCTATATGGATCATGTTTACTGATTCCTTGTTATCAAAATCTGCACACTACATCGCGGCCTGTGAGAGCATCTTTACATGAATGGGATTAAAGTCGATAAATGGATTTTGAGGGATTAAGGATCCTAAATATGCCATAGTTTTTGCAAATTTGTTCGATTAATGAGGGATTGCATCTATATCGTACCAATATAGCTAGGCTAGATGTGTCAGCAAGATTCTTGTAAGCTTTCAATATGGGACATCGACATTGAAAAAGTCCCTTCACTTGATTGACTATGAGAAGGGAATCACCAAATATGTTTAACCACTTAATATTCATGGTGATGACTATTTGGAGATCCAATATTAGGGCCTCATATTTAGTATTATTACTAGTACAAGGAAAGTCTAGCTTAAATGACAAGGGCATTGGAGCACCTTATGACATGAAAAAATATAATTCCTACACCACCCCTTTGATCACACTTTGAACTATCGAATAACATAGTCATATCAGTTTGTTATCTAGTTCTTTATGTTTGGGTGCTTTTGATAATACAAATACTACATCATAAAGAAGATCTATGGTGATGGGACTACTATTCTCAAGAGGTTCCTCAACCAGTTGATCAACTATGACCTATCCCTTGATGGAATTTTCACTGATGAATTCTAAATAAAATTTTGACAATAGCATGATCCACTTCATAGTACATGTTTTATGATATGTCTTAATCATCATATACTACAAAGGATTTTATTTGGATATCATGTATGTCATATGACTTAACATATAGTGATGCAACTTAATTTTTGTGAACACCAGTGCTAAACACAACTTCTCTACATATGCATATCCAAGCTCATAACTCACCAAGGTGTGACTAATGTAATATATGGCTTGTTATTTTCCTTGCACATTATTTTAGGCTAAAATGGTTACCAATGCAAAGTTGGTTTTTGATATATAGCAAAAAAGGCACATTTGGTCTTAGTGGAGCTAGCACTGGTGGCATTTCCAGGTATTACTTGATCTTAGTAAAGGCTTTTTGGTAGTCATCATCCCAATTGAATGGGACCACCTTGTGTAGCAGTAAATTCATAGGTCAATATTTTTCTGATAGTTGTGTGATAAATCACTTTATGGATGCTACTTTGCCCTGAAGGCTTCTTAATTCCTTAATATTCATTGGGGAACATATCTAATATGATCTTAAACTTCGTTGGGTCAACTTCTATGCCTCATTTTGAAATTATGAATCCCAAGAACTTTCTTGAAGTTACACCAAATACACACTTCTTAGGATTCAACCTGATATTATGCTCTATAAGGTGATCGAAGACTTTCCTCATGACATCTACATTCTTAGAACACAACAATGAATTTTTCAACAAGTCATCAATATAATCTTCCAAGATCTCATGTCATGAAAAATATATGTCATGGCTTGTTGATATGTGGCACCAACATTTTTAAGGCCGAATGGCATAACTTTATAGCAAAATGTCCCCCATGGTGTTATAAACATGATTTTGTGTTGGTCTTTAGTTTTAATCTAAATTTTATTGTAACCAAAAAAATCATCCATTAGGGAGAGCATCTCATGACTTGAAATTGCATCTACAAGAGCATAAATATTGGGCAATAGAAATGAATCCTTTAGTGTTGCCTTGTTGAGAGCTCTAAAATCCATACAAATACGGATCCTTCTATCAGGTTTTCCTATAGGTACCATGTTTGATACCCATTCTAGATAGTCGATGGAGATAATGAACTCTACATCCAAAAACTTCTATAGATCGTATTTAACCATTAAAGTGACTTTTGGATGCATATTTCTAAGATTCTAATTGATAGGTTTCTTAGTGAGGTCTTGTGAAAGGTTATGAGTAACCAATTTCATATCTAGACTAGGCATATACTTGTATTTACAAGCAAAAATGTTAGGTCTCTCTTTTAGTAGAGGGATGAGTGTGGCACGCTCATCAGGAGTTAGAATCTCTCCAAATTTAACCTTACTTGGATTAGTGGGATCTTTACTGATATCCACATTGAATGTCTCCTCTACTGACATATGTGATCCATCCTCAAGCTGGTGAGGAGTAGGAATTAAGTGGATGCCATCAACTGGATTTAAAGGTCCTACGTAGAAATTTACCTCAGCATGATAAACATCCTATGCATAGCCTAATGCAAAATGAAAATGTTGCAACATTTCTTCATTAGGGAAGAAATATTCAATCTCAAGTGGTGATTCAACACAATCCCAATAAATAGCATCTACATTTAGACACAATGGCTTGGAAGGATCAGCTAGATTTTGAAGTGGAGTGGTCAAATAAATGGAGATCATATTGATGGAATGGATTAGATCTCTAGGACCACGTGCATGTGACTCTACCTTGATAGAAATTCCATCCCTAATATGTGGTTCTAGGGGTATGGATATCTATGGATGCAGTCTATGAATAGACTGTTGGATGGGATCATTGGGCTTGATGAGCTCCATGTACATCAAAGTATTAGGAAAGACTATATGATAAATCATAACCAAATTGGGCAGTCTTCCTCTAAGGCATGGGTCAGGATAAACTTGTCGATACATCTCATTGATGTCAATCCATGCATGACGATGTCATAAATATTGAGTCCTACGATAATCTCTTTTGGTCTCATTCTCATCATCACTATCGTATATGAGTCCTTATCCCTTGTCCACTGGAATCAGACAATCGACAAGATGAGGCCCGAGGTAGGTCTACTTTGTTTATCCTCATAGTCACTCTCAACCATGAATAATTTTTCAGTATCATCCATATGTTTCCTAGGTAACATATGCCATAAATTTAGAGGACATAAGTAGGCCAACTCAGTTTAATCTTCATATTATTCATTATTTGAGGATAGTTCATTATCATTTGTTATAGAATTGTTATCTGGTCCATCAATTTTGATAATGGACACTACTTGCACATCCTCAGAAGAAAATTTTGATTTTCTCTTGCTATATCCAGATTCTAGACCTACATACCTATGTCATAAGCAACTTCATAGCTTTGATTGTCCAAGTTATCTCTTGGATTGTCTCCTTGATTTTATTCTACTATGATGTGCTCATGATAGACCTCTGGTGGTGCTTATGAGACATAGGTTACCAACCTATTACCCAATTATAGATAAGAAATGTTAGGATGATATGGGTTTCAATCCACATCATCCCCCAAAATGAGGTTCAGATGGTCTAAATATGCTGCTAGGAGCTCATCTTGTACTCAAATATAATAACCCAACCCAAACCTATTAGTTGGTAGCTGATATTGTGGTTCATGAGTTTGGCACCCCTGATTGAATAAGCCCAAATTGTACCCATGCCAATGGTAACATTCAAAGTAGTGCAAGGTGAACTTAGGGTTGGAAAAATAATGAACATTCACCATGAACAGTTCATCATCATCCTCATCTATGGGCATACGATTTGCATAATGATCAAGCCCTCCATAAATGAAGTTTGTTTGGTTGGGCAACACCCCTAGTTGTACCACCATACCATGAGAAATTTATGGGCTTGTAGTCGGTCCATGTCTTGTATAGTTTTGATAATTGGTGTGAACATCACATTCTACACAATGTACTATGCTAACCCAAAATTAACCTAATGCATGATTAGCGGTGGTGTCGATGACCTTGTTGAAGATGTAGGTAAGGCAAACTGAGGTACTCCTTGACTAGATTCTAAGCAGCCCCCTCATCCATGGTAGTAGGATCCTTTATAGTTGCTAATTTGGGTGTTTCTTTTGACTCCTTGTTACCCATAATTGCCTTAAGCTTCTTATAATTCTTAAGTACTTTGGATACCATCAATTTAGATATAGGTGATGTATTGTTCTCAGATAACTGTGGTGCTACCATGGAAGGTCCCATGCACACTCCTTTGAGTTTACCTTTTGGATGTATGATAGGCAACATTGGCCATATATCCAGATGTATTGAGGGGAGAATGATATTAAATTGATATTATAATCTCCATAAGCATCTCCTTGTGCTTAGGAGACTACTGAATCAGATCATAGATTGACAACTTCACTAGATTTATCTGGAGGTTTTGAACTAGCCTACTCCTAATGGTCACCACTGGTCTTGTTGGTGGGCCTGGAATATTTTGTGCTAGCCTTTGCTGAGGCACAAAATTCATCCTAATGGGAGCTAGAGGTGGATTTGGTCTTTTGTACCTCCCTTGTCTCATGACAACATTAACCATGCTGATGAATCCTTACATTGGTGGTTTAAACCATACTTGATTCACACGGCTAGCATTTTTCCTTGCTAACTCATGATTTTGTAAGGGGTTCTTGTAGATCCCCATATTTTGATTGTTAGGAGCATAAGGGTTGTCTAACTAACCTCTTTCAAACATGTTCTATACTAGATATTTAAAAATCCAACATACTTCTATGTCGTGTAATTTCACCCTATGGAAAGCATAGTACAAATCATCCCTATACCCCTTAGGCTTGTGTTGATTATGGTCTATCAATTTGATCCCTTGTAAGTGAATAGCATTGGCCTCACATAGTTGATGGAATATCGATGTCATAGATTCTGACAAAAGTGTGAATTGGTGAGGAGGCTTTTGTTCCCTATTATTACCCTTATTATTATTATTATTATGATCATATTGTGTAGGAGGAGGTTGGGTTTGAAAATTATGTTGTTGCCCCTTATCCCCTTTTTAGAGGTTTAATACCACTTGATTAACATGGGCCGGTTTGGCCTATTCCTTTTGATTTTGTATGTTATTTTTGTTCCATTACATACTATTCTTGAGTTTCAAGTTACCCTCATGTAACTTTATATCCTTTATCACATTGGCTTATGCCAAAGCCTCCTCAAATTTTTAGTACTATTGTAGCTACAACAGTAACGAGATATGCTTCACACAAATCTTGGTAAAATTTGGTAGTCAGAATGGAGAATGGTAAGTATACCATTATATTTCTCCATATATTATCATAATTCATGATCGGATCATCATCATGTTGCACTAAAGTAGCCAAATCAGATATATAGCCTTATTATTGACACCGAAGGAGAAGCATTCAAGAAATCCATATGCTAGTTGTTTGAAGCTAGTTATGTTGTGTAGTTTGAGTTGATTGAAACAATTTTGGGCATGACTTGAGAGGGTTTTAATGAAGGTTCTTAACATTAGAGCATCATTATTTTCAATATAAAAGCACTTATCCATAAATCTCATAATGTGCTCCTAAGCATCCTCCTCACCTTGAAACTTATCCAACTTTGACATCTCAAAATGCTTGAGATACACTAGAATCGACACCAAAGGGCAAAAAGGTTCATTGTGAATCTTGTTTAAGGTCAGTTTCTGATAAATTGTTCCTTGCTTTTCTATAGCTTGAAATTTATTTGCCAAGGCTTGATAGGTCTTCGAAGATAGAATTTCCTCTTCTCTAAATGGTCCAAGAGGAGATTTTGGAGGTAAATTCTTCTTCAAACAATGTGGGGTAATGTGATCATCCTCCACATCTACTAGGGAGATCTTAGGATATTCTTGTTCTTGATATTCTCCCACTTCTTCGTAATGTGTATGCCTATGCTATTCTAGCACTTGGAACTACACCATGTCTTAGGTCATGTGACGAGTATGGTTCTCCATATGTTTAGGGCATAGATCGAGCTACAAAGTATCTTGTCTATGCATGTGCTCCCTATACTCACTACAAGGGGGTAAATTAACATGATCCAATCACTCCTCTCACTCATCATACTCTTTCTGATTTAGGATTTGTTGTTTGTGCATGCATTGCTCAAAAATATGTTGCCTATCCAACCTCTACCTCTAAGTATTCTCCTTTTTGAGGTACTCATGCTTTGCATGAACATATTCCAATTGGTCTTGGAAGATTTTCTATCATTGATTTGCCACAAATTTCTATGATCGATCCATAAGATATACCATATGTGGTCTCTAGTGTACTTGTTCATTATAAGCAACTTTATCAGTATGATCTTTGATAGACTTATTTTCCACACTCTAGCCATTTTTTGTATATATGCCATTCACATTATGGTGCTATCTATACTCTGTGCCCACGTAGGTTGACAGGACATCTATAGTGCAAGAATACTTAGAGAATTATCCTAACTCTCTGATGGTCTAATGTGTGTTTTCACTATGAGAACTCATAGAGTGAGATTGCATAACCAAGGGTTTGTACCCAAGCTACCCTAAACATCTAGCTAGACCATCCAACTATCTAGTGCACCATGACTCATGTGGTTGCGTACCATTGAATCCAATATTTAGACATGTCAAATGTGAACTTACCAAGTTCATTGTTGTTGGTAGTAAACATAGGCCCATGTTGTGAAGCAGGCCTCTCTTCCTATCCCCAAATGGGTAGATTTTCTACTTTTCTATTTTGATCTAGTGAGGGCCATGAGCCTCCCCTATCTCAAGTACATAGGGGAATGAGTCTATCCATTGTCCCTTCCTTAATGATGTACTATTTGGTGGATCTAGTGGATTCACAAGGTAGACAATCATGATAAATGCTTCTATGCATGAAGGTCCCATGTTGGGATCTTCCATGCTCATATCTATATCGTGAGGCATGTGCATTACCTCCTCTAAGTGGGGTGTTCTAATGAAAATCCCTCCACGTAGATTTATCCCCTCTAATTCTCTTCAAATGTCATCTAGGAGGATATTATCAGTGAGGTTTCTCTACGTTGTGTTATTCAATAGGTGGAGCTTCAACCTCAATCTCCATCCTATGATAAGATCGGACTCTCTGTGTTCGCACCATGATATTATATTATATCTTATGTAAATTTTAAGGCAAAAAAAGTAAAAAATGATTATTATATCTTTTAAATTTTTATTTGTGAGCCCTAACTATTTAATGTGTTTGAGATTTGTTTAAAAATCTAAATTACTCTCATTGTGTTTGAAATTGTTGATGATATACTTAATAGTTTAAAGTTTTCACCTGTATACTCATAGCTTTACAACCTGGCTATGAAATCTAGGCTATGTAATCCCACCTATAATGTGTGGTAAAGAAGTCCACACATGATCAAGGAGCATAGGTCCTCTCGATCCTCACCCTATTCACCCATACTCAATGATATACCTCTTTGAAGAGAGATACATGCAAAATTTCCATGGATTATATCGATTTTCAGATCCAGTATTGGTCTAGTAACAAAGGGTAGAAGGAGTTGGTCCAATGAATGGAAATCACTACCACCATCATTGAACCCTACTAGTGGTTGGATGTGACTTCCAATTCACTAGTGTTTACAATGTCTCGTGGTGTGTGTGGTTCTTTTTACTTTGCATGAAAATAAAATGCATAAAATAGCATTCAAATGAATTTACTACATGCTTTTCAAAAGAACATTTGATTTTAAGAGAATGCATGATTATGCTATATGATATTTAGAGAATGCAATTCTACCTATAAAGGAATGGCTACTAATTGAGCCTCAAGCATGTAAAATCGAAACATGAAATAGCCTAGACCATTGGAGACTAGGGTGGACTAAAATCAAAGGTCTGCTATTCATAGTAACGACTAGTAGAAAACTAAAAAAAGCATCCATGATTTCATCATTCTACATTTTGCTATATTTTCTAATTAGCATTCATCTATTGCATTATGCTTCTATAAAAACATAGATATAAAAATAAATAGATAAAAAATGGGTCCTACTTCAGATCCAAGTCTGATGATGGTGTCTGTTATCTACTACTACTCTGTTTTATATTGATCACATCTATCAGGCGCAACTACAACTGCTACCCATGGCTCAGAGGCATGGCTAAAACTATTAACCATGGTTTTTATCCACGATTGAGATATACCATCAAAAAAATAGTAAGTTAGCATTTTGCAACATAAAATATGGGTTTCCCATTATTATCACCATCTATGGGATCCTAAAAAGCATACACCTAATCTAGTAACATTTGAACATCACACAAAGCACATACATGAATTGAAAAAATTGAAATAACCAAAGTAAATGTGTCTTTTATTAAAATTGAATCAATCCACGGTTACAAATTTATACCTCTTAGGGATACCCAATGTGATACAATGCCACAATCATGATAAATCCCTCACAAGGGTAGATGTAATCTGTAGGACTTTCAGGATGCACACGAACTACTCCATGTCAAGTTTGACCTTCTTCTCTCATTGAGAGAGGAATTTGTTGCCTTGAATGCATTGACAATGGAGTCCTAAAAATATTGCATTCAAGAAAAAAAAAGAAACAATTAAAAACAAAGGAGACCTCTCTTGATGAGGCTTTTAATCTAAATCTTGCATAAAATATGTCATATGAAACATGAAATAAAGAAAGCATGAAAAGCATAATAATTTATCTTAAATTTGATAAATTTGGCATATAGAATATTAATAAAAATTAGATCTATTCATCTAGTATCCTAATTAAGTAATTAGAGCATGAATTGTATGAGAAATTGCTACAATTATCCTATTTACCAAATGATTTACAACAAGAGCAATTTTTTTACACCATGATTCTATCCAGTAAACTATCTCTAAGAAAGCAATCCTAGGTTAAAATTATCTAATCTAATACAGTGAAAAATAATCCTATGGCTAAATCAATGAGAAATAGAAATTATATTCTAACCGTGGATTTGTAGCACAACTAGAACTGCTACCTATAATTGATAGCTATGGTTGAGATAGAAATGTAATTGCTCTCCAAATGTGGCCTTATATATCCAATTCCCATTGATGAATTGATGATCAAGGGTCACCTTGGTGTCCTTCGATGTATTTGATGGTTGATTTTCTTAAATTCATGCTTGAAGGCCCTCAATTGGGTTTCTTGATTCTCCTAGGCTCCTAGGACCTTCATGGTTTCAAATACCATTTTGATCTCCAATTGGGCAACAAAAGTGTTCCTATGAATGGTAGTGAGTCTATAATTCGATAGGGCTTCGTTTTATTTCAACTCAAGATTCATCTAGAATTATCCTCAATTTGTATTGGGATCTTATAGCACTTAGGAAGGCCTTGTATTGGCTTCATGGAGAAGCCAAGATCAAGAACCTTCAGTTAGGGTAGTTGAATATAAACTTCTAGAAGATTCTATGCCCAAACCGTTTGAAACTTGAATAACTTGTTCGTTGTAACCGATTTTGGGTCTATTGAGATAAAACTTAATTGAAGGCTAACCACAGATTTGAGGCACACTCAGAACTATTAACCATGGGTGTCAGCCATGGCCAACACTGACTAGGCCAAAATACCTAAATTGAGTGGTTAGAACCATTACCTCACCTTGGAATTTGTCCAAGATATTTCATATGGTCTTCTAGCATGTCCCATATGAGTAGTCACCTCGACATGACATATTTTAGGTGTCTACAAAAAGAGACATTACATTAATAGGTGGTGAACTAAATCCCATGTAGACTGATAGAGGAAACATCTATTCAGGAAGATCATACCCTAAGCAATCAAGTTATCGGTGGTGAGGAGTCTATTTGAACAACCACCCAGTAGAAGTGATCTAACTTGGAAATGAAGTTCTTTATCTAAATGTGTTTGGTTGGGAACCATTCTTCCTTAGGTTTGATCAATGAAGTATAGGTTGATTTAACAATGAACACCCTAGAATCACTAAGCTACCATAAAGAAGTACAGATGACTGGAGGCTCGAGATCATTTAAAGGTGGAGCATATTTGATAAACATTGGCTGGTTGCACATTGCTCTAAATTTCCCACATCATGAGGTAAGTTTACCCATTTAGGAGGAGTCGATCAATGGGAAATAAAATCACCAACCATTTTATTTCCCATAAAGCTGGTCAAAAATGGGTTTAAAATTGCTTATAGATTGATCACACATAAGAGGCTAAGAAGTAATCTAGGGATCTTCTCAAAACTTTATACATGATCCATCACCTAATATCCACCTACTACCTTTTTGTAAAATAGGTCTGATATAGCATACTAAGTTCTGAAATGCAGAACCATTTAGAATGGGGGAGTCATCCATCAGGGAAACTTGTCTAAGGTATTTATTTTTCACAATTTCCACCCATTGAATGGGAGAATTGGTGACTATCTTCCATCCTTACTTGGATATCATTACCATATTCATTTTGTGAACTTTATGAAGATCTAGCCCACCTATAAATTTTGGGAGATAAACTTATCCCACGTGACTAGGGGAAACCTAAATTTATTCTCCATTCTAGACTAGAGAAAGTTCCTTTGAATTTGTTCAATTTTATTGCACACAACTATTGGGTCTTTGAATAAAGATAATAATTAAATTGGCACAATCTGAAGACATGATTGGACTAACGTAAACTTACCTGCATTACTAAGGAGAACTCTCTTCCATTCCTCTAATTTCTTCATTACCCACTGAATCACACTATCCCAAATTCTTTCAGTAGGGCTACCTTGGAACATAGGAAGGCCTAGATATGTCACTAGAAAATTAGCAATGACAAATCCCAATATGTTAGCGATTTTTAACTATATTTGGATTGGAGTCTTAACAAAGTAAATTTTACTTTTTAGATAGGTGACTCTCTAACCAGCAACCCTCTCATAAGCCTCCAGAATGGATCTGATGGTTCTAGCTTCTGGGATACTTGAGTGTTTTGCCAAAATAGTATCATCCATGAACTATTGGTGGGACACTAGGGTGATTCTATAAGAATATTTGATACCTAAGATATCCCCTACTATGTAGACAACCTTGAGAGCCCTCCCTAGGTAATCTGCAACTAAAATGAATAATAACAAGGACATGGGGTCCTCCTGTCTAATTCCACATCTAGTTTTGAAGTACCCTGCCACTGCCCCATTGACTAGGACTAAAAATAAATTTGAAATAGTGCAAGCTTTAATTAATTGGAACCACTTAGGATGGAATCCAAAACAAATGAGAACAACTAGGAGGAAATCCCATGATATTCTATCAAATATTTACTAATATCAAGCTTTAGGAAGAAACCTGACAACTTGTTGATAGATACAGAGTGGATTAGATGGTGAATGGTGATCACACTATCGGTAATAACCTTACCTTGGATAGATATCCCTTGGCATAGATCTATGACATGAGGAATGACATATTTCATTCTATTGACCATAGTCTTGGTAAGAATTTTATAGAAAATGTTGCAAAGAGTGTGAGTTATTAGATTAGAATGAGTGATTTATATTTCCTCTATAGTATTTGTTAATATTCCAAGTGTCATGTGATAAAGTTTGCAATTATGTAGGAAGTCAAGAGTCGTGTATGTAGGTGACAAGTATACAAGTGAAGATATAAAGTCAAGAGACATGAGAGGTTTTTTATATGTGAGGAATATCAAAGGATGAATCTCTTGGATATGTGAGGATATCAATAGTCAAATTATTGAAGAGTCATATTTGAATTTTGAATTATGGATATGTTGTGGCTACTCCACAACTAGCCCCAAAACTAGGGACCCCCCTTTTTTATTTTTGTGTTTGGATGTTTTGCGGTTTGTTTAAGTGTCTAATGCTTTCATTTTGTTGTGGGTTGGCAGTTAGCATCAATTCTTTTCGACAAAATTTTATTGTCGATGATTTTTCTTGTCTATGATTTTTATTTCTCTTGTCGACAATTTTTCTTGTCGATGGTATTTTTTCAGGTCTTGTTGTTAGTGAGTTTTATCATTGATTTTTGTTAAGTTGTTGGGTTTCTTGCCTTTCGGTGTAGTGGCTTTGTGTTAAAATTCTCTATTATGATAAGTATATATATGGTTGGGAGGAGACTCCTTGATCATAGGCGTTTCTCACAATAACCAAATTAAAAAAAATTTAAAAATAAGAAATAAAATTAAACTTTTATATTTATATATAAAATTTTAAAATAAATTTTAAACTAAAATTATAAAAATAAAAAGATAAAGTACAAAAAAAAAAAATGTATATATAAAAGAAAACCTTATTTATTATAATTATATATTTTATATATAATGATAATAATAATACTAAAAAGGCATTATATACATATAATAAAAATAAAATAAAAGTATAAATATTTACATAATATTATATTATATTTTTTTTTGTAATATTAAGATATGGGGGTTTTGACCAGGAATCCCCCAATTTGTTACAACAACTCCACCAGGGAGACACACATCCACCCTCTCACACACTCACCCATGCCACAGTTTGAACCTTGAACCTCCTGAAGAAGAGCCAAAGCCCAAACCATTGCACTGCACCCCCAGGTGCTATATTATATTATATAATAGAATAGAATAGAATGTGATATAACTGAAAGGATATGGCTTTATAATATGAATAAAGTGCACATATGATAATATTGTTATGTGATTGGTTTTATATAATGTCAACGAATATTTTGTTGACCTTAAAAAATATTATAATTGGTTTATAAAAGTGAAAAGACGAAGCCCCTACGGTTGTGAAGGTATAGGAAAATTAAAAGAAGGGTGTCCAAATAAAGTAAAAGAAGACTAAAGTGTTACACAAACTAAAAGAGGAAGTTTTGAAGCAAAATGGAAAGGAAAATTATACATTTGAAATTTAGATCAGGGAAAGAGAAAGCATTTTGGAAAATGAAAGAAACCAAAGAAGAGCAATGAAAATTTGGAGAATGAAATGCCATAGAAAAAAACTTTAAGAACCAAAGCAAAGGCTGTTGCAAGGGCTAAATTTGTTAAGAGATGGCTGCACCATGTTGGAGGGCCAAATTTTTGAATATTGTTTGCCACTTGCTGGACTGTATTTTCACCATTTGATGCCTTTTTGAGGGGAAAATTTCTGCACATTTTGTAAACCTTGAATATCATTTTTATTGCAATATAATGGATATATGGCAGATTTTACGCATTTTTAATGGTTTATTTGTATAATTTCCATGTTTATTGCACCCATTCCTTAGAAGCTCGCACCACATAAATTGTTTGACTACTTAATAGGGTAACATTAATGCTGGATTTTGTGCATAATTTTATGCTTGCAGGATCTGTGGAGAAATCTAAAGTTGTAGCGCTTTTTGTTTTTGTTTTACATTTTTTTATTTTATTTTTCTAACTTTATTTTTGTAAATTTTTTTATATTTATTTTCAGACATTAAAATATATATATATATATTTTTTCAACATCTAAAAATATTTGCACAATTGCGTAGAATATACTTTAAAGTTCCATTTTGCACTTGGATGTTTTTGCTCTGGAGTCATTTCGAATTTTAAAAAATTATTTAAAGTTGTTGTTTTATTGCAGATTTTAAAATTTCGAAATTTCAATTTTTCCATTTTGAGGCCAGATCTGACTTTTTCAGTTTTATATTTCATTTGCAAACATAAAATGAACTTTCCTTTATAAAAATTTCAGTTTCTTTAAAGGGTTAAATTTTAATGGCATCCCATAAGTTTCCATTTTTTTAGAGCATTAATCTCCCTTTCTTTATGAAAATTTTGATTTCATCAGAGGCATTGTATACATTACATTGAAGGTTATTGTTTTAAAGCATTATATTATTTCTTCTTAATGAAAATTATTTCATTAAAGAGGGATAATTAAAATGACATTTTAAAAGCCTCTATTTTAAGGCAATGAATTATTATCTCTTTGTGAAAATTAATTTCACCAAAGGGGGATAATTCATCAATCATATCAAAGGCTATCTTTATCTTCATGATAAGAAGCTATATTCAATGAGCCTATTCATCATTTCGGATTCACATTCATGGATAGATTTTAATATTTAATTTCATGTTTAAAGTAGGATTTAATGCAAGTTAAAGCTTGATTAAAATTTACTTAATAAGGGAAGATAACATATACATCAAAATCCTCAAGATAAAATGAACTAAGGCACTACATCATGGTCATATGAGGGACAATTCACACTTACTTTTATGTGGGTTTCATGAACAATCATTAAAGTAGCGTGGTAAAATAAACTAACACATGCCCCTTGTTTATAGTTACTTGCAATCACTAATGTGTTCCTAGCATTGAATGGATATATTTTTATTGAGATTACTAATACACATATGCAAATGCTAATATAGCGGAGACCTTGTAGAAGTTGTTTGTTTAACTTCTTTGCAAGAGGGGATTTTGAGATCAAAATCCTAAGGGAGAGTGTAATTTCACAATTGGGTAAAATTAACACTCAACATGTTTGGCACTAGAAGGAGGGCATGAATTGGTTTACTTTATTTTGTTTATGCTAAGCAATTCATGAATTTGTATTCATTGATCTAACTCTTTTGGATTGTTCATGGTTACTCAAGAGTTTTAATTGCTAAATATTTCAAGTTCATTTGACTAGCATATTTGGCATCCTTTAGCACTCAATACTTTGGGAGCTAGGAGGACTTGAATTGATTTATTTTATTGCTATTTAGATGCTAAATTTTTCATGCTACTTGAAATATTTATTTAAAAATATTGGTCTTGATTAACATGGTTTTGTTTCATATGATTAATTTCATTGATTCTAACATTCTTTTTTTTTGATGATGCATTAATGCTAACATGTTGTAAATTTTGGAATGTTTTTCAATTTCATGGTTTAATAGATACATATCTCTTGGTTGATGCTAACATGATGATTCATATGTTACATATTTGATATTGGTTAGTCATTTCATGCTTCTTTGTAAGAAATATTTATTTGACTAAAAAATTGGTTTTGAAGTTGTTCTTTGAGTTTCAACAATGGCATCGGTGTTTCTAACTAGGGCACAAATTTCATTTTGGATAGCTGGCTATTATCGTTAATTCAACAAGCCTACTCATCAAATTCCTCACGGGGTAGAAAATCATTTACCTATGTTTAGCATGATGTGACCTTGGCTAAGGAACACATTCAAAAATATTGCAAATATGGAAATGAGATGTTCTTTGTAGATTATTTTCTTACACATTGGATGAAGTTGTATATAAGTGGTACATACACCTATATATAGATTCCATTACTTCTTGGACTCAACTAGAAGTGTTATTTACTAGCCATTTTGAAAAACAAGTTGACCGTGTTTAGGTGTTAAATCAATTTGTCTCTATCTCTAGAGAACCTAATGAGTCCATGAGTGAATTCAATGATAGGTTTCATAAGGTGTATACCTAAGTGGTGCTCCATTTCATAATTTTAGAAGAAAGAGCTATTGAAATATACATGGGAGCTATTCCACCTGTAGTGGCTACATTTTTAAAGAAAATTCTTGATGACCCATCTTTGCATAGAATCTATGAGGCCATGAGAGACCTAGGACATTGGGCCATTTCAAAAAAGAAAAGGTGGACCACCCATCATTGCTTAAACCTAGGGCGAACGATCAAAGGGACAAATTTGAATGTCCAAATATTACAACCACCTTAGATCTCATCCAAGAGGATGTTCCAGTCTCAAAACTGAAGGCCATCAACGATGATTGGGATGAAAAAATCCATCAAGATATGTTTTGATCATGTTTACTCAAAAAGTAATATTGGGGCAACTGTTGGAAGAAAGAGACAAGAGTTGACCCTATTGAAAAAACCCTTGAGTCAACAAAGGTGGTTGATATTGAATTTGAGAAATCAATAGATGAATCGGAAGATGAATCTCATCACTTATTTTTGGAAGATGATCATTGTAAAGAGTAAGAAATCCAACATGAGTCAAGTAGTGATGAATCAGAGATGAGTGAATCAAATTCTTGGTTTATGAGTGAGGATTGGTGTGATCCCATTTTAGAAACCCCTAAATCATCAAAAGTGTTTGAAAATGAGTTTGGAAGTAAATCAATAAATGAATTTGAAGATATAATAGAATTTCACCACTTGTTCTCGAAAGATATTTTGGATGATATTGTTGACACTGATAACTAAGAAAACCACCTTTCAAATTGTGATAACATTGAATTTTGGGTTATAAATGTGAATTGTGATATTGCATGTTTGAATACAAAGAGTAACCTGCTTTTGGAAATTATTGAACCATCTAAGGAAGGTGAAGGTGAATTTCAAGATCAACCCATTGATGAATTTGAAAAATGTGAAGGTATAGTTGAGCATCACATCCCAATTTTGGAAGATGATCATTGTTGATGGAATAAATGGGAAAAAAATTCCGCTCTTTCTAACGAAGCAATCACTTCACTTGATATGTAAAATAAGTTTCAAAGGCTAGTTCTACAAATCAAAGAAACATCGCTCAACTATAAGAACAAAGAGCTCAAGATGCATATATTGATGATGCTCAAAATCATCCTCATGAAACAAAGATCAAAGATATTAAAAGTGATATTCTTTTGAACAATGAAGGGATTTTAGAGTGGACAAGTTTTGGAACTTGTGATGAATCAAGATCTTCCATAGATTTGGATGAGGAGATTAAATTTGATGATCAAAACCTTCAACATCCTCAAGATGATGATAAAGAAAAATTTGAAGAAGAATTTCTTGAAGATTTTGAGGAAGAAATAGTATGGTTGGTTAAAAATAAAGGAGAAGAATATGCTCATTCTAAACCTTCTAATGATTTTTTTGTGTCAACTGATATGCAAAATAATACAATTGCTTATTCACATGAGGGTATTACAAGTCCTGTGCAATTCGAGAAAGTTTTGGAAGAGGGATTTGAATCTCATCAAATGTTGGAAAGTGATAAGGATTCAACGACCATGGATGAAGAAGGAGAATCATTTGCTTTAGATTCCTTTGAGGGAAAATAAATTAAAAGTCTTGATCCACATTTTGGTTCTATAATGCTCATGCCATATCAAGATGAGGAAATTTTAGAGCCTGAGTGTTTTGGGTTTGATATCATTGATGATCCAATTGAAAATTTCACGTTATCTGAAACAACCTAATGATCGATCATGAAGATGTGTTAGTTGACCCATCCCTAGATAGACAAGGCTTATGGTTTGAAAAATATGGACATGTTTTTAATTGGGTATCTAATTTTGGTGTCTTTAATAAATAGGTATTCTATAAAAGTCTTTTTCATGAGCTGTACTTCACAACCTAATGCAGAAAGGATGATGGATTAGTTTTTTTCATTCTGAATTTGTTTACCCCCCCCTTCTCGAGATGCCACTAAATTATTGTCTCTCTCTAATCTTGTATGTTTTCATTTCAGGTTAGGTTCTTACCGAAATGCTCAGGAGCATTTCCCAGCAGAGTCACCATTTGTTGTGGCTGCTCCACAACTAGCCCCAAATTGGGGACCCCCATTTTTTATTTTTGTGTTTTGATATTTACGGTTTTTTAAAGTGTTTAATGCTTTTGTTTTGTTTTGGTTTGGTAGTTAGCATCAGTTCTTGTTGACAATGTTTTTTTGTCAACGATTTTTCTTGTCGATGATTTTTATTTCTCTTGTCGACAATTTTTCTTGTCGATTGTATTTTTTTAGGTCTTGTTGTTAGTGATTTTTATCGTTGAGTTTTGTTAAGTTGTTGGATTTCTTCCCTTTGGGTGTGGTGGCTTTGTGTTAAAATTCCCTATTATGATAAGTATATATATGGTTGGGAGGAGACTCCTCGATCATAGGGGTTTCTCACAATAACCAAATTAAAAGAAAAATAAAAAATAATAATAAAATTAAATAGAAATAAAATTAAGCTTTTATATTTATATATAAAAGTTTAAAATAAATTTCAAATTAAAATTAAAAAATAAAAAGATAAAGTACAATATATATATATATATATATATATATATATATATATATAAAAGAAAACTTTATTATTATAATTATATATTTTATATATAATTATAATAATAATACTAAAAATACATTATATACATATAATAAAAATAAAATAAAAGTATAAATATATACATTATATTATATTATATTATATCATAGAATAGAATATAATATAATGTGATATAACTGAAAGGAGATGGCTTTATAATATGAATAAAGTGCATATATGATAATATTGTTATGTGTTTTGTTTTATATAATGTCAACGGACATTTTATTGACCTTAATAATTATTAAAATTGGTTTATAAAAGTGAAAAGATGTGTATGCATAAAAAGTAACACCATTGCAATAAAAATGACACATTTTATTAAATTTGGAAAATTCCCTTTTGATACACTTTGACCCTTTTAGGGTGCATTTTACAAAGAGATGTGCCAAAGGGGAATCCCTTTTATAGATCAAGGATGGTGTCTTTGTCTCTTCATGCTACAACAATGAGGGAGGTGGGTTTTTTGTGACCACCATGATGACCTTGAGCTTGTTGAATCTTGAACCTGAAATATGCACACATGAAAATGGACAAGGGTTTAGTAGCACCTGTCACAATGAATATGATAAGTGTAATGAAAATGACTAATGTAAAATAAATATAGAAGAAGATGAACAATGAATGTGGCTTACATAGCATAATTCGAGCAGCATAACATTAGCATTCTCCTCTTTCCTCCCCCTCTTAGTCATGTGATGGTACCTTTATAGGCCTTTGAGGATTTTGTAGGGAAGGATAGGTGGCAGTCCAAGACTACCAAGTGGAAAGTACTGGGTAGCCACCTATCCTAAATAGTTGCAGTGAGTCACTAGAAGTGTCTCACTTAATTGTGGAGATGTGGCAAGTGGGTAGGTGCAAGTGGAGTGAAGTGTGGAGTGAGGTGTAATATGTGGCAAGTGGATAGGTGCAACTGGAGTGAAGTGTGGAGTGAGGTATGATATGTGGCAAGTAGGTAGATGGAAGTAGAGTGAAGTGTGGAGGGTTTCCCCATGTGAAGGGATAAATGGGACAAGGGTGTATGAGAGGTGGCATAGGGGTGATGGTTATGTGGTCAGGACACATGTCAATTGAGGAGAGAGGGTATCATAGGAAGATATTTCCCAAATTTATTAAAATATAGAAAATATAATTATTTGTAGGATGTTATGCAGAATTAAAATGTGCAATGTGAATGCATAATGTGCAGGAATTATATGCCTAAGTTTAGAGTTAATCATATATTATTATGCAAAATTGTGATGTGCAATGCCAATGAATAATGTGCAGGAACTATATGTCTAAGTTTATACCTAGCCATATATTATTATGCAGAATTGTGATATGTAATGCAAATGCCTAGATTTTGGTGTCTACAAGATGAAGCCCCTGTGGTTGTGAAGGTATAGGAAAATCAAACGAAGGGTGTCCAAAGAAAGTAAATGAAGACAAAATCGTTACACAAACTAAAATGAGAAATTTTGAAGCAAAATGGAAATGAAAATTAAATGTTTTAAATTTATGTTGTGGAAAGAGAGAGCATTTTGGAAAACGAAAGAAACCAAAGAAGAGAAATGAAAAGTTGGAGAACAAAATGCCATAGCAGAAAACTTTAAGAACAGAAGCAAAGACTATTGCAAGGGCTAGATTTTTTGAGAGTTGGATGCACCATGTTGGAGGGCCAGATTTCTGAAGATTGTTTGCCACTTGCTGGACTGCATTTTCACCATTTGATGCCTTTTTGAGGGGTAAATTTTTGCACATTTTGTAAACCCTGAATATCATTTTTATTGCAATATAATGGAGATATGGCAGATTTTACACATTTTTAATGGCTGATTTGTAATATTTCCATGTTTATTGCACCCATTCCTTAGAAGCTTGCACCACATTAATTGTTTGACTGCGTAATAGGGTAATGTTAATGCTGGATTTTATGCAGAATTTTATGCTTGCAAGATCTATGGAGAAATTTGAAGTTGCAACATTTTCTATTTTTGTTTTTCATTTTTTTTATTTTATTTTTTTAACTTTATTTTTGCAGATTATTTTTTCAGACATTAAAATAAAAATAAAAAAAGTTTCAAAATCCAGAAATAATTGCACGACTACGTAGAATATACTTTAAATTTCCATTTTGCACATGGACATTTTTTCTCCGAATTCATTTCAAATTAAAAAAAATTATTTAAAATTGTTTTATTGTAGATTATAAAATTATAAAATTTTAATTTTTCAATTTTGAGGCGAGATCTAACTTTTTCAGTTTTATATTTCATTTGCAAATATAAAATGAACTTTCCTTTATGAAAATTTCAGTTTCATTAAAGGGGGTAAATTTTAGTGGCATCCCATAAGTTTCATTTTTTTAGAGCATTAATACCCTTTCCTTTATGAAAATTTTGATTTCATCAAAGAGAGGCAATTTATACATTACATTGAAGGTTATTGTTTTAAAGCATTATATTATTTTTTCTTAATGAAAATTATTTCATTAAAGAGGGATAATTAAAATGACATTTTAAAAGCCTCTATTTTAAGGCAATGAGTTATTATCTTTTTGTGAAAATTAATTTCACCAAAGGGGGATAATTCATCAATCATATCAAAGACTATCTTTATATTCATGATAAGAAGCTACATTCAATGAGCATATTTATCATTTCAGATTCACATTCATGGATAGATTTTAATATTTACTTTCATGTTTAAAGTAGGATTTAATGTAAGGTAAAGCTTGATTAAAATCTACTTAATAAGGGAAGATAAAATCTACCTTAAAATCCTCAATATAAAAGGAACTAAGGCACTACATCATGGTCATATGAGGGCCAATTCATATTTACTTTTATGTGGGTTTTATGAAAAATCATTAAAGTAGCATGGTAAAATCAACCAACACATACCCCTTGTTTACAGTTACTTGCAATCGCTAAGGTGTTCCTAGAATTGAATGGATATAGTTTTATTGATATTACTAATACACATATGCAAATGCTAATATAGCGAAGACCTTGGAGAAGTTGTTTGTTTAACTTCTTTGCAAGAGGGGATTTTGAGATCAAAATCCTAAGGGAGAGTGGAATTTCACAATTGGGTAAAATTAACACTCAACAGGAGAAAAAGTTTCATGTATTGTATGAAGAAACGTAAAAAAAATATATAAAGAAAAAATATAATAGAGGTCTTGTGTAATTTATTCATCAATAATATTATGAGTATATTGTTGATTGATATTTTATTTCATGAATGTTATGTTCAATTATATTGACTAGAGATATTAAATGCTCTAGTATTATAACTGTTTAAGATCCTAGATATTTAGGCCTGTGATTTAATCTAGCTAAAATGCCATAAATGTTATCAAGTCCAAATTTTGGCCTTTTTAAACTTGAAATATTTGAAAGAAATAATTGAAGTCACCCAAAATTTGAACCTGCTTGATATTTAGAAAGCAAGAAAATTAAAATATTAAATTTTGATTGACATTGCACAAAAAAGAGGCATCAAAATCAAATTGTGAATTTCTAGCTAAAATAAAGGTGTTACAAGAATGGTGTTCAAGAGAAAAGATTACCCTAAATAAAAATAATAAGTGTCTTTGATAAGAAGCTAGAATATATTCTAGCCAAAGCCAAATTCTTTTTCCAATCCTTGTAAAGGAGTAAAGAGATAAAACACTTATGAATAAAATTTTTTAAAAGTGGTATTTATGAAGTTGTATGTATGGAAACTTAGAAATTTAAGAACCATAGATGGTTCCTATTAGAATAGAAGCCTAAAGAATGGTGGAAATTTCCTTAAGAGTGAAATTGATTGCCTAAAGAGCAAAGGAGATAACTTTCAATCCTAAAGTTTAAGTTAAACTTGTCCTAGTAAAAAGAATTTAGGTGAAGCATTTAGAGAAGCCACCTAAAGGAATACATTTGTTGCCTGAAATCAAAGACAAAATATTTTGAATAATTTGAAATGTTCAAAGAGGAGCTAAATTTTGGGGATTCAGATTCTCAACATAATGCGTACTGCAATTTTATCGTAGTGTTGGTGTATAACATGGTGAATATGGTAGGACATTAAGGTATGAAATTGAATTTTTATTTTTAAAAGTTTGTTTGAGAAAATTTTGGATGCATAATATTATTTTGGATTTATAAAGTTCATTTTGATAATTATTTATTGACAAGGGAGTCTTAAGTTTGAAATAATTTTAAAATATTTTTTATTATTTGAATTCAATAAAAGGAGTCATAAGAGAAAAATTTATTTGAAGTTAGATTCAAAAGTTGAAATAGATAATTTGGGAGTTATAAGTAAGTCATTGATTTATTGAATAAATTTGACTATCAATTGAAAAAAATAATTTTGAAAAAATGATTGATTTGAAAAATGAAATTTGATAAGAGAACAATGAAAATGTTGAAGATTGATTTAAAAGAATTTGTGGGAGTTGTAAGAAGTTTTAAATTGATTAAATTATTGCTTAATTATTGATTGAAGAAACTTTTTTGATCATGAAATTGAATTTGGGATAAATAAGGATTTCTTCATGGAAAAAAATAATCAAAATTCTTTGAAAAGGAAATATTAAAAGTTTTATAACTTCATATACAATATTTTACTAAAAATTTAGATGAGTAACATGACATATCAATGAGATTAAAAAACATTAATACTCAATCTACAGAGAAGTTAAATATGAAAAGTTTGAAATATTCGGTTGTTTTCTATGCTTAGAGATCATTGAAGCACATGAAAATTCTAAATATGATATTATAATACCTATTGATATGGGTATGATAATGTATATGACATTACTTACACATGAAATGTATAGGGAAAATATTTATAGGCAAGAAGAGTTGATTAAATTCCTAAAGAATAAATCAATGACAAAAGACATTAGAGGTGACACAAGTGACTTATGTCATATAGAAATATTTTTGGATATAGAAAAATAATGAAACGAGTTGTTATTACATTCAATATATTGTAATGGGATTTAAAATAAAAACATAATTAAATTTAGATGACTTACTGATTCAATTTACATAATTAACATTAGTAGAATAACATCAAGATCAAGACCAAGAAAAAGAAGAACATGTTAACAAATCAGTATTGGAACCTAAAATAGAGGATCAGTTATAGTGCAAGATTTTCTAGTAAGGTCAAAAAATAGAATCCATAGATGAACACAAGATGAGCAATGAAGATGAAATTGAAGACTAAAGTCTTAAAAACAAAATAATGTAATACAATGGGGTGTTGGAGATACTACATTATTTTGTACTATGCTAAAGTACCCCATGGTATATTTATATCATTTTAAATATTAAATTAGAGTGAGTTATTATATTAGGATATGTGATTTATATTTTCCCTATAGTATGTGTCAATAGTCTAAGTGTCATGTAGTAAAGTGTGCAAGTGTGTAGAGTATGAGAGTATGCAAGTGTGTATAAAATCAAGAGTCGTGTATGTAGGTGACAAGTATACAAGTGAAGATGTAAAGTTAGGAGACATGAGAGGTTTTTCATATGTGAGGAATATAAAAGGATGCATATCCTAGATATGCAATGAGAGAAATAGTTAAAGTATTTAAGAGTCATGTTCAAAGGTTATGTTATGGAGAAAAATATCTATTTATTGTATCAAAAAATATAGAGAAATATAACAAGAAAATTTATCACATGGATCTTGTATATTTGATTCATAAATAATATTGAGAGTATATTAATGATTGATATTTGTATTTCATGAATTTTATCTTCATTTATATTGACTAGAGATATTAAATACTCTAATATTATATTTGTTTAAGATCATAGATATTGAGATCTATGATTTATTCTGGCTGAAAAGCTATTAGGCCAATCTAATGGTAGTAATATTTTTGAGATTTGTAAAGGATTAATATACATAGTGATGCATCAAAGTACCTATTATAATATGGAGTGCATTATAAATAGTATTTGACACCCCTATTTTTTATTCCTTCATATTTTGTATGCCTTAGGGTCCAGAGCTTTTGTTTTTGTGAGGAATGATAAGTATATCATATGATAAATGGAAATATAATCTAGTTCCACTTTTCACTTAAAATAGATATAATATGATAGTTTCATTGACAACATTAAAGATGCTATTGATTTAGTGAAAAAAAATGATAAGCAAATGCGCAATGTGAATATGCAATATTGGTTGGCATGTAACAATCAAGTGATTACAAAGCATAAAATATAGTGATATGATAAATCCAAAAGGAAAGACTACATATCTAAGCATCTTCCTAGCCTCAAAATGTGTTTGTGATATGCTATTGCTAATGAAGTAGATAAGCTTATTTATTGCTTGAGATGATTGAGATCTTCACAATTGCATGAGATCCATATTAAAATTGGTATAGCTTTGTTTTTGCACAAGCTCATATATAGAAGTTGATAAATTTTTGTTATCCTCAATGATCATATATTGGGCTCTCCAAAGTGTTAGCTTTATGGAAATTCATGGCTCCTTGGAGGATGATTGCATTGAATTTGATGGGATTGTTAAAGGAATATTTCAAAATGGGTTCAATATGCAATTAATAGATGGAAGATAGAAAATGAAATTTTTGGGGCTTTGTATTTTTGTTGGAGCCATGAATAAAATTGATGTGATAAGGTGCATTTTGGCTAATGACTTGGATGTTTTTCTACTTGTCTGTATTTTTCTTTTCATTGTATGACAATTAGTAGCATTATAAGTGATAGCATTAGTGGTGTTAATCTCAATATGACTATTGTTGGTCAATTTTGATAGGAAATGATAAAAACTTAATGTTTTTACTAAAGTCCTCATAGGGATAAAAAGTTCCACCAATGCTATCACTCAAGTCCTAACATATATTTTTTTAGCAATAAATGATTTTTTTAGCAATAAATGCTCCTAATTTAGGCTTGATTATAATTGAATTGGCTTGGTTGCTTGATTGACTATCTAATTAAGATGTTGGTAAGTGTGGAAACTTTGATGATGTACTCAATATTTAGTGTCTACAAGTTACAACATTAACCAAATCATCATAAATAAATAATTAATGATATAGGGATTTGATATTGCTGGGATATGACTACTTCAAACATAAAATTAATACATCAACACTAATCCAAATTACTTTCTTGGGCTTGATGTCTAAACTTCAAACTTCAAATTTCAATGTATAAACTCTAATGTCTAAAATATAAAGTATATACTTGAACTTTGAACTCAAAATTTTGATATTTTAACATAGGTTGCCTGGTGAGCTTGATGTTCAAACTCTAAAGTACAAATTCTAATGCTCAAACCCTAAATATAAATCTCTAAACTTTGAATTCCTAGAAAAAGTTGCTAGGTTGGGCCTGATGTCTAAAGTCCATGTATTAAAGTCTAATTTTTGCACTTTGAATTATCAGCACACCAACACTAACAAAAACTACTAGCTTGGGCTTAATGTAGAAACTCTAGACCTTAAATAAAAATTTCAAATCTTCAACATTCAAACATTAAACTTCAAACATTGTATCTCAAGTAAGGTGAACCACCACATTTCCAGTTAGGTGACCTTCTATGTTCTAATATCATTATTTTTCAAATGTTGTATAAAGTGTGTTGGTACCATGATGCATGGATAATGGGCACAATCCTATTGCTACACCTCTCTTTGTAGAGATTCTTAGTCTTGCACTTTGTTTTCTCAATCAAACTTCAAAATTGCTAGTAATGTGCTACATTCTGTACATTTTTGCGCCCTTAAAAGATTCCTTAAATACTTGAAAGTTTTAGGAAATATATTGTAATATTCAACATGATAAGATTAAGAAGTTAGTAATAGCTAACATTGATATAGAACTAACCATCATAATTGTTTGGAGAGCACCTAGATTCTTGTTATAGATGATAATATTCTTTTATATAAGATACATAAACCCATATAAGAAGAAAAATACCATGATTATTTAAACAAGGACGTAAGGATAAAACTCAATAACTCTTAAAAACCCATTTTTAATGATATGAAGATAAAGCAACATAGATTTCATATCATATTCTTCCTATTAATATTTAAGATAATCTACATTATAATAAATAAAGTAAGAACAATAAAATAAAATTTAAAAACAATAAAATAAAAATTAAAAGAAGATGAACATTAGCAATTTTCTTGTAGAGTTAAGAAATATATTAAAATTAGATATATTATTTAAGCTAGTATATATTAATATACCTAAAATGACAACACAACATGGATCCCTAGAATGACAAAGTTAATTTAACTTAATCTTCTCTGAACGTTCCAAGCGGGAAAGGACCATGTTTCTGATGTATACGGCCTCAAAACGAATAGTAGGTTTGTCAAGTAAGAATAAGATATATTAGTAAATTCACTGTGGAGAACGTAGGAGTCGACAAACACTGCTGTGATGAGTCTTTTCTCAGGCTCGTTGAGTTGACATAATGAACCAGGTGAAGGTGCATTATTTTAAATAAAATCAATTTATGCACTATGCACTACTGTCATGACCAACCATAGAAAGCGGTGCGTATAAAGCTTGGACAACACTTACCAGTTCATCATACACTATCATTTTGATTGACCTGGGGATCCAGGTACACCTGTATATAAATTTTGATTGACCTGGGGATCCAGGTACACCTGTACATAAATAAATGTTATATATTCTCCGTAAATGTAATCTGCAGTAAATTTCTAGTGCCTGAAGGAGCACCAAAGATGTAGCTGCTCAGGATTTGTTGCAATTATATTACTTTTGATTAGGCTTGATCCAAATTATGAAAGTAAATATGAACACCATCACTTCAACCGACTTTTGGAGAATCCCGCATTAGAATGGGACAAAATTTGAAGTTCCAGGAATATCTTGTAAAAGAAGATCGTTTAGGATTAGCTACCTTAATAGAGTAAAAAAACTTTTACATAAATGGGATTTAAGGTTTATACCTTTAAATTTACAATAAGAAGACAAATTATTAATCAAAAGTGTTTGAATATGTTATAGATGTTAATACTACGAGCAAATACATAGATTACATAGTTCATAATCTTGTAAACCTAATGATAAACTCTTAAAAATTTAGAGCCGTTCCTAAACCATCTAAAATATATATTTATACTGAAAATACATAGGCTATGTTCAAAATTAAATTTAATATTATAAAAGCATATAAATTAGAACAAACATTTTGATAATCAAATTGTTCTGTAAAGCATACAAATTATGTAAATGTATTAACATACTTTCATATTTTTTAATTCAAAGAAAACACAGTATTTTCAGAATATCAAATTCTATGTTAAATTTGGATACAACTATATATTCACATATTCCCCTGAATCAATACTCAATGTAACAACTTCATATAATCATCTTCACTATATTTGCAACCATTTCACTGCACTCCTTACAATCTAATCCAAGGATGATGCATGTTGTATGATCCACCTAAAAGGATGGATGAATCATTCAAAAACTTGTGGAAACAACATTATATATAATAGCATCTTCAAGTTTTTCTTTTCTATTTTTATAATTTCATTTTAAAATTTTTGTGTTTTTATATTTTTTCAATTTTCATTTTAACTGTTTGCATGTGCTTTTCCACGTTAAACACTTATTTTTCAACATTAATACTTAATATCTTAATTTCTAATTGATAATTCCAACACTCATTTTTCAACATTCTCTCCTTGATACTTAATGTCCTAATTTTTAATTTCTTAAACATGCTATGATGAGTCGAAGTATGCATAAGATATATTAGTAAATTCACTGTGCAAAACATGGGAGTCGACAAATACTGCTGTGATGAGTCTTTTCTCAGGCTCGTTGGGTCGACATAATGAACCAGCTGAAGGTCCATTACTTTAAATAAAATAAATTCGTGAAGGTCCATTACTTTAAATAAAATCAAATCGTGCACTGCTGTCATGACCGACCATAGAAAGCTGTGCGTATAAAGCTTGGACAACACTTACCAGTTCATCATTATGTACACATGTACATAAATTTTGATTGACCTGAGGATCCAGGTACACCTGTACATATATATGCTATATATTCTCCGTAAAAGTAATCTACAGTAATTTTCTAGTGTCTAAAGGAGCACCCTAGATGTGGATGCCTATGACTGGTTGCAATTGTATTATTTTGATAAGCCCTGATGCAAAGTATGTAAGTTGACAGCAACTAAATACGAACACCATCACTTCAAGCGACTTTTGGAGAATCATTAGGAATATCGTGTAAATTGGTCATAATCTGGTAAACCTAATGACATGTATATTGGTCATAATCAGATGTTAAACTCTTAAAATTTTAGAGTCATCATTAAGTCATTCAAAATATATATTTATATTTTATATGTATAGTTTAGGCTCATAATAAAGTTCAATACTATGGAAAGCATATAAGTTAGGAACAAACACTTGATAATTAAGTTGCTTTTATATCCAATGTTACCAAAACATATAAATTATGTAGATTTATTGACATACTTTCATTCTTCTTTAACCCAAGGGACAGACAGAATATTTTCACAATATTAAATCTTATCACATGTTCTATTGTAACAACTTTATACAATCTTTTTCACCACATCATATAGGATTTGCAATCATTTCATTGCACTTCATAAAATCTAATCCAATTATGGATGATGCACATGTTGTATAACCCACCTAAATGATGCATGAATTATTCAATAGGTTGTGAAAACAATAATATATAAAATTATGGTGAGGCTAATAATAACTTCACATTATTCTTTTCTATTTATAGAACTTTTTATTTTTCATACACTTTTCTATTTTTGATGCAGGAGCATCCAGCAGCACCTGATGCAGAAGCATCCAGTGGCAGGAGGGCCACTTCTGAAGAGTCGGCTAAGGAAGAAGAAGAAGAAGGCAAGGAGAAAATGCAGAGCAAAAACTGTCGCGATTTTGCTACGTCGCGAAATCGCGACAGTCGGTAGGAGAGAGAAAAAGTCATTAAGGAGGTCGCAATTTCACGACCGTCGCGAAATCGTGACCTTCACGAAATCACGACATAAAACAGCCGAGGGGAGACGCCTATGTTTTTGTCGCAATTTCACGACATGTCACGAAATCGCGACATAGAAAGCAGCAGCAGAGGGGAGCAGTTGGGTTGTCGTGCTGTTGCGAAATCGCGATAGCAGAGCAGCAGTCGAAGGGGACAGTGGAAGTGTCGCGATTTCGCGACAAAAAGTTGAAGAGAAAGCAAGGCAATGGAGAGGTCGCGATATCGCGACGTCGCGATATTGCGACGTCACGAAATCGTAACAAAAATTTGAAGAGAAGACAGGGCAACGGGGAGGTTGCGATATCGCGATGTCGTGAAATCGCGACGAAAAGTTGAAGTCGAGGCTCGAAGGCGGGGAGGTCGCGATATCGCGACAGGTCATGATATCTCGACCAAAAGGGAAAGGAAGCACAGGAAAGCCAAAATGTCGTAATATCGTGACATTTCGCGATATCGCGACAGGAATAGAAGAAGGCAAGGGAGAAGAAGGAGATGGCGCGAAATTGCGACAGGCGGTATTTTTAAGGATTGTTACGAATGACACGTGGCACAAGGTGTAGTAAAGGCGGATGAGTACCAAGAAGCACGGGAAACAAAAAGGATGGGCGCGCAGGGTATTCTGACGGAAGCGACGATGACAGGGGCCGTGCGGAGTGGAGTATTAAATCGGGTTGGTGTCCCGGTTTTTGTGTAAGGTGTTTTAGAGGGTCGGGGCCTCTATAAAAACCCAGTTTAATGTATTAGATCAGGTGGTGGATCGAAGAACGAACTTAGAGAGCGTAGTTAGAGAAAACCAAGCCGAGCGCTGGTTATTGTAAAGCCTACGGGCTGTTGATGTAAGTGTTTTCCAGATTAATAGAGAAAATTTTGGAATTCATGGAGTGTCATTTTCCTGTCTGCCATCAAATGGTATCAGAGCTAAAAGATTCTGAGTGCGCAGCAGATTCACCGAACATGAGGCAGTTTGCACCAGGATCTGTGGGAGGGTTCTGAGAGAGGAGAGAGAGTTTAGGATCCCTGAGTGTGTAACAGATTTCCAGACATGAGACAGTTACACCAAGATCAGTGGGAGATATGATGACAATGAAAGAGTTCAAATATTTGTAGAGACAAGTGAAAGCCCTACAAAAGGAGCTGCTCAGAATGGATAGAATGAATTTGCAAAAGCAAGAAGAGCAGTGCAGAAGGTGTGAGGAGAAACAGAGGAAGAGATAAAATGGGGTTCATCAGAAGATGAAGCCATTAAAGGTTGCATGCAAAGAAGAGTGCAGCAGTGCCAGGATCTTCCTGGAAGAAGGCAAAAATTTAACTGGACAAGAGGAGTACAAGCAGGCTACAGATGAGGAGGTATGCAGCAATAGGAGAATCAATCTGGAAGAAGATAGAAGTTATGTGGACCAGAAGAAGGGGTTGAAGCAGGCTACAGAGGCAAATGAATGTTTGGAGATTTTGTAGGAGGCAGCAACCAAACAGTGGCAGAAGTGAAGATCACTTCTCCACCAACCCCGGGTGTTTGATGCAAAAGCATCCAACAACACCTGATGCAGAAGCATCCAGTGGTAGGAGGGCCACTTCTGAAGAGTCGACTAAGGAAGAAGAAGAAGAAGGCAAGGAGAAAATGCAAAGCAAAAACTGTCATAATTTCACTACGTTGCAAAATCACGACAGTCGGTAGGAGAGAGAAAAAGTCATTAAGGAGGTCACGATTTCGTGACAGGTCACGAAATCATGACCGTCACGAAATCACGACGTAAAATAGCCAAGGGGAGATGCCTATGTTTTTCTCGCGATTTCGTGATATGTCACGAAATCGCGACTATCGCAAAATCACGACAATAGAGCAGCAGTCGAAGGGGACAGTGGAAGTGTCACAATTTTGTGACACGTGAAATCGTGACTATCACAAAATCGTGACAAAAAGTTGAAGAGAAAGCAGGGTAGCGGAGAGGTCGTGATATCACGAGATCATGAAATCGTGACAAAAAGTTGAAGAGAAGACAGGGCAGTGGGGAGGTCGTGATATCGCGACGTCACGAAATCGTGACGAAAAGTTGAAGTCGAGGCTCGAAGGCGGGGAGGTCGCGATATCGCGATAGGTCACGATATCACGACCAAAAGGGAAAGGAAGCACAAGAAAGCCAAAATGTCACGATATCGCGACATGTCATGATATCGCGATAAGAAGAGAAGAAGGCGAGGGAGAAGAAGGAGATGGCGTGAAACCGCAATAGGCGGTATTTTCAAGGATTGTTACGGACGACACGTGGCACAAGGTGTAGTAAAGGCAGATGAGTACCAAGAAGCGCAGAAAACAAAAAGGATGGGCGTGCAGGGTATTCTAACGGAAGCGACAGTGACAGGGGCCGTGCGGAGTGGAGTATTAAATGGGGTTGGTGTCCCAGTTTTTGCATAAGGTGTTTCAAAGGGTCGAGGCCTCTATAAAAACCTAGTTTAATGTATTAGATCAGGTGGTGGATTATAGAACGGACTTAGAGAGCATAGTTCAAGAAAACCAAGCCGAGCGCTGGTTATTGTAAAGCCTGCGGGCTATTGATGTAAGTGTTTTCTAGATTAATAGAGAAAAATTTGGAATTCGTGGAGTGTCGTTTTCTCGTCTACCATCAAATGGTATCAGAGCTAGAAGATTCTGAGTGCGCAACAGATTCACTGAACGTGAGCCAGTTTGTGCCAGGATCTGTGGTAGGGTTCTGAGAGAGGAGAGAGAATTTAGGATCCCCGAGTGTGTAACAGATCGCCAGACATGAGGCAGTTACACCAGTATTAGTGGGAGATATGATGACAATGAAAGAGTTCAAATATTTACAGAGACAAGTGAAAACCCTGCAAAAGGAGCTGCTCAGAATGGACATAATGGATTTGCAAAAGCAAGAAGAGCAGCGCAGAAGGCATGAGGAGAAACAGAGGAAGAGAGAAGATGGAGTTCATCAGAAGATGAAGCCATTAAAGGCTGCATGCAAAGAAGAGTGCAGCAGTGCCAGGATCTGCCTGGAAGAAGGCAGAAATTTAACTGGCCAAGAGGAGGAGTACAAGCAGGCTGTAGATGAGGAGGTATGCAGTAGTAGGAGAATCTATCTGGAAGAAGACAGAAGTTATGTGGACCAGAAGAAGGGGTTGAAGCAGGCTACAGAGGCAGATGAATGTTTGGAGATGTTGTAGGAGGCAGCAACCAGACAGTGCAGAAGTGAAGATCACTTCTCCACCAACCCCGGGTGTTTGATGCAGGAGCATCTAGCAGCACCTGATGCAGAAGCATCCAGTGGCAGGAGGGCCACTTTTGAAGAGTCGGCTAAGGAAGAAGAAGAAGAAGGCAAGGAGAAAATGCAAAGCAAAAACTATCGCAATTTCGCTATGTCGCAAAATCACGACAGTCGATAGGAGAGAGAAAAAGTCATTAAGGAGGTCACGATTTCGCGACAGGTCACAAAATCATGACCGTCGTGAAATCGTGACGTAAAACAGCTAAGGGGAGATGCCTATGTTTTTGTCATGATTTCACGACATGTCGTGAAATCACGACTATCACGAAATCACAACATAGAAAGTAGTAGCAGAGGGGAGCAGTTGGGTTGTTACAATTTCATGACATGTCACGAAATCATGACTATCATGAAATTGTGACAGCAGAGTAGTAGTTGAAGGGGATAGTGGAAGTGTCACAATTTCACGACACATCATGAAATCATGACAAAAAGTTGAAGAGAAAGCAGGGCAGTGGAGAGGTCACGATATCGCGATGTCGCAATATCGCGACGTCGCAAAATTGTGACAAAAAGTTGAAGATAAGACAGGGCAACAAGGAGGTCACGATATCGTGATGTTGCGATATCGTGACGTCGTGAAATCACGACGAAAAGTTGAAGTCAAGGCTCGAAGGTGGGGAGGTTGCGATATCGCGATAGGTCGCGATATCGCGACCAAAACGAAAAGGAAGCGCAGGAAAGCCAAAATGTCACGATATCACGACAGGAAGAGAAGAAGGTCGGGGAGAAGAAGGAGATGGCACAAAACTGCGATAGGTGATATTTTCAAGGATTGTTACGGATGATACGTGGCACAAGGTGCAGTAAAGGCGGACGAGTACCAAGAAGCACGAGAAATGAAAAGGATGGGCACACAGGATATTTTGATGGAAGCGACGATGACAGGGGCCGTGCAAAGTGGAGTATTAAATCGGGTTGGTGTCTTGGTTTTCACGTAAGGTGTTTCAGAGGGTCGAGGCCTCTATAAAAACCCAGTTTAATGTATTAGATCAGGTGGTGGATCGGAGAACGGACTTAGAGAGCGCAGTTAGAGAAAACCAAGCCGAGCGCTGGTTATTGTAAAGCCTACGGGCTGTTGATGTAAGTGTTTTCCAGATTAATAGAGAAAAATTTGGAATTCTTGGAGTGTCGTTTTCCCGTCCGCCATCAATTTTCCAATTACCTTTCTAACTTTAGAATTTTTAATTTTTTATTTCTCCAACTATTTGCATGTGTTTTTCCATATTAAGCATTACTTTTCCCAACACTCTCTCCCTTAATTCTTAATGTTCTAATTTTCAATTTGTTGAAGAAAACTCTCTCTTCAACTAGCTATTGCACATACACATTTACTACTAATACATTTTAACATATATTTAAATATTGTTGTACATAAACATATTTTTTTTAAACGTCCTACTTGATTACTCATCCATATTCCTTTCTTGAATAATTTTTTTGATCACTCATAAAATTATTAACTTCTTTACTCCTTCAACATTGGTGTGATTCCATGAATCAACCAAAGTATCCTTATGGTAACCTTCTCATCCTATTGAACTACATGGATAAGTAGTTCACTTACAATGTTCACTTTGTTCTTTGAATAACAAACCTTCATCTTTTTCCTCGTGTATGAGACCTTGATTCTACCATAAAAAACCTTCATCAAAGAATTATCATCACTTCCCCTTCATATTTTGCATATACTTATGTTATTTACCTTTCTCTTTCAGGGTTTCTCTTGTTCCTAGTATTTTCTTCAATTTTATTACCTTGACTCTTATACCTTATTAAAGTTATTGATCAACTAGGATTTGAATCTAGGACCTCTATTTATTGAGATTGCTCTCCCAATGACCTTTTTTCTCCTCCTTGAACCAACCTATTGTTTGAATATAGGAGTGTTAGAAGTGTTGCTACTCATTTCTCCAACACTCCTTCTAAGCCACTCTTTGGGTGCTTAGAGCTCCTATTTTCAATACCTAATTTAAGTTTCAATTATGAATCCTTGCTTACACTAGCTCTTATACCAACCAAAGTTTTACAATTATTTTATAGGTATTCTCCCGTTATTGCCCCATCTCTTTCAAGGCTTCAATTATGGATCCTGACATTTTGTTAAGAATCTTCTATTAATATTAAACTCATTCAAATATATATATTGTAAATAAAATAAAATTTCATGAAATAATAGTATATTGTAATATATAATATAAATGTAGAATTAAAAAAATCTCATAAAGCAACACAGAATCATAGGCCTATTGCATCCTCCTTCAATAATTTCATTAATTTGCAAAAAGATGCATTTTTTCATAGATCCATGTCTTTGAAAGATACACTTCATGCAACCCTAACTTAATTCTCAAGAGTTGGCTTACATACAAAATATCACCCGATCTAGAATCTTCTACCAAACATCAGTTATATTATTGATAATGGTTACATGAAATGGACTCACTTATCTAGATGCCTTACTTAAAACATTACATTACAAAGTATTACAAAAATAATACTATAAAGGGTTCCCCACATTGGAAGGAGGTCATTATATAATCATATGAGTGTTACAAAAATAATGTTAGGATGGGGTCCTAACATGTTTTTCTTCTTCAAAATGCTTTGTCCTCAAAGTTGTAGATCATGAAACTAGTGTTGTAGCTAATGGTGAGACTTCCAAGTGAAATATTATGGTTGAATTCCATGTCATTGAACAAGAACCTCAATGATTATCTAGTTTTAAAGTGTGCATGATCTGCAATCCAACAAGTGTTTTGTCTTAAGCAAAATTGAACCTTCTTCATCTAGTTCAGGTAAAAAAATTGAACCTATACCTGATTTACCACAACCTTATTGAGATAGGACACATGAAAGGTAATATAAAACTTGGATGTCTATGGGAAGGCCAATTTGTAGGTCATTGCACCAATCCACTATAAGACTTGGTAGGGGTCATAGTACTTGGCAATGATTTTTTAGCACCTAAAAAGCTGGAGTGATGATTATTTATATGGTTACAAGTAGAGTAAAACCATATTATGCACTTTAAAGTAGTACTCATAATGATGTTGATTAGCTTGTTGATGCATCTAGTTCTGGGCCAATTCCAAATTCACATTCAAATGATAGAGGAAATAAACATGTTGGAAGATAGTAGTGCCAATAGCATGGACCTTAGAGTAGTATAGAATATAGGAGGAAGGTGTTGATGGAGGTTGTAAACAAAAGAACTGAACACAAAAATATATGAAACAAAAAAGAGAAGCTTGCAATATGAAAAATGATTTTCTTTTGTATTAATACAGTGGACCTGAACCTCCCAATTTTACAATGATTTTTGATTGCCCCAATGTCTTTGTGGTAATGTTACAATGATATCTCTATTTTTTAAATACAATGCTTTAAAAATGGGATCTTCCAACTCTTCAACAAAATATGGCATGTTCTTCGCTCATTTGCTATAGCTCCAAAAATGAGCGAGCTTTTGTATCCTTAATATGGGACCACTCCTAGCTTCAATAACACTCTAAGTACCTATCTACTGCATACATGAAATAACAAATGAGGGTTAGTAGCACCTGTTTATCAATATATAAAATACTACTGTAAACCCTAGCTACAGAAACATGAAATATGATGCAAAAAATAGAGAAATAAAATTTAATATGCCCTAATAAAAATCAACTTACTAATTTATGCTTTTCATACTTTTCTGGGTTCTGAGCAACCGTGGATACACGGTTCTAACTTAGCAACCACATGAGTGTATTTAGACAACTGTGTGAGGATGTTTGTGACTATGTAACTGTATATGGGAGGTTGGGGTGAATTGTGGAAAGCTCCAAAAGGTTACTCTTGGGATTCAAATCTCTGGTTTCCTCAAGATGCAAGTGAGCTCCTGATATGATTTCGATAGCTTGAAAGTGTATGTTCTCATCATATTTTGGTTGGTGGGGTGAAGGTACCTTTATAGGCCCATTAGGGTTTTGGAGGGACCTATTTTGGTTGGTGGGGTGAAGGTACCTTTAAAGGCCCCTTAGGATTTTGGAGGAAAAAGGGAGGTGGTAAGCCAGGATTGTCAAGTGGTAATATAGGGGTGCTAAATGGATGGGGCAGTTAGAGTGAGTCACATTGGGTGTCTCACTTAACTGGGGTGATGTATCTTCAAGTGGAGTGAGGTGTAAGGGATGTCACATGTGAAGAGACAAGAGGGACATGAGTGTGTGAGATGTGGCAAGTGATGGAGTAGCAGTGGCTAGGAAACATGTCTAGTGGTTAGGCAAGGTATCTTAGGGGTATTTTATATATTTATTAAAATCTAGAAAATATGATAATGTGCAGGATTTATATGCCTAAGTTCAGACTTAGGTTTATAACTTTATTATGTAGGATTGTGATGTGGGATGAAAAATAAGGTTTTGTGAATGTTTAAGTTTTGGTGTCTACATAGGTCATCCATGAACTACTTCAAAAAGGGTAACCTTGATCACAGTGTGATAGGATGTGTTATACCACCATTCAACGAAAGAGAAAATACTTTGTCAACTATGTAGGATGATGAAAGGTAAAGCAACAAAGGTAGGTTTCTAAACATTTATTTATTATTATTATTTTTAATAAAAAAAACCCTTGTGGGTCTGTCTTGGTCTGAGAGACCATGAAAAGGAGGTTATACACCATTAAAGTCACCCAAGAGTCACATCTGACCTTTCCCACACCAACATTATCAATTGGATTTTGGATACCCAATTCAGCATTTTGGTAGGGTGGAGATTTGAACCTAGGACCTCCCTTGGAGGATTGTCCTCTCCTCTCCAACTCACCTACAACACCTGGGTCTAAACATTTATTGAAAATCACTGTATGACCATCCATTTATGGATAAAATTTATCCATTGAAGAATAGGTGAATAAATAGCACATATCATTTTTTAAGCCCCAAATTGGTGAGAGAGTGGATCTGATACAATGTCCCACTTGCTTTTTTATAGGTAATATCATAATCATAGTCTATGAGTTTAGAAACCCACTTTTGTGGTTCAAGGGTGGTGACCCACTACTCTAGAAAGTACTTGAGATTTTGGTGGTCTGTTTTGTGATGGAGAAATGATGCCCAATGAGATAGGGTCACCAATGAGTATCCACATGCAATATTGTGAGCATCACCTTTGCATAATTTGATTTACCTTTTTTTACTAGAAAGCACTTTTCTATTGAATACCAATGGTCATTTTTCCTACATCAACATGACTCTAATTTCATTACCTAAAGCATCACTTTCAATTACAAATAGCTTTAGAAATCTAGCATTGCTAAGATTGGAGTGATTTTCATAGCATTATTTAGATCAAGAAACCCCTATCCAAGTAAAATAATTCTTCTTTAGCATGGTCATTAAAGGAGCAATGATCTTACCATAGTTATAGATAAATTTGAAATAATAGCTTGTGAGTCCAAAAAATCCATGAAGGCCCTGAAGAGTGTGAGGTTGTAGCCAATATTGAATGACTTGAATCTTCTTAGGGTCAAATTTAACTACATATTTGGTGATAATGTGTCCCAAATACCCTACTTTTATCAACCCAAAATAACTCTTGGACCACTTAGCATAATGTTGATGATGAACCAAAAGATGCAATGTTTGATCCACATGGATGAGATGCTCTTCTCAAGAGTGACTATAAATTAAAATATCACCAAAGAAAACTAAAATAAATTTATGAAGTAATGGGCATAAAATATTGTTCATGAGGCTATGAAATGTGGAAGGGATATTTTTCAATCCAAATGATATAGCCATAAATTCATAATGGCCCTCATGAGTGTAGAGTGTTATTTTAGGAATGTTCTCCTTAAGTTTTATCTGATGTTAACCTAAATGAATATCTAGCTTAGAGAAAAACATAGCACCATGCAACTCATCTAATAATTTATCTACCATGGGAATAGAAAATTTATCCTTAATGGTGAGCTTATTGAGCTCATAAAAATCTATACCCAACTATCAATACCCATGTTTTTTGCAAACCAATAAGATTGGAGAAGAATAAGGATTATTACTAGGATGAATAACTCTAGCTTTTAACAATTCTTGTATTAATTTCTCTATTTTTTATTTAAGTGCATGATGATAGTGGTAAGGTATGATGTTAGGTGACACACTATTAGGTACCAATGAAATTGTCTGATCATTTGAGTGATAGGGTGATAATTTAGTTGGTTTCACAAAGACTACATCATGCTTGGTTAAAATAAGTTACAAATTTGATAAAAGTTTATCCCCAATTTAATGGGTGGTTGTATGGAAAATATATGAGTGATTACCCATGATTTTGTTTTTTAATACCTTCTCCATATGGTTTTAACTAATAACCTAAGGAGATCCTACTTGTGAGCCATGAAGAGTGTAGGGGCTACCATTATGTGAAAATTGTATTCATAACTCTGCAAATTTCTAGGTGATGGTGCCCAAAGTACCTAACAATTGAGCTCCTAGAACAATATCATATCTCCCTAGTTGAAGAGAAAACATATCCATTTTGAGCTCATAATTCCCTAGATTCAACTGAATATTGCAACATTTTCCTTTACAAGGTAAGGTTCTACCATTTACCACCATAACCTTAAAGGAGTTGCATGTATGTATGTAATAATTGGCTTACTTGGTGACTCAAGGACCAATAAAGTTGTGTGTGATTCTCGAATCAAAGAGGATTGTAATATGTTAGCCTTTGAAAAAGCCTAATATTTTTATTTTCTATGGGATAGTAATCCTCGCAAGGACATGGAAAAAACTTTTGGGTTGTGGTTCTTCTTGTGTTTCACCCTCATCTTGAGGTGGTTCATTTGATGTTTTTGCTTCATCATCAAGTTGTTCACTGCTTGTTGAGTCCTATACATAGATAAAGAATAACTTCTTTTGGATGCACTTATACCCTTGTGTATATTTTCTTCATAATTAGAACATAAACCTTGGGTGCATCGAACATCCATCTCCTTAGTAGTCAAGTGCTTGTAGGGGGTAGATTTATTTTTGGTATTGGATGTGAACTAAAAATGAAAGGTGGCTTTTACCTATGGAAATTTAGGTGGCCTCCTTTGATTTGAAGATTTTTCTTTAGCCAACCACACCAACCTTATGCCCTACATCATAGTTTATGGTTTGAACATCTTGACCTTAGCCTTTAGATCATATTTCAAGTCACTGATGAAATAACTTAGAAAATCCCTTCATTCAAATCCTTGATTCTATTAGCCAGTTTCTCAAATTTCATCTAGTATTCTTGAAATGTAGAGGTTTGTCTTAGTTTGGTTAATGCTCTTGTGAAGCTCTCATACTCATTGGGGATAAAAAAAAGTGAGTAATTGGGACTCAAAATCTTCTCAAGAAGGGTCAATAACTATGTGTTGTAGTCATTGATACCACTATAAAGATTCAAATTCAAGGTTGAGGTATCACTTTAGTTTGAGGTTATTAACAGTTGAGGTTGTTGGTGTTATCGATTTTCTCTTTGAGGCTTGGTTCTAAAGTTAGTTTTTTTTTCAACCAACCCCTTATGACACTATTCCTACACTACCAATTACTGAAACTATATCTACACTAGATTTTACTAATATTGTTTGATCATTGACATTGTGGTTCCCTATACTAACAACTATCCATTATGACTCTATCAATAAAAATTATCTACCTACTATAATTTTGACTATCATAAATAATTCTTATTGACAATGACCATTGACAATCTTGACCTGATAGTTACTCACACTAGCATACACTATCTTGACTATTTATATTATGTTCATCCACTCTTTCAACCATTGCAAGTAGTATTATGGTGATAGGGAAGTCTCCTTTGTATGCTCAATTTTTGTGGAAGGATTTTTGGTTGTAAGTTAAACATTCAACATAACAAGAAAGTTTTTATAGGGTAGACTTTTAACAAAACTAGGGTATGCTAAGCCAAGGTGTATGTAATACCCATAGACCCTATGTTATACTATGATGATGAATGATAGTTCTTGGACCAATATTTTAGGCCACTACTGAAGGAGGATTCCATGTATACTCTTGAGCACACTACCCGTTGCCCTAATAGTATAAGAGGATAATATTTTTGGATGTTGTGTTCGATGTGCTATGGATAATACAATGCCAAAAAAACTTCCTAGGCTTAAAGGTTTCTCCTAATCCTAGGTGGTATCCTAATATACCCAAAGATACATGTGAGTTCAATTTCATAAATGGGTGTTGTTTGAGACCTATGTATTGGAGCTTAATCACCCCTCACTTCATTAGATGATTTATGGATAATCTAGCTTAGCCGATAATTATAGATCCTCCATGATATTTTAAAACCCTTGACATAGGGTTTCTAAATTAAGAACCTATTACGAGAAAAATAATACTATTTTTGTTGGTTTTCTCTTTTTTTATATATAATACAAGGACAAGCAAGTAATGGAAAATTTAAGAAAATAATACATAAAAATCATAATGGAAGGTAAGAACTATTTTAATTGCAATGAAAATTGGCCCTAGAAAGCACTATGATACCACTTGTTAGGAACCTCCCATTAAAAATAAGACCATTCACATAAATATTTCAAATAAATGAGAATTTATGAAATAAGAGTATATTGCAATATAGAATGTAAATGCAAAATTAAAGCAATATCACAAAATAACATAGAATCATAGGTCTCTTAGAGGGGGAAACTTCTTAAAATAATTTCAGTAATTTGCAAAAATATTCATTAATTCATAGATGCATGTATTTTAAATATACACTTCATGCAACTCTAACCTAATGCTCAAGAGTTGACTTACATACAAAATACCACTTGAGCTATAATATTCTACAAAATACCTATTACATTCTTGATAATGGTTACATGAAATTTCCCCACTTGTATAGACACCTTATGTCCCACATAACATTATAAAGTATTAGAAAAGTAACATTATAAAGGGATCATCATGTTGGAAGAGGGTCATTACATAATCATATGAGTATTACAAAGAAAACATACACACATGATATTTTGATAATCTAAATCATATATTAAATTTTGGTGTAAGTATATTATGTGATTACATTGGATCAATACTCAATGTGGTAAGTTTCCTACCATATAACTTCATACAATGTTCTTCGCTACATCAGCTAGGTTTTGCCACTATTTCATTACATTCCCTACAAACTAATTCAACTATAAATGATACACATGTTACATGATCCACCTGAAGGATGGATGGATCATTGAACTAGTTGGGGATATATAATCATGACAATGCTAATAATTACTTATCAGGGTTATCCTTTTCTATTTTAAAACTTTATTTTTTACTATTGAATGCACTTTTAATTTTTTTAATTTCATTTTAAATATGCTTTTTCGTTATAGGCATTACTTTTCCAACACTATAAATATCAATATGATGTAAAAATACATAAATTACATAGGTCATTATCATGTAATCCTAATGATAAAATCTTAAAAATTTAGGGTCATCACTAAGCCATCCAAAAAATATATTTATACTAAAAAATATATAGCTTTCAAGGCATAAGAAAAATATATGCATATGACATTAAAATATTGCTTTATTTGTTTAGTTATATGTGATTTTGATCTTGTATTCTTCTGTTCAACAACTATTCATAAAAAAATAGTCTATTAGTAATGTCCTATGGATTTTTGTCATTATAAAAATATACACGAGTGGGTTTTCTCCAAAATAATATAAAGGCAATAGATCCGCACAATATTTAAAATCTAGAGGTTGTATGACTTTATTTGACAATCATTTTAGATCAAAATTTATTTTTCAAATTTTTATTTTTTTCCAATGTATATATACAAAAAATAAATTGAACATGCAAAATAAAATATATAATAAAGTCTAACTCTTACAAGATGTTTGAACTTATCTTGATCAAAAATCATAAAATATCATATGTTACTATACCATTAACTTAAACTTTATAACTCTTTGTTTTGAATTGAATAAATCTATCATAGCTATACTACCAAGAGTATTCCTAATATTACTTTAAGGCTTTGAATCCAATGCATAATGATCTATAAATCAATTTTCAAAAGCAATTATTTAGAATATTTTTACATAGAAATAGCCTCAACACATATAGTAACTATAGGAAATTTTTCTCTACATATTTGCTACACTCCAAAGAAACTTAGTCAAAAGTAAGACAATCCAAAGAGTATAGTCAGAAGATGCTTCCCACCTGTAGTTGAAATGGAAGAGATATAAAGGAAATGTGTATAAGCTTAGAATCCATGCTAATTGTTAGATATTCCATCTATGGCCGATGATCCTCTTCTACCCCAAATAAATCACATCAAGGTTTATAAGACCTACGGGCCATTGATTTTTAATCGAACATTTCTTGTAGTCCTTTTGACGGAAGAGAGCATAAAAAATAAGAGAAGGCTCTAACAAAGCCTAAATCCAAACACGTGGTGACCAATTGGGAGCCCAAGGAGGAAAGAACCAATGCTCAAATGAGGAAGGCTCACCATTGGCCAAAGGAGGTTCGACCTTACTTGAGAACATGTGGAAGCCACACACAAAAGGAGAGAAGTAGGTGAAAAAGCATTTTAAAGAACCACCTACCATTGACCATAAATATTAATTTTTTGTAACCAAGTCTATTAGATCTAATCATGGGTCAGACATCAAAACCACCCACCATACACATGATCCTACCCTACCATTCTATACTAGTTAGGAAGGTCTTGCCCATTTTATCAACAAGGTGACGTATTCCAAGAGAAATATTGTAGAAAAGTAATGTCCTGACCATCAAAATTTAGTAGCAAAGATATGATTCAATGATAATTGATAATCCAAAGGCTAAAAAGTTCTCAATATTTATGGCCTCAGATCCATAGACCTCAAAGTTACCATTTTAGTCATAGAAGAATTTTAGCTATAGAAGTAAAGTATAATTTGTAGGAATTTTACACAAAACTTTGGAGGAAAGCAACCTTACTCCTAGATCATAAATAGGCTCAAATTTTAGTATAAAGGCATTTGGAGTTATCTAATCATTCTTGGTTCCTAGTCTTATAGTTTATTCCTTTCATTATTATTTTTATTGTAAGAAGTGAATCTCAAACCTTGTCCTACTACCTAAAGAACATTAAACCCTCTAGGCATCATTTTCTTGTAATTATTTCTAGCATGTTAATGGAAAACATGACTAATTTCAATATACCCTTATTTCTTTAACTTGTTTTTTATTCCTAGTAATATGATTGTTTGGTTATGTTCACTTAATTGTAGGATGATGGATGTCATGCTCATTTATGACCACTTGTTGCAGTCAAGAGTAAGGATATTAATTATTTGGTGCATCACCTATATAGCTTAGGTTTTAATTTTTTATAGATATTTACTTTCCTTGTAATTACTTTCATTGTAATTCCTTTCCCTATAACCCCCTAGCCTCAACTTGTGGAGGTCTCCATGCATCAACAATTAATTATAGTAAGGATTTGGCCTTGTTAAAAACCCCAAAGGTTGTCTCATAGGAAGTCTCCCATTTGTGGAACTTCCTACTATTTTGTTCTATATGATGTATAGGTGCATCTAGCTCATTGAGCCTCCCTACTAGACTTGCAAGCACATTCAAAGATGATAATAGTTTATCTGTCATGCGTGATGGGATGAGCTTATTTTTATTCCCATGAATATTTAGAATTTTTCTATGATCCTGATGAAGGCTGTTAGGATACCACATCCTAACCTTTAATTATTAGTGGTAGTATAGTTAATTGGTATATCAAATTGTAATGTGAACCACCATATTGTAATAATTTAAACCAATGTAGGGTTAGGGTTATGATATTTATGCTATAAATATGTGTAAGAGAATAAGAGATAGTATCAAGGAGAAAATAATTTGTTTTATTTAAAATTTGTGCAGAAGCCCCCTCGAAATTGCCTTTGATTATTGATAATCAATAAATTTGTTTGGACTTTCTCAATTTTAAGATATTATTGTGTTACCTTTAATTGAATATTGTGGATAAAACCTATATTTAACCCTTAGGGTCTTAACATCTTGTATGATAGGATGATCATGACCACTTGTGGGAAGATTTGAAGGAAAACTTGTCACTCTAAAATTAGTTATATTGAGATACAACATGAAGATAAGGTTTCCTAGACAAGGTGCTTTGACCTGCCTAAGAGATTAGCAAGCTTTTCATTTCTCCAGTGAAAAAAAATCAAAAGACCAAAAATCGTGCAAATCGAAGCTATAATGAAGAAGTTGTAGTGGTTTTATCATTTCTCTATTTTGAGTAATTTTTAAACCAAAAATAAGGAGAATTAGAACTAAATAATTCATAAAAATCCCTAGATAATCCCAAAAATACTAAAATTTATTTTTTTATACTAGTTATCCCCTTTTGCACCTCTCACAAAAAAATTGAGTCCTAACTCCTTATTTTCTAGAAATTCCTCAAATTTATCATTTTTCCACTAGCTCTATTTGGCCAAATATTCTGCAAATACAAAATCTGATTCCAAATACACTTTTTTTTAAGTTTTAGCCCATTGTATTAGCTCGTTGCACTGATAATTTTGATATATAACACCCACAATTTTTACTAAAATTCAAAATTTTCTATAAATAAAATGTTCAAGGGAAGAAGATATCAAGACCCCAGCTTAGAAAAATTTGATCATGATATTTGACAAATCAAGGACCTGCTTTCATAGGTTAATCTCAAGTATTATTTCAAGAAAAGGAGCTAAGAATGGCTGGATTGAATTCTAAATATGACTCTTTAAATAAGAATGTAGAACAAGTACAAAAAATCACGTAGTCAACTATTGCTAATAAGTCTCAAAGCACACAAAGCACATAAGGTTTAGGCTCACATCAGTCTTCAAAAAAAACTCTAGGATCGATGTATCAGATGCACATTGGATGCCAACAAGCATCCATCCTTCCAAGAACAACTAAGTTAGATTTCCCAAGTTTTATGGAGGAGATCCAACTAGTTGGATCTATCGAGCTGAACAATAATTTCCATTGAACCAGATTCCTAAGGGGTAAAAAGTCTATATTGCATCATTCCACCTCAAGCATGATGCTATCCAATGGTACCAATGGTACAAAAATACTAATGGAACTCCTACTTGGGGGGAATTTACAAAGAATTTGTTGGTTTGGTTTGGTCCAAGTGATTTTGAAGACTTCATAGGAGCTCTCACCAAACTATGTCAAATCACTTCAGTGAAGGAGTATTAGACTCAGTTTGAGAAGCTTGCAAATCACACCAAGGGATTGGATGAATCATTTTTCAAAATTTTCTTCATTAGTGGGTTGAAATAAGAAATTAGGGTGGATGTGAAGATTTTCAATCCCAACACCATGATGGATGCCATTGGATTAGCCAAGTTATTAGAAGATAAATTCAATGCTCAACATCGACAAAGGAAGCAGCCTATTGGAAAATCACAAGTCACACGAACTACCCCAAAAACTAACTGACCCTTGTAGATTAAGTATCTTAGCCCAGAGGAAATGAAGGAATGATGGTAGAAATACCTATGCTATAATTGTGATGAGAAATATGGGCCAAATAATAAATGCACTACATAAAAGTTGTATTTGTTGGATGGAGATGTTCCTTGTAACTCAAAAAATGAAGAAGGTGAGATAGAAGTGAAAAATACACCTGATAACAACAATGAAGATATCACAAAAAATTCTTTCAATTATCTCACAAGATTTTCTTCTCCATAAACTATGAAATTTTTAGGGTACTTCAAATGGAAAAAATTCATTGTGCTCATTGATTTAGGAAGCACACATAATTTCAATGTCCCAAGCATGGTGAAATAGGCTAATTGTTATATAAAACCTTGCAATGTATTTGAAGTAATAATTGGTAATGGAGGATGTATTTTTTTTAAAGGGAAGTGTTGAAATATCAAGCTCACTATGGGTGACTACAACATGAAATATGAAATGTATTTACTTCCATTGGGAGTATGTGATGTTGTCCTAGGGGCTCAATGGTTGTGAATGCTCGGACTAATACTATGGTATTTTGTAGCATTGTGTATGCAATTCATAGTTGAAGGATATAAATACACACAAAAAGGACTACAAGTAGGCTCCTCATAGAAAGTGAGCTCTCATCGCATGGAAAATATTATTTGAAAAGGAGCCAAAGGGTTGATTGCATAGTTATTTTCTATTAAATCAATAGGAAAAGAATAGGATGAAGTGGAAGAGTTACAACAACTTTTGACATGTCATTCCAAAGTATTTGAAGAACCAAAAGGGTTGGCCCCCATTGTATTCATAATCATGATATATAACTTCTTCCTAGGATTCAACCATAGAATATTTGGCCTTATAGTACCCCTGCTTATAGAAAAGGTACATTGAGAAACTTGTGCAAGAACTATTGAAAGTAGGTATCATTAGACCAAGTGTCAACCCTTATTCTTCTCCAGTATTGTTGGTTCGTAAGAAGGATGGATCATAGCAATTATGTATCGATTTTTGAGCCCTTAACAAGATCATAGTCAAGGACAAATTTTCAATTCCTGTTATTGATGAGTTGTTGGATGAACTTCATGGATCTAAGTATTTTTTTAAGTTGGATTTGTGATCAAGGTATCATCAAATAAGAATTAGAGAATAAGGTATTCCTAAAACAAATTTGTGCATCCATGAGGAACATTGAATTTATGGTCATTCCTTTTGGTATTACAAATTCTCCTTCAATATTCCAAATATTGATGAATCAGGTATTTTACCCTTATCTTAGGTAATTTATTTTGGTTTTATTTGATAATATTTTGGTTTATAGAAAGACTTGGAAGGACCATTTGGTTCACTTGGAAAAGACCTTGCAAATATTGGGCGAAAACCAATTGTATGCCACATATTTGCTAGGAGATTTGGTTGGAAAGAAACAAATTAGTGTTCAAAAATAAAACCAGAGGAATAATTGGGGTTTATGCCAGGATAAAAACAACCCTATTGGAGGATTGTATTAAAAACATTTTTATCTAGGAAAATATTTCAATGATCCTCTATAGAGAAAAATATATCTTAAATATGAAAAAAATCAATAAGGTGAGACTAGATACTAGATGGGAACATCCCCACAAATATTGGGTAAAAATTAACTTCGATGGAGTTGCAAAAGGTAACCCAAGTCATGTTGGTGGTGGGGGCCTCATTAGGAATGACAGAGGTTAGGTAGTGGTTGTATGATGAGGATCTAGAAATTACCACAAATAATCAAGCTGAAGCAAGGGCAATGCTTACAAGCCTTCGAATTGTAGAGAATTTGGGTTTTAGGTGAATTGTTCTTGAGGGGGATTCATATAATATTATAAATTCCCTTAAAAAAGGGGAGTTAAATAATTATAGAATTTTATAAATAATTATAGATGCAAGGACTATCTTGGGAAACCTAGAATAAATTCAAGTTAAACATATTTATAGAGAGGGAAACAAAACTACCGATAAAATGGTGAATATGGTATTTAAATATGAGAATTTCAAGGTCTAGTCATATGCCCCCATGGAGTTGGAAGAGTTTTAAGAATTAATAATGAAGCAAACAGATAAAGAGGGCAGAGAAAAGTAGAATAATTATTGGGATCATGTGATGAAGGATTTGAGCACACTAAATTACATTATTATCAACAATTTCTTTATCAGTTATGTAAAGCATTGAGCACTACATCAGCAATGTTAAATAAAAGGATAGTGGGAGGAATATTATTTTAGCTTTTCTATAAATAGTTTTAGTATAGTTTTATTTGTTTTACTAAGATAATTTTGTCTTGCATTTGTATGATCTTATATTGTTTTTTTCTTGTACATCTTTCAAGCTCTATGTAAAGGGTTGGGGCCCTTCAGCCCCCTTTTTTATCAATACCAAAAAAATAAACCAATCGTATGCCAAATGCTCAAAATGTTCTTTAGAGTGTAAGTATATTGAGTGTCTAAGACATATCCTTTCGGAATATGGGGTTAAGGTGTATCCCCATAAATTTGAAGATATGAAAAATTGGCATATCCCAAAATCATTGAAAAGCTTGCATGGATTTGTTGGATTGAACGAGTATTATGGTAAGTTTGTAAAGGAATATGGTAATATTGTAGACCCATTAATAGCTTTACTTAAAAATAATGCCTTTATTTGGTCAATAAATGTTGAAGATGCTTTTCATAGATTAAAGGAATCAATGTGTTCCACCCCAGTATTAGCCATGCCAGACTTCGCTAAGACCTTTGTGATTGAAAGTGATGCTTTTGGATTGGGAATTGGTGCAGTTATCATGAAAGAATGTAGACCCTTGGATTTCACTAGCAAGGCACTTTTAATATAAAACTTGTCATGAGCAACATATAAGAAGGAGATGTTAGCCATCATTCATACCATCCAATGTTGGTGGTCATATTTCATTGGTCGATAATTTATTATCCATGCATAAATCATCATAGTTTGAATTACTTTATGGAACAACGTATCTCCACTACTGATAAACAAAAGTGGGTCACTAAATTATTGGGATATTATTATGAGTTTGTGTATCTTGAAGGGAAGTAAAATGTAGTCATTGATGTCCTTTTGCACAAATTTGAAAATTTGACAACATTGCAAGCATTATCTTCACTAGTTTTGCAATGGATAGACAAGGTAACATAGGAATGGCTCAATTATAGTTCCACTCAAGCATTAATTCACTAACTCTAACATGATTCCAATAATAATCCTAACTTCACTTGGAGCAATGGAATGCTTTGGTTTGAAGGACGTATTGTACTACCTCCTACATCTTTGTGTTGATTGGAGATACTCCATGAATTACATGCTACACCTACAACAGGGTGCTCTAGGTTTCTAAAAACTTATAAGAGGGTGTCTCGATCATTCAATTGGAATGGAATGAAATATGATATCAAATAAATTATTGTTGAATGTGAAATTTTCTAGCAATAAAAGGGGGAGATAGTGGGTACTCTAGAACTCCTTTAGCCTCTTCCTATATCAACAAAAATGTGGACTGACATTTTGATGGATTTCATTGAGGGCCTTCCAAAGTCTTATGGAAAATCTATCATCATGGTGGTTGTGGATTGATTGTCCAAGTATGCACACTTTTTCTCCTTAGCCCATCCCTACAAGGCTATTAACATAGCTCAACTATTCCTTGAAAACATTTTCAAGATCCATGGTATGCCATCAACTATAGTGAGTGATCGATACCCCACTTTCACTAGTCATTTTTTTTTTAAATTCAAGCTCCAAGGAACTTAGCTTCGCATGAGTTTGGCATATCATCCCAAACTGATGAATAGATAGAGATTCTTAATAAATATTTGGAGACTTATTTACGTTGCTTTGCTTTTGTACAACTAGTTCATTGGGTTAAATGGCTTCCCTTGGCAAAATGGAGGTACAATACTTCATATCATGCTACAATAAAAATCACACCCTATAAATCATTGTATGGTCAAGCATCATTGACAATCATATCTTATATTCTTGGAAGCACCAATGTTCAAGCACTAGATTCTGAGATTTTTTATTAGGCTAATATTCTTGGTCTTCTTAAGGAGAATTTATTCACAAGCACAACATTGGATGAAACAACAGGCAGATCAACAACGGGTTGAACATGAATTTTAGGAGGGATACATGGTGTTCCTACAACTTCAACCTTAAATATAGACCTCTCTCAATATTAAGGGTTCTTATAAGTTAGCTCCAAAATTCTGTGGACCTTATAAAATTCTACATTGCATAGGACCAACAACATACAAGCTAGAGTTACTAGAGTCTTCAAAAATTCATCTAGTATTTCATGTGTCTTGCCTCAAGAAGGTCATTGGATCACAAGTGAAGGCACAAACAGAGTTACCTAAATTTACTAAGGATGGCTCCATAGTGGTTGAACTTGAAGCGGTCTTGGAATGACGCACCCATCAACTTCACAATCGCACCATCAGTGAAATATTGATTTATGGTGGGGATTAGCACCTAAGTATGCTACTTGTAAAGTACTTCATTAGTTTCAACAACAATTTCCTTGGTTCCAGCTTTGAGGACAAATATTTTTCTAGGAGGGATGGCATGTTAGGATCTCACATCCTAAAATTTAATTATTATTATTAGTATAGATAATTGATATATTAACATGTAATGTGAACCACCGTATTGTAATAATTTGAACTGATGTAGGGTTAGGGTTATTATAGTTATGCTATAAATATGTGTAAGAGAGAAAGAGAGAGTATCAAGGTGAAAATACTTTATTTATTTAAAAGTTATAATGAGGAAGCCCCTTAGAATGGCCTACAATTCTTGATAATAAATAAATTTGTTTGGACTTTCTCCATTCTGAGATCTTGTTGTGTTACATTTAATTTAATATTATGGATAAAACATATATTAAACCCTTAGGGTCTTAAAAAAGGCCATATTCCACTTTCTTGAAGTGAAGCAATAAAAAATTCATGATCTTGTTGAATTAAAATATGCCTAACTGGTGGCTCCATCCTCAAAGGAAGGGTCTATAATTATATGGTCAGAAGTTCCATAACCATAGCCTTCACCTAAATCAATAAAAAATATTTGGTGCCACCACTAAATAAAATACAAAGAAAAAGTAATAGACATTACAACTTTTAGCTTTTGATGCATGGTAGTACAACCATAGTATGAGGAATAACTATTTTGAGATAACTACAAAACTAATGGCATAATAATATGTAGGAAAATAAAGAAATGAACATCTACAAATAACTCAAAAATATTCCATTAATGAGAATTATGAAAATAGTACAATGCTATATAATGGAGGACATGAACACTCCATGAAAGTATATGAAAGAACTACATTGTACCACACTACATCTACTACACACTGTATACTTACTATATCACTCTCACACTCACTCTCACACACACTTACTACTATGAGCTTTATATATAAATATATATTGCTTGGCCTTTACTCTACCTATGACTCAAGTACATGTGGACTACATGCACATTTACAACATACACATTGACACATGCATTTATTATAATACTTGAAGTAAGTAATTAACATTACTCTGAAGTAAATTTATACTCTAAATATGTAACAAAGGTGGTACATTTACATATTAAAAATTATGTAATATACTCTAACACCCTCATGTATTACATTATTTGGGTATTGAAGACTTTAGTCTTCAATATGGATCTTTCATATGGTACTGGAATTGGTATCCTCCTTCATTATTTACTACAATCTGCTCAAGTAAGTAGTTAGTGTCTTCATATAAGGTAACAAAAGTTGTAGCTAAGGTTTCTTCTAATTTTCCATCTTGAATATGTCCTTCTAGTTCAGTATTTGTATTTTCTTCTCTATTTGTATCTTCATTGTTATGTGTCCTCTTAGTATGTCTTATTTTTCTCTTCCTCCTCCTGCGATTATGTATTTATTCCAGTGGAATATATATTTCATAATTAGTTAGTTTATCATCATCATAATATTAATTTTTATTACTGATTTGATTCATGTGTTGAGCAAGTACAAAAATAATTAATGATAGATAAATCATCAAATATTCCTCTGATGTGAATATAACTATTTTCTATGTATTCCACCATGCTCTAAAGAGATTTTCATGAAGATAATTGATTAATGTTGTAAAGTTGCCTTATTTTTCCTCTTTAAGAAATAAGGAGAATATCTCTTTATCACTAGTTGATATATTCTTGTATCCTTCAAGGGTATCTATTAAGTTTTGGGAGTATAGTTCTACTTCATGAAATAGTTCTTCATTATTAAAAGCATTTCTTAATATTTCATCCATAATCTTGAGATCAACCAACATAGTTCTTCTAGCTCTTAGATCTTTTGTAGTAGACTACCTTATGACTCCTTAGTAAATTAAGTATATGACCAAGCTAGAAAAAATTTGTTATATAGTATTCTTTTGTTTCCTTAAAGTTTAGGTTAAGGATTTGTAGAATACAATACCATTCTCAAGTAAATTGAGTATATGATCCAATTTCATAAAAACTTTTTAGATTTGTAGAATTCCTTGTCTCCCTGATGATTAAAGTAAGCTATAAGATTAATAAAGTGCTTAATAAATAATAGTCCACTTTTGAGTTGATTGTGTAATGTTTTGTAAGTAACAATAATCATCTTCTATTTCACCTTATCTCTCGTAATGAACTATGCACTTAATTTGAAGTTCTCTATGGTTGTATTTCTTTTACCTCTTTAGTACGAACATGAGACAAGTGTAAGTATATAATTCCAACTTCTATAATTAAATGAAGATATTCCTTTTATATCCCTTGATATTAATAGTTTAATGTTTCTAAATTACAATAATATATTTTTGGTGTCATAAACCTTATAACTCCCTATTTTAGAATGTTAGAAAATAATAATAATAGTATTTGAAAATTTAATATTTCTGATTTACTAAGGTTGACAACCTTATATCTCCTACTTGATGATTTGAAAATATCTATATTTTCTTCTATCTTTCTTATGATGGCTTCCTTGATTTCTAAGGTTGTTATTTTAATAATAGTAATCAACCTTATGCTTAACACCTTATAACTCCATTTTTTATGAAGCAAATAATAAAACAATACACTTATCTTGCTTCAACATAGACTACTTGGTTGGCAGTGAGTATTATGAGATAGGATGCTCTCACTAGATAGTGGTAATGTAACTAGTTTTGTTCTCCCTTGACCGTAGTGTTTTGAATGGTTTAGCTCTTTCTTGATGGTAGTTATGTAAGCATTCATTAGATGATGGTATTATATTTTCCACCCAAATATTTAACACCTGATGGGAATTGGAATCGTTGATCAATCATAGGATTTTAGTGGACGTCCTTTAACTCCTTGGCTTCGAGATTTCAATGCATATTTACTATAATGTGGTTGACTTCAATATCCTCTCCTCGGAGTTCTCTTACAATTGCTTACACTTGATTGGAATTCCCATAATTACTTGTACTTGGGTTCTTATGTAACTTATATTCTCCTTAAACTTGTACCCATGTGTTATTGTGAGCTTGTGAGGCGTTATAGTAACACTTTGGTCTTTGAGTAATGCTCCTTCCCTCTTTAACCAATTGGTGATGATGATTATGCTTGCAATGATGTCTTTTAACATCTAAAACTTTGATATTACCTTGAGCATTTACCTTTATGATCATTATTGAACTCTCTATTGTATGTGACAAGTGATAGCCTTCTCAATTGTATGTATGGTCTTTTCCAATGTCTATCAAGTTTTATAAAACTCCTTTTATAGTGAGTACATAGTTATTTTTCCTTGATCTCAACACTTTCTTCAGGTGGAAGAAATATGCTTCACTTCATAGCATTGGCTCTGGTTCGATGAGATTGAATCTATGGTGCTACTCTTAGCTAGATATTCTCCCATGGTAAAACATATCTTCTGATAGCTAGAAGCCCTCTTCTCTTTACTATATCATGCTATAACTACATTAATATACTATCCTCTCATGGGTTCGAAGATTGTAGATATTCATTTTTGTAGACATCAATGGTGTGGATGATAGAAAACCACAATACATGTTGGATTTTGAGCCCTATGATGGCTCCTTCCTATAACACTCTTTATCCATTCGTTGGTTTATCTCTTATGTGCTATCTACCTGGTACTTTATCTTTGCGGATGGTAGATTTTGAATCCTTTTTGTGTGGTTCCACTTTACTCAATTTTAATAGTGCTAATGGCCAATGTTGATATTCTTTATTCTGGCTCTTTGATGTCAATGATATGGCCACTTGTATAATAATATGCTACATTGAGTGTCTTTAAGACACTTGTATTTTTGTCTTCCTTTGATAGAGATAAATCTAGTGCTCTCATACAAATCTATAAAAACCTTTATTTGCACCTTAAATATGAGATACTTCAAGTATCTTCTTGTAGCTTCTTTCTCTAATTTGATGGCTACCTACTTCTTCTCCACTCCTTGGAGGAATTTTTATCTGCTTGGATGCTTTTATAGGCCTCAAAAATTTGTATATATTGAGTATTGAATAGTGTCTTTAGACACTTTGATATTTGCAGATTTTGTGCTCTTTGGTTTTCTCCTCAAGTTAATAACCAATTCATATAATTATATTTAAGATTAAATAATTTAAACAATCTAGAATAGTTCAATAGTAGTCTCACCTTATTTATCCTTCAATGCACTAATAATAATAACTCTTAAAGAATGTACCAGTAATTTTTGCAACTCTCTTCAAAGTAATTATAAAAAACCCTTAAAAGTAATTTGTAATATGCACTATAATCAATGTTGTAGGATGTAGTCTTCTTAATTATTAGATAGACAATAGGTAGATGATATTTTTCTTTATATAAAAATATATCTAAATCCTATTTAATTATGCAAGTAATAACCTTAAAATTAACTTACTTCTATACTCCTTGAATACTATAATGCAACCTTCTCTTTTTATAACTTATAAAGAATTAAAATGGTTCTTAATGGAACTAAATAATAACCCAAATTATAATTCAACTAATGAACCTATTTGCACCCAATTTTCTTACCTTAATTATCATTGTAGATGAAGGATTATAGGTGATTAGATTCACCTTTTGTTTCCCTTTTATGTTAGTCTTACAATGACACTAAGAGGGGGGTGAATCAGTGTAGCTCTTTAAACTTGAATTTACAGCTCTTAATACCGCAGCAATTAAAACTAATTACTAGATACAACAAGTATAACAACAGAGCATCACACAACATAAGATTTAATGAGGTTCACCAATGTGGCTACTGCTCAAAAATTGACTGCTTGGACTACCATCCAAATCTAGCCTTTGCAAAGCACCAAATTTACAATCAATTTACTAGCACCAACTAGAAGGGGCACCAACCCCTAATTTACCAACACCAACTGGAAGGACCACCAACCCCTGATGCCAAGCACCAACTTGGACTTCAATTCTGAATCTATAAGTTTGATAGTAAGATACCTTTGCTTTTGCAAGACCCTGACTGGTCTTCTTCACCTTTGCATTCTTTGTGCACTCTGCTCTCTATGTGTAATCACTTCACACACTCTGCTTCATTATAGTTGAACTTCACGATTGTCTTCTCCCTTTTGTGCACTCTGCTCTCTTTGCAAATTTTGCACTTAGAACGATTCGACATGACTTGCTCTCTGTACACAACGACCGTATTGCACACACATTTCACACATCTCAATTCTCCAAAATAGCCCTCCTTTTATAACAATATTTTTATGATGAAAACCCTAATCTTAGTCGGTTGTAAACCCTAATCTTAGTCGGCTTTCATAACAACTGTAAACCCTAATTTTAGTTGACTGTCATCGGTCTTCATTGGCTTCAACTCGGTTTATCCATCGCTTGATGATTTCATTCTGGAAAGACCCTATAACCACCATAGTGATATCGGCCCACTATCATACTTCTCATTTCAGTCGGGTTCTCATTCTTGACTTGCACATTTATGAGCTATTGCGAGATCACGACATTTTTGCCTCTGTAGCTTCTTTTATTGTTGTTGCTGCGAAACTACAACATGTCGCGATATCACGACACTTTTTCTTTCTCTCTCTTTCTCCTTGCTTTGGCCCGTGAAAATACAACATGTCACGATATCGTGACACTTTTTATTTCTCTCTATTTCTCTTTGCATCGGACCGTGAAAATGCTACATGTCGCGATATCGCGACACTTTTTCTCCTTGCATTTTCTCTTCTCTTCTGGCCGCAAAAATGCAACATGTCGCGATATCGTGACACTTTTTCTCCTTGCACTTTCTCTTCTCTTCTGTCCATGAAAATGCAACATGTCACGATATCACGACACTTTTTCTCCTTGCATTTTCTCTTCTCTTCTGGCCATGAAAATGCAACATGTCACGATATCGCGAAACTTTTTCTCTTTGCACTTTCTCTTCTCTTCTGGCCAAGAAAATGCAACATGTCTCTCTCCTGTTTTAGTCACGAAAGTGCGACATGTCACGAAATCATGACACTTTTCCAACTTACTTTCTCTCTCATGTTTTAGTCATGAAAATGTGACATGTCACGAAATCGCGACACTTTTCCAACTTACTTTCTCTCTCCTATTTTAGTCGCGAAAATGTGACATGTCGTGAAATCGCAACACTTTTCTTACTTGTTCTCTTTCTTCGAATTTTTCACAAAATCATGATATTTTTTCCTGCTTTCTCTTGCTCTTCCAACATGTCACAAAATCACGACAGTTTTTCCACTTGCCTTTTTCTCTTCCAACATGTCGCAAAATCGTGACAATTTTTCTTGCTTTTTCTCTCTCTTCCAACATGTCGCGAAATCGTGACAGTTTTTCCACTTGCCTTTTTCTCTTCCAACATGTCATGAAATCGTGATATTTTTTCCTGCTTCTTCTCTCTCTTCCAACATGTCGTGAAATCATGAAATTTTTTCCTATTTTTCTCTCTCTTCCAACATGTCACAAAATCGTGACAGTTTTTCTTGCCTACTGTATATGTCGCGATATCGTGACACTTTTCTTACTTGTCTTTTTCTTTGATCTTTTGCATATGGGCCACTTCGGTCTTCTTGGAAAATCACTGTACATACTCTGAATAACCTTTGAACTCCTGTCTTCTGCATCTAAATAGATTTTGAACTTCCTGTCCACTGCATCAACAGATCTATCTGACTGTGTTGACAACAATGACAATATCGTTGTTGCACCTTGCTCAACAATCTCCCCCTTTGGAATTGTTGGCAACACATGTGCAATTTTCTATAACTCTTCTCCCCCTTTGACAATAATACCAAAGGGCTACTACAGACTCTCCCTAAGTCCATGCACAAAATTCTCAAGCAAAATTTATTACACTTAGCAAAAATCATGAACATGAGCAAAAAGATAATCAAATACTTAAATGCTCCCCCTAAAAATGTGATCCCTGTAGCTAGTCAATTCTTGGGAAGTGTGACCACTCCCAATTTATTGTGAAGGTACTCAAAACCTTCCTTGGGCAATGGTTTTGTGAAGATATCTGCTACTTGCTCTGTAGTTGGAACAAAATCCAACTTAACCTCACCTTTCACAACTTTCTCCTTCAAAAAGTGATGCCTGATAGCAATGTGTTTTGTGCGTGAATGCATAACCGGATTCTTGGAGATGTTAATGGCACTGGTGTTATCACACTTAACTGATATTGGCTCATTGAAGCTAATACCAAGATATTTTAGGGTTTGTTTCATCCACAATACCTGCATACAACATGTTGTCACTGCAATATATTCTGCCTTTGTTGTCGATAAAGAAACTAACTCTTGTTTCTTACTGTGCCACACAACCAATCTGTCTCCAAGATAGAATGCACCTCCACTGGTACTCTTTCTATCATCTACACATCTTGCCCAATCTACATCTGAATACACAATAAGGGTGAAGTCCTTACCTTTTGGATACCATAACCCATACTCCATAGTACCCTTGAGGTACCGAAAAATCCTCTTTACTGCTGTCACATGAGTCTCCTTGGGATTAGCATGAAATCATGCTACCATGCATACTACCTACAAAATATCTGGTTTGGTAGTTGTCAGGTACAGTAAGCTCCCATTCATAGATTTGTACATGGTTTGATCAACGGGTGGAGATTTTTCATCCTTACTCAACTTGCAACCTATCATCATGGGAGTGCTAACTGGCTTACAATCATCCATTGTGAACCTTTTTAACATCTCTTTCACATATTTAACTTGAGAAATAAATATGCCCTTCTTATTTTGATTAACTTGCAACCCGAGGAAATACGAAAGTTCACCAATCATTGACATTTCAATTTCTTTCTGCATATTATTTGCTAAATTTTTACACGACTCATATTTGTTGCTACCAAATATGATATCATCTACGTATACAACAAGAACAATAAGATGCCCAGTTTCTGTTTTGACATACAATTACTATCCACCATACCTTTCTTAAACCCTTGTTGAGTGAGATAGTTGTCTAGCCTTGCATACCATGCTTGGGGTGCCTATTTTAAGCCATATAATGCGTTCTTCAACTTGCAAACCAAGTTGGGATCATCACCAAGTTGGAAACCATCAGGTTGCTCAATATAAACCTCTTCTTCAAGTTTCCCATTCAAAAAAACTGATTTCACATCCATTTGATAAACTTTGAAATTCTTGTAGACTGTTAAAGCCAAAAACATTCTAATTGCCTCTAGTCTAGCTACTGGTGCAAAAGTTTCCTCAAATTCAATGCCTTCAACTTGTGCATAACCCTTACATACCAATCTTGCTTTATTTCTGACTACATGTCCTTCTTCATTCAATTTGTTTTGAAAAATCCATTTAGTCTCGATTATGTTTTTATTTGCAGGTCTAGGTACTAACTCCCAAGTTTCATTTTTCTTGATCTTATCTAATTATTCATTTATTGCCTTCATCCAAATTTCATCTTTACTTGCGTTAGCAACATTTTTGGTCTCAATGTTGGATAATAGAGAGTAGTTACTTACTACTCTTCTTCTTTTCTGAACACCAACTTTGGGGTCTCCAATTATTTGCTCTTTAGGATGATTTTTTTGTCAGCTACCTATTTTGAATTTCTTATTTTCTTCCACTTCTGAATTGCAACTTAAATCATCTGAGTCAATTTTTTGTATCTTTTTCATTTCGTTTTCCTCATCTCCTTCAATAGCCTCTTCATAAATTGGGTAGTTCTATTCATAGCTAATTACTCGTTCTCTACCTTCATCAAATTTAACATCGACACTGTCCATAATTTTCTTTAGCCTCTTGTTGTAGCATTTGTAAGCTTTGCTTTTTGATGAATAACCAACAAAAATACCTTCATCCGCTCTATCTTCAAACTTACCAATATTATCTTCAATTCTTTTGATGTAGCACTTGCTGCCATAAATTTTGAGGTATTTTGTTGTTGCCCTTTTATCGAACCAAAACTCATAAGGAGTTTTGCTTTCATGTGTTCTCAGCATGTACCTATTTTGGATATACACCACAGTATGGACTGCTTCTTTCCAAAAAAATTATGCTACTCTGCTTTTAGCCAACATAGTCCATGCCATTTCCTACACTATCCTGTTATTTCTTTCTACCACTCCATTCTGCTGAGGTGTCTTGGCTGCTGAAAATTGTCTCCTAATATCATATTTTTCACAGTACTCTGTAAACTCCTCTGAAATGAATTCTCCTCCTCTATCTGATCTTAAACATTTGATCCTCTTTCTAGTTTCATTCTCAACATGGTTTTTGAAAATATTGAACATGTTAAGAGCTTCTGATTTATGCTTAAATAAAAATATCCATGTCATTCTGGAATAGTCATCAATGCACAACATAAAATATTTGTCACCATTTATGCTTTGTGTTCTCATGGGTCCACATAAATCAGTGTGTATTAGTTCCAACAGTTTGCTTGTGTAGTACTCTTTTGTTTTGAATGTGACTCTAGTTTGCTTCCCATTTTGGCATGAAGCACAAACATTGTTTGCAGGTTTGCTGATGGTGGTAATATCTCTCACTGCCATTTTTGAGTTGATTTTTACTAGATTATCAAAATTGATATGATTGAGTCTCTTGTGCCACAACCAATTTTCTTCTTCCTTTCCAATAAAACAAGATCCTTTTGAAGTCTCTGAGAGCATGTACAGGTTGCCAGATGTCCTTGATCTAGTTGCTATCAATTTTCCACTGTTTATTTTTCTGACTTCACAACCCTACTTCTTAAAAACTACTTCATGACCTTTATCACAAATCTAACTTACGCTCAACAAGTTATGTTTCAAACCATCTACAAACAAGACTTCTTCTGACTTAATCTTTCTGTCACTAAATTTAACTGAACCTTTGCCACGTATCTTAGCTCCATCATTATTTTCAAACTTTACTAAACCACCTTCATATTTCTGTAACTTCTCAAATTTCTATTTGTCACCTGTCATATTACTGGAGCATCCACTATCAAATATCCATGGTACATATTTATTCTATGATTTAAATGTTGTTTGTACGATTAAGGATTCCTTTTCTACCTTAATTTGCTCTTTTTCTTTCCACTCCGTTTTGATAGTAGTTTTGGGATCTTGTTTTGCCTTTCCCTTATCAATAGCTTGTGCATGTTTTTCAGAAAGTTTTCTATTTTGTCTCATCCTATTTGGTTGAAATTTTCTTCCCTAAAACTAATTTGATGCAAATGTACTTCTACAGTTTCTTGTAATGTGCCCAAAATTATGACAGTTATAACATTCTACCTGTATAATTCATCAAAGGAGAAAAAGCATTTCTACTGGTGAAATTCCTTGGTCTTACATTATATTTGCAGTCTGAGATTTTATGTCCATATCCATTGCATTTAAAATAGAAACCAGAAAAGAGATAATTGAACCTGGGGGATGGTCTTTGCCATGTTGTCGTAGGAGCCATAGGTCTTCTTCTTCTTTGATGTGTGACATTGGTGAATCCATCATTGTCAATTCTCTTTTCATTCCTAGCATTATTGCTTTATTTTGCATGAGACATTTTTCCTTGATCAACCTATTTCTTATTTTCATTCTTTATGTATTCTACATTTTTGTCCTTTGATCCATTTGATGATTCTCCTTCGATGAAACCCAGACCAAATTTGATGCCTGCATGCCTTTGGTCATTTATAATCTTATCCATCTTCATAGAAATTTCTTCGCATTTGTGATAGCAACTAATTTTGTGATTCATATCTTCTATCTGCATCCGTAAACCAACATTCTCTTCTTCTAGTTTGTAGCAATAATCTATTTTCATGGTAATTTGTACTTCAAGATCTTTAGATATTTTCTTGTATTCTTCTGTCTGTACTTTTAGACTGGTTATGATTTTGTTTGCATCCTCAAGCCTTTTTGAAATTTTCTTATTCTTTTTCTTCTCTATTTTCCACTCTTCAAGTGCAGATATCAACTCACCTTCTAGATCTACTGCAACCTTAGGGTTTTCACCATATACTTCAAAGTTCACTCCTTCCTTTTCTTCTTCAAATGCTATGAAAAGTGCTTCACCTGTTTCCTCTTCAGAATCCTCATCGGAGTTGTCTTCTGATGAACTGGCATTCTTGGAGATGAAACTTTTCTTCTTGAAGTTGCCTTTTCTGCAATTCATTTTCTTCTTCCAGTCACTTCTTTCTGGGTGTGATCCTTCATCATTTTTGTTCTTCTCATTAAGTGGACATTTAGTCACAAAATGCCCAATGCCTCCACAGTTGAAACATTTAAGCGATAGCTTTCCTCTGTATTTTCCTTTTCCCATTTTTAGTTTTCTAACAAATTTTGCTTCCATTTCATCTAATGTCTCTTCTTCCTCGGACTCTTGTTTTGCATTTTTATTTTTAAGGGCTTTAAAAGCCGCTTCTTTGTCTGTGGGTTTAGATCTTCCTATCCTCATCTCATATGCAGTCAAAGAACCATACATCTCATCTATACTAAAATAATTTAGATTTTTAGCTTCTTCTATCGCTGAGACTTTAGAATCAAACCTTTGAGGAAGAGATCTTAATACCTTTTTCACAACGGCAGAGTCTTCGATATCCTCGCCAAGTCCTCTAATCGCATTAATGATTCCATTAACTCTCAGCATATATGCCTCAATTTTTTCATCATCATTCATCTTTAATGCTTCAAAATGAGCTCGATTTATTTGTATCTTGGCCTCATTGATCTTATCGTCTCCTTCATGAATACTCCTCTTTGTCCCATATTTCTTTTGTCGTTTTACAACTCATGATCTTTATTAGTTCACTGTCTGCTAATGCGCACATGAGAGCATTCTTTGCTTTTGAGTTATCGTCAAACAGTTTCTTTTTGTCAACCTCTTTTGGAGGAGTGATGGGTATTGTGTATCCACTAACTACTGAATCCTAGATGTCGTATCCCAAAGCACAAAGATATGTCTGCATCCTGATTCTCCAGAATACGTAATTAGATTCATCAAATAATGGTTCTTTGTTTGATGAGAAGCCTTCACCACCTGCCATTGTGTTACTTCCAAGATCACCCTAATCGGTTAATCTTGTACAAGAACTTAGCTTTGATACCAATTTTTAGTCTTACAATGACATTGAGAGGGGGGGTGAATCAGTGTAGCTCTTTAAACTTGAATTTATAGCTCTTAATACCATAGCAATTAAAACTAATTACTAGATACAACAAGTATAACAATAGAGCATCACACAACACAAGATTTAACGAGGTTCACCAATGTGGCTACTCCTCAAAAATTGACTACTTGGACTACCATCCAAATCCAGCCTTTGCAAAGCACCAACTTTACAATCAATTTACCAGCACCAACTGGAAGGAGCACCAACCCCTGATTTACCAGCACCAACTGGAAGGAGAACCAACCCCTGATGCCAAGCACCAACTTGGACTTCAATTTTGAATACATAATTTTGATAGTAAGATACCTTTGCTTTTGCAATACCCTGACTGGTCTTCTTCACCTTTGCATTATCTGCGCACTCTGCTCTCTCTATGCAATCACTTCGCACACTCTACTTTGTTACGGTTGAAATTCATGATCGTATTCTCCCTTTTGTGCACCCTGCTCTCTTTGCAAATTTCACACTTAGCACGATTCGACATGACTTGCTCTCTGTACACAATGACCGTATTGCACACACATTTCACACATCTCAATTCTCCAAACCAGCCCTCCTTTTATAATAATATTTTTATGATGAAAACCCTAATCTTATTTGAATGTAAACCCTAATATTAATCGGCTTTCATAACAACTGTAAACCCTAATTTTAGTTGGCTGTCATCAGTCTTCGTCGGCTTCAACTCGGTTTATCCATCGCTTAATGATTTCATTTTGGATAGACCCTGTAATAGCCATAGTGATATCGGTCCACTGTCATACTTCTCATTTTATTTGGGTTCTCCTTCTTGACTTGCGCATTTACGACCTGTCGTGAGATCGCAACATTTTTGCCTCTGTAGCTTCTTTTGTTGCTGTTGCGATATCGCGACACTTTTTCTCCTTGCATTTTCTCTCCTTTTTTATTCACGAAAGTGTGACATGTCACGAAATCATGAAACTTTTCCAACTTACTTTCTCTCTCCTATTTTTGTCGTGAAAATGCAACATGTCATGAAATCGTGACACTTTTCCAACTTACTTTCTCTCTCCTATTTTAGTCATGAAAATGCGACATGTCACGAAATCGCGACACTTTTCTTACTTGTTCTCTTTCTTCGAATTTGTCACAAAATCGCGACACTTTTTCTTGCTTTCTCTTGCTCTTCCAACATGTCATGAAATCATGACAATTTTTCCACTTGCCTTTTTCTCTTCCAACATGTCATGAAATCGCGACAGTTTTTCCTACTTTTTCTCTCTCTTCCAACATGTCACGAAATCACGACAGTTTTTCCACTTGCCTTTTTCTCTTCCAACATGTCACGAAATCATAATAGTTTTTCCTGCTTCTTCTCTCTCTTCCAACATGTCACAAAATTGCGACAGTTTTTCCTACTTTTTCTCTCTCTTCCAACATGTCACGAAATCGCGACAGTTTTTCTTTCCTGCTGTATATGTCGCGATATCACGAAGCTTTTCTTACTTGTATTTTTCTTTGATCTTTTGCATATGGACCACTTCAGTCTTCTTGGAAAATCACTGTACATACTCTGAATAACCTTTGAACTCCTGTCTTCTACACCCAAATAGCTTTTGAAATTCCTATCCACTGCATCAATAGATCTATCTGTCTGTGTTGACAACAATGACAATACTGTTGCTGCACCTTGCTCAACATTTTACTGGATGAATGTGTAGCTATTCCTAGCTATCCCAAATAACTCCTTAACTCACCAATTTATAGCTTAGTAACTCATCTATATTGATGCCCTTTAATTTTTAGTAGGTGACTCCTATTAGCCTTCAAGATAAACTCTAAATCTCTTAAAGTTTTATAGATATTAATGCTATCTTAATTGCGACCCTTTTGTAGTAAATTTCTGCACTAAAATTATGTTCTTGAAACTCATAAATTTTGTGGGAAGCTCCCCAAAATTGTAGTTGGGTTTTCCTTAAAGGACCATTTTTGTATTTTTCTATAGATTTAGTAAAACCTTATCTTTGGATGAGCCTTTTATCCTTCAAATGTAATCTTCAAACCTTTTTGGTTTGGTAATAATGTCTAGTTCCTTTGTATTTATTGAATTCTATATTTGATCTAGGCCTTCTTCTCAAGAATTTAAATATCTTGAGGACTTTAGGATTCTCATTTAGCATTTGGCACTCCTTGCAAAAGTATTCTTCTTTTGTGCTTGTTTTCATATGGCAACAATTATCCCAAATTTTGCTTTGTTAGTAACTCCTACTTGCTGGTAGATTTCTCCTGTGAGCTCTCCTAGGAACTTCTTTAATAATTTTCACCAAGCCTCCTCCTTATTTCTCCTTGAGACCTTTCCAAGGTCCTCTATCTCGTATCTTCTCTAGTTTTCCAAATGAGACCTTTTCTTCAACATTCTACTAAGCAAGTTTTGGTAATGAGATCTTCTCGAATACTTTAAATCCATTGCTTCTAGATTCTGTAATAGGATCTTGGTGGTCCTTCTTCTCTTATACAATTTGTATGATTTAATGGAGATCCCCAACCTATAATATTCTAGAACTAAGAGTTGTAATTGGATATTCTAAGGGTCTCTTAATTTTCTTTAGGGTGAAGTCTTCTATTTGCACTCGAGATCACCAATATCCTATCTTCACCAGGACTCTTCACTAGAGTCTTCTTCTCTCTCTTAAGTTTGTAACAATGCTTCTATGGCATTTTCTACTTTTGCACTCTACAGGTTTTGATCTTGAATGGATATTACCAATCTCCTATCTCCTCCTTAACTCATCTACAAAGTCTTTTCTTCCTTGGATCTACATTGAGGCTGCTATGATCTTTTCTTTACTTTTACAATTTGTAGGTTTGCAACTCTTGTAATTGGACCATTTTCTAGGTCTTTGAAATATTTAGTATTCTACTTGTTGCTACAAGTTTTGGAACAATTCTAAGAATATATTCTTCCTATATTCTTGTAGGAAGCTTCCCAACCTTTTTTTAAATCTCCTTTTCCTACAACAAGATGTTAGAAACTAGAATGGAAGAATTTATAATTTTGGAGATAATAACCTTCACTAGTTGATTTTTAAATCTAGTGGAATGAATGTTGAGTCCTAGTCTTCATGATGGAAAGACTCTAGCCAAATGTAATCTTAGAATTTCTATCATTGAATTTTTCTTCTCTCCTCTTAACCTCTATTGTGGTAGCATTTGCATGGATGCAATAGAGTTCCTATGGCTCTCCCTATTCCTATTGACCTACCATGTACTCTGATATAATTGTTAGATTTTTATGGGAGGTAGTAAAACCATAGGATGAGGATTAACTAACCTGAGATAACTATAAAACCAATGGTACAATAATATGTAGGAAAATAAAAACCGAACATCTAAAAATAACTAAAAATATGTCATTAATGAGAATGAAAAAATAGTACAATGCTATATAATGGAGGACATGAACACTCCATGAAAGTATATGAAAGAACTACATTGTACCACACTACATATACTACACATTGTATACTTACCATATCACTATCAGACTCACTCTCACACACACTTACTACATATGAGGCCTTTATATAGAAAGATAGATTTCTTGGCCTTTACTCTACCTAGGACTCATGTACATGTGCATTACATGCATATTTACAACATGCAAATTCACACTTGTGCATTTATTATAATACTTGAAGAAATTAACTAACTTTACTCTGAAGTAAGCTCCTACTCTAGATATGTATCAAATATGATATATTTACATGACCCAAATGATGTAATATACTCTAACAATAACATGGTGACTATAGTATATCATCCTCTCAAACATATTTTGACATAGAATGATATAGGTCCCCTTATTCCACCAGTTCCATATGATTTATGGGACCTATTTTTTTCCTTATAATTTAAGTACTTACCTTACTTCCCAAGATATGTTGTCACTTTGAAAAACCTCTTGCAACACCTAATGAGCTTGTAAGTAGTGCATATTATTGAAAACCAAAATATATCATTGAGGTTATTGTAAAATTATTTTTTAAGGAGATACCATAAATGCTACCTCAACCTCTTCTCATAATTAATCAAAATCTAGGACCAATTTGTAAAGCTCATGATAAATATATTTGGAGAAAAGGTATATGGATCATCTCTCCCAAAATAATGTGTGATCATCGAGAGGGTACCTATAGATATAATGGATTATTTTAGAGTCCAATTCTATAAGAATTTGTAAAGGATTCCCAATAAGATTCAACTACATCTAAGTATGGAATTTATTTTCTAAAAAAATATTTCAATATATGATTGGTATAATGGTTAAGTATAAGGGTAGGAATTCACTATCAAAGATATATGATATACCCATTCAAGCTAAAAATGACCTAATACAACTAGGAATGCTAGCCCCTAGACCTCCTTCACCATTTTTTCCTTCCATTCAATTGTTTTACCATTCCTCTCAAACCACACAACCTACCATCAATATGAACTATCTTGTTTTTAGCCAGATTTAAACCTCTAACCCGTACAATGCTTGCTTCATCCATATATGTAATGTAATGAAGAAATTCTTCAATTGATTCATGTCCCTATAAATGCAACAAACTATTTAGGGTTCCCCTCATTAATGTGATCCAAAATATTCTTTTAGACAAAAATAATGTGTTTTACTACCTCATATGCACTATCCTTATGACCCTCTTGTTAGAAACAAGCACTATGTAGTCAAGACAACTTCCTCCACAAAAAAACCAAATTCTATGCTATTTTACCCAACTACAATCTCACCCTATATCTTTTGGCTACATTACCAACAATCTTAGAATAGACATTCATCACTTGGGATAAATGGAAGGTGTACACTATGATAGATGAAGCAAACCCTTCAATTTAAAAAATACCATGAGTCCAATTAGAGTATATCACTACGAAAAAAGAGTGTCAATAAAGAAACAAGAGAGGTTTTATCCTACTTACTCTTGTCCTTAGGAAGGTATGGATAAGGGACAATGGGAACTCTCAAGATAGGAAGATCAAAGAAATATAACCTAAACCTTTCTAATGGATGCTAAAACAAATATATGAATGATAGGAGCATCAATACCATTTTAGATAGGGGAAAGGAACATGGCCCTACCTATATTTGGTGACATGTCTAGGGTCCTACCTATTGAATCATTCAATGTAGTGGACCATATAAAGAAGTACATAGTGATGATACCCATTTTTTATTTTCTTGCACTACCCATATAGAGGAAGTGACTGGAGATGGCCTTATAGTAGTATGAAGAACAAAAGGTACATAACGTGCACATGTCCTTCCAAATATATTTCCTAAACCAAATGGATGTTTCTCCAAAATAAACCAATAAACTATGTGCAAGATAATGGTAACCTAAGGTAGAAATACTTACCTACTAAAATGTGATCGAAGGAGGATATCATTCTCTAGAGTAATTGTTTGAGCAAACTAGGATAACAACATACTTTATTCAAGAGGAAATCCCTCCATTGCCTAAAATATTTAGGAATAGAGAATTTAAGGATAGTTTATGGAAATTATACTTATTTGGACCAAAAGTAGGATAGTATTCAATGGTAAGATTTTCCTACTATTGCTTGATGGTACTAAGGTCCTGTAGTCATATAGGCTACAATTCAATTTCATGAATAACATAGCAAATTATAAAGCCCTAGTGTTTGGCCTCTAGTTAGCTAAGAAAAGAGGGATAAATGATACAAATATTTAGCAATGTAGAACTAGTAGTAAAATAGGTGATATCATAATGCCTAGCCAAAAATAATTTGACGGGAGCTTACATACATCAAGAGTGGGATATGATAGAGGCCTTCAATGGTGTAAATATCCAAGCTATTCCTAGAGATAAAAACATGGATGTATACAACATGGATTTTATTAGCTCCCAATTTGACCCCCTAGATGACCTTGTACAATATTAGTAGCATGTAAAGATGACAATTAGGTCAACTATTCCTAATAATAAAACCCATTGGAAAGTATTTGATAGAAATGAACAAATCATTCAGTTTATCTAGTAGAAGACTAATGTTTTTAAAATATGTGCCCCTAGATCATGGAAGCATATAATAATATCATATGTATAATATCCAATAAACAACAAAAATATATTATCACACTAGAAACCCTATTTAACCCTAATTATTAATTTTGTGGAAAACAGTGAATAATAACTGATAAAGAGTACTACCGAGAGATTAAGGTCACCCTATGTAAAACACTAAAGATATGAAATTTGCAACCAAAAAGGAGAAATATATCCTCATCCATATCTATTATAAATTTAATAGCATGATGACATGGAGTTATGAAGTTTAAAAGGGTACAACAAGGATATTATCCAACACACCATTGAGCTAGCATAAAACACCCATGTTTTAAGATAGAAATAAATATTACCTAATTTAAAATTAGAGCCTCTAATATATAAGGATATAGATAGACTAATTTAATAAAATATCATATACCCCATAATGTATACCATGTAGGCCTCTAATTTGGTGTTAGTGAGGAAGAATTAGCTTTGTGTTAACATCCAAGATTTAAACAAATCCTCAATAGAATATAATTACCCCTTGCCTTTGATGGATCATATCCTCTAAATAATCATTCACTTAAAGAGGTTTTCCCTCTTGTATGGATTCTTTGGGTATAATAAAATATGGATAAAATATGAAAATCAACTTAATATAACCTTTAATACCAAATGGGGGATATTTGACTACCAAATGGTGCCTTTTGGTTTATCAAACATGGGAGCAATAATTTAAAGAGCCATGGACATCACTTTTAAAGGTTTTTTCACTAAAATTATTCTAGTTTATCTTGATGATTTTATGGTCTTATTTAAGTAGAAATAAAACCACTTAGTGCACTTAGAGGTCTTTAAATTGTTTCAAGAATTCAAGGTGTGTCTAAATCTCAAAAATGTATTATTTGCATCCCTTAAGAAAAATTACTAGGGCATATTATTTCTAAAGGATTAGCTATTTCTCAAGAAAAATTTTAAGCCATTTCTAACCTGTCCTAACCACATAACAAGAAGGATCTCTAGTTCTTCAGAGAGATAAATTTAAATTTAATATTTATCCAAGAATTTACCTTGATTATCAATCCCATGATCCTCATGCTAAACAAGGTTCAACCATTCATATGGATTGAGGAAGGGAGGATACAATTTGATGATATAACTGTAGCTATCATGGAGGTTTTGTACTAGCTAATATTGACTTCAACAAAGAGTCTATATTTTATGCTTTTGGGGGTGAATTCAACATTTTTTCCTTACCATTTAGAAGGGTAGTGACCAATATGAACACTTTATTACCTTTTTTCAACCAAACTCTAAAGGGTTATGAGGAAAGATATAACTTGGTCAAAAAAATAGTTATGCACCCTAATAAAAGCACTAAATAATTTCAATGGCGTAGTCTCCAATAATAAAACTATTTCACATGTTATCCACTCAAGAATAAAATAAAATATAATGGGTTGTGATATTACCAAAAAGTGAGCTAAATGGATTACTAAAATCCTAGAGTTTGATATAGATATCAAACCCACAAAGTTGGTCAAGGCAAGAGCCTAGTGTTATAAGGTGGTAGAAGATATGGATAACAAAAAAATAAATGAAGGTGTGTATTTTTTCAATGGTGAAGAAGAATCCTAATTAGGTTTACTAATGAGTACAATATATGAAATTGGGTCAATATCCATCACAACTGAATAAAATCCTATAGAAGAAACTTATGACTACATAATACCCTTTTTTGTTCTAATTGGAGTTCTATTTCAAAGATATTTTGATGATGTCCTTTAAATATGTGTGGGATTAGACCAAAATCAATGCTTGCTCCAATAATTTCATCAAGGTTTCTCTAGAACACACTTTTTGACTCAAACCATAGCCACTACGATAATTAAGGATGGCTATTATTGGCCCACCATGTTTATAGATGCACATTAATGGGTAATGATATGGGATGAATGCAAATTCTTCATCGATAGAAAGAGGAACATACCACTACCTATGAATATTATGACAATTGATCAACCATTCTCCTAGTGGGGGTTAGATTTTATTGGGATGGTCAACTCTCCATTGATAAAAGGATATAAATGGATTCTTACTACTATTTATTACTTTACTTGATGGATCAAATTACTGCCACTAAAATAAGCAATCAAAAAGGTGATAATTTATTTCTTATAGAAGATCAAAACCCAATTGGGGATACCCCATATGAACATTGCCAATGATTCCAAAACATTTATTGAAGCAAAAATTACTAAATTTTCCTATTTGTACAACATTGATCAAAACTCCTCCTCAAACTATTACCCTCAATTAAAGATATTGGCTAAATCCACCAACAATAATTTGCTAAAAATTCTAAAGAGGGTACGGTCTAACAACTAGAGGTAATTGTATCTACATATTTTGGGATCCTTATGGACTAATAGGATCACTCCAAAAAATGTTATTGGGTGCTCCCTATATACTTTGGTATTTAGGAGAGATGTAAAGTTGATCGTTCTCTATAGGAACTACCAACTTTATAGTTACTCCACTAGGTAGATATCTAGAAAAATGATGCATTAATATTAAGGATTGGAGAGTTACTCAGGGCAGAGGAACAAAGATTGAAGGCTCAATAATAGTTTTTCTAATAAATATAGGTGACTAAGGTAAGGTTTGATGAAAATGTGACCCCCAAGATTTTAGGGTTGGTGATTGTGTGCTCAAATGAGATGAAGAAAGAACCAAGTTAGGTCGACATACCAAATTCAATGCCTTCCATATTGACACTTATATTATCACAAACAAGAATTTTGAATGCATTTAAGCTAATAATAATGGATAATTAAGAGTTTCCAATCCTTGTGAATGAGATCCACCTAAAAATATATCCATGAAAAATATTTTTAATTAATGTTTTTTTAGCATTGTTGTTTACAAGAAACTGGGTGGTCAAGGGGAAATGATCGAAAGCCACAAATGGATCAAGTAACATGGACCATGATAAGGAAGGAAATTCATGTGTAATATTGAGCTAATAAGAACCATCCAAATATGTAGGGCAAGCTGATGATAATTACACATGTAAATGTCCAACTCAAAGGATATTGGCAATGTCATTAAAACTTAAATATAGAAAAGGATCAAGCTATGCTTAGAATTATGGTCACCCATATAAGGTAATAAACAAGGCACAAATAGTAGAATATCATCCTATTTAGGAATGATCCATGTGAAAGATATTCAAATATATCTGAAATGATGTGAAAAATGATTTGTTAGTGTCATTATGATAAGTATGAATCCAACATTAGATGCAAAGAATAGAAAGACTTCCAAACACACATAATGTATAGATTGATGTAGGATAACGTTACCCACCCAAAACATACATATAATACCTTTAGTTTTGATAAAGGCCTATGAGCCAAAGTCACAAGAAATATCACTACAGTTCTTATTCAAACTTGCTCGCATCATGATGTCACATAAGAGAATGGTTGAGTAAATTTTTTAATTGAGATTTTATATGGTCATGAAAATCTTGGGATCATGCCTATGCTAACCCTCTATGGTCAAAAATGTATGCAATATATGATAGCCCTCTTCGTGATATCTACATCAAATCCACTAATAAAAGAAGTAATAGAACCCTACTGGTGATAGATAAAATTACCTTCCTACCAATGGGGATAACAATTTGACAAAGGCTTTGGTGTAATTTGACTTTCCAAAGAGAAATATCTTGGGAATAGCCTCTGACTACATCTATGGGACCTTACACCCTCCACTACAAAATGTGTTATCTCTCCAAAACACCAAGGGAATGAAGAAAAAAAATTATGGGGCCACTCATGATTGAAAGCATTTACCTCCTACAAAATCTACATAATTATGTGGAATCTGGTAATGGGGGTTGTAAATAAGTTCCACGAACACCCAAAAATTTTAGGTCCATAGTTGGCTACAATCATGAGACCTAAAGGAATGATATTTTTAAAAAGGGAGAGTTGACTCTAACAACAAAATAGAAGGTGTATAAAAGCAACTCTAGTTAGTGCTCATTTTCCAAGCCAACAATATTGAAAGTATATTAAGAATAAACCAATATTACAATTCCTAAATTCCCAATTGTCATTAAAATTATAATTTTGAATCCAAATCCAAGGACAAGACAATAAGTATGGGTTCACTCTTTTTTTAGTAATCTAAAAGGTCTTGGGATCCAAAATATATATATGGAATCTTTCCATATAGCCCCACTTCACCCCAAAGAATCTTATTTAGAAGAGGAAAAATCAAATTGGTATAGTAAAAATGTGCTTCTCACCTTTATTTTTAAGCAAAAAACTCCAAAGGAAGGGAGAATAATATTAATCTATTATAATTTTAGATCTTTCATCTATAACCAAAAATCCTTTTTTTCAAATTAGTCTCATCAAGGATGCTAAAGCCCATAGGCCATTTATTTTCAATCTAGTGGTTCATGTGGTTATTTTGAAATAGGAGAGCATAAAATAAAGGATAAGGCTCTAAAAATACTTAGAGTTAGACATGTGGTGACTAGTCAAGAGCACAAGGAGGGAAGTGCTAGTGCTCAAATTATGAAGACCCACCATTGGTCAAAGAAGGTTCCATCTCACCCAATAACATATGGCAACCACAAACACAAGGAGAGAAGTAGGTGAAGGAGCATTTAAAAGTACCACCCACCATTGGTTACAAATATTTACCTTTATCAACCAATTGTGTGTTAGATATGGAAACTTCCCATAATATGCATGAGCCTACCCTACCAATATACACCAGTCAAGAAGGTCATTCCCACTATGTTAGCAAGGTGATGTATTCTAGGATAAACAAGATTAAAAAGTAATGGTGTATCCACCCCAACACAATAGAAAAGAGATGAGTAAATTATAGTTGATCATCCAAAGGCCTAAAATATCTTAGTATTTATGACCTTGGATCCAAAGACCTCAAAGCTACTATTTCAAGTTGTAGAAAGATTTTGGATCTAAAATAAAGTATACCTTTTAGGTATTTTCATAGAAATTTATAGTGAAGGAACCCTCTTAGCTTATAAATCCTCAAATTTTAGTTTGAAGGCATTTGGAGTTTTCTACTTTTTCCTAGTATCTATTCTTGTAGGCTCTTCCTTTCTCACTTATTTTGAATTGTAATATGCAAATATTGAACCTTGGACCACTACCTAAGGAGCATCAAACCTTCTAGGTGTCATTATCTTGTAATTATTTTTGGCATGTTAATGGAAGTCATGATTGATTTCACTCTAATCTCCTTTCTTTAACTTGTTTTTTATTCTTGTTAATGTGTTTATTTTGGTGTGTTCACTTACCCATGGTATGATGTATTTCATGATCATTTATGGCTAGTTGTTGTAGTCAAAAGTAGGGCTATTGATTCTTTAGTACATCACCCCCTTAAATTTAGTTTTAATTTTTTGAATGTATATACTTTTCCTATTTTTTACTTTCATTGCAATCCTTTCTTGGTATAATTTTGAGGAGATATCTATGTGTCAATGATCTAGCCTTGATAATAAACCTTCAAGGTTTCCCTATAGGAAATCTCCCATCCATGGTGCTTCTTGTTGCTTCACTCTATGCAAGTCGTAGGTGCATCTACCTCATTGGGCCTCCTGACTAGATTGGTACATTTTGAGATAGCAATATTAACCACCACATAGAAAACACTGGTAGTAGTCTTAATGAATTCTTAAATTTAAATATATATGTCAAAATAAAATGTGTCCCCAAGGATGGATTATTCATTTGAGTTAATTTTTCTTTGTGTTGATATGTTTGATAATTAATTAAACTTAATCTTGTTCTTATCCAAATTTTATTTATCATAAAATAGAGAAATAAATAGTCAAGAATGACATGTTTATTTTACTACAAATAAATAAAATATTTCCAAGACTATAAAATATGTTCATTCAAAACTATTTTTAAGATCTACTTCAACGCTTCTCATTCAAAAATCATGTAATAACACAAGAAGACCATATTATACAATGGAGATAAACTTTACTACTAGGACAAATTACTTACTTTAGAAATAATCCTCTCCCAATAGCTAATGATAAAAAATTCTTGAACTTATAATTTTTTTAGTCTAAAAATAATCTATATGTAACAGTAAAAAATAGTCCATAATACTAATCCATGAGGAGATAGTTGAAATATGCATTTATGAATTTTATTTTACAATATATTTGTATATATAATTTCAATCATATCCCTTCAAATATATTTATGTCATTAGTATAAGGAATGTTGTTTCAAATATCCCTTTGCCTAAAGTAGAAATTTGGTTCTATAGATAATTTAGATGTGAATTATAGTAAGGTTATACATATTTATTCATTAGTGTTCATATTTAGGAACACTCTTATCTCACCTAACATACTCAATCTCAATTATGTAACATATTTTAAATATTTTAGCCAAGTTTTAGAAATGATTAAAGGACATTAGTTAAGTGAGAACAACACTAGAAAAGACACAAATTAAGTAAAAATTCAACAATGAGAAAAACTAGATGGGAAATCTAGGTTGTAATCAAAGATACAAGTAAACCTACAATTATATACTAGGGCATATAAATTCACATATATAATATAATTATATAGAATAATACTTAATAAACTACAAAGAAAGTAAAATAAAATGCTTCGAATACTTGGAATGTAATAAAATAAACAAAACAAAAATGAAGAGCTAAGAGGAAGATATTTACACTAATTTTTTAGGGTAATAATATTCAAGACACTTGTCTTGATTAAGATGCTTACTTTGGTGCTCTAACTTGATGTTCTTGTCTTTTTTAGATCCTTTTTTGATATATTAATCTTTCTTCCATACAACCTAGGTATTATACCACACCTTAAACTTGAGATAAATCCTAAAGTAGAGGAAGATAAAAATTGGTGATAATGATTGAAAGATAAAACTAACTTATGGATTAAAGGAGGAAGAAATTTATATCATGATTTTAATTCAACCATAATTCTATTTTAATGTGTCAAAATAGTATCATTTTCCATTTCAAACATAACTTTTGTATAATAATATAGAGTTATATTCTAAAAAATTTAAATTCTATTTTTTATGTTTAATATGATCATTCTACTATTTTGATTAGAATGTTGTTAAATGAATATAGGAATAATACCAATACAAAATAATCCTTAGAATGTGACATTGCTATTCCATGAATTTTGAATTTAAAATTGTTTGCAAGACAAACACATTAAAGTTTTAAATGTTTATAATATACATTAATTAGAAAATAGTATTGTCTTTATGGTACTATTATTCATGTATTTGTTTAAAATATTTAGGGTTGGAATCCTTTCCATTGAATATATTTTATTATTCTATCATTATTTTGAGATCAAATGATTTTTGCATATACATTCAAGGATCCTAATTACCTTTAAATATTAAATTCTCACCATTCTCACATATTCTATCACCTAAGACATGATCTTATGGATCAATAATATAGGTAAATAAAAAACTTGAATACAAACCATAGTGGAGGAAGATATTGCTTAAATATATAGTTGTAGAGGTAAAATTTAATTATATTCCTTAATACACAAATGAATATGATAATCTTGTAACAAAATTTTACTATACTTTTAGAATTACTAGAAAAATAAAATATTGTTTATCCAACTACAAGAACACTTTCACTCTTAGAAAAGTGATGAAATTATTTTTTTTGAATTACAAAAAGCTTAAAAAACAAAAATGTGAAACACATAACCTTATACTTTTCAATTACTATGAATTCACAAATTTTATTTAGGTATTATTTATAATGTACATTTATTGTGAATATGGCATTATATTCAGATCTATTATTTGTGAACCTAAAATATCTTTTGTATTTTTTGTTTTTTAGAATAATAAGGTATTGTATGGAATAAAAGAAAAGGATGAAAAAATCATATAAGTAATACAATGGAACACATTGATTCCATGTAAAGTCATATGATAATTAAATATTCAAATTTTTGAAGGATGTAATATCATAATATTCCAAAGAAACTAAACATTATTATGAATTAACAATTATTGATACGCATTCTATATCTATCATGAAATAGTTGGTAATATGAAATAATCTTCAAGTTTTGATAGTGCATCATCACATAAAATCAAAGCTCACAATGCTTATAAAATGTCAATAGTGAAAAATGCCAATGCTTGTTGTAATCAGGTTTTGGGTCCCTTGATAAAAACCCACTTTAAATTAAAATTTAACCAATAAAAAAAAATGAAAATGCCAGTAGTGAAATAAAAGCGTGATTCCTAAGATTATAACACAAATAAAGAGTCCAAATAGTGTCTAGCAAAGGATATAGTTAACTATTCGAAACTGAATTTGAACATAAGACTTTCTAAATGTACCATAACCAAACTTAAACTTTAATACATCAAATTTATCATCTATAATTTTTATATTAGGTTTTCTTGTCATAAAATCATCATAAATACAATACATATATATGCATGGACTATAATGTTTTTTATAACTACATATATATAACATGGCATGAGTATATTTAGGTAACCTTGTCCATCGTATATTTCATTTACAAATACAATATTTATTATGTTTAGTGGAGTCCAATGAGTTTAAGTGCAAGGAAATTTCTATGGATATATCTCTATATTTAGTTGTCAATTGAGCTGCAAACACTATAGATATTAAACTTTTATTCAATTTGAAATAAATTAAATTTGATGATCTTGAAACTTTGAAAAAACATTCCTGTAACTAATTTATAACTCTATATCTATAGACACAAAAATCTAGCCACTTGTCATCCATCCATAGTTTCTCATCATAATTACCCATTATTTATATATTTGTTTAATATATATTTAAATAATAATATTTTATATATTTTATTTATATATTTAATAAATATATGTATATTTATATGAATTAATCCTAGCCATCCATCATGATTTAATCCCAACCCTCCTCTGTTTAGAGAGAAGTCTTAAGCAGTGTACTCTACTTATTTAGGGAAAATTAATATTTCTTGTGTTGGCTTCTAATTTAGACTAGTGCAATTAGTAATTCCTAAAATTGCATGTACACCTTAATAAACTTAAAACTTTTAAAAGGAATCACACACAACACATTTAATTTTTATAATTAATGGTTGGATTTCATCACCAATCACTGCTTGAGATCTAGTGATGGTGGGTTTCATCTCCATACACCAATCTCTACCCCTAGACACTTTAGGTTATTCCCAAGAAAACTTGTTAGATTTCATCACCAGTAAGAATATTGATGTCCATCCTAGCCATAGTTTTCACCCATTGTAATTCACATTAGTGCATTGAAACACACAAAACCAAAAAAAAAAAAAACATTAACATGAGATAATCAAAGAACCATGTAAGACATTTTGTTTCATAAACATAGGATTTGATTATCTGTTTGACTTTGTGAATTTTTCATTCCACATTTTCTTTTTAGAACATTTTATATTTGGTTCATTAGTTTATGGTATTAACAAGAAATCAAGCTAAAATAATGAATCAAATATCCACCAACCAAACCACTCCAGCAGTGGAGTGTTCATCACCATCCTCTACCACCACTTCCATGATCAATCTCCATAGTGTGATACAGGCAAGTCATTCAAGATTTTCCACAAGTCCCTCACACATTGTTTCATCCTCATAATTTCATATGGCCATGCCCCATATTGATTCATCATAACCAACCATTGACCATCACATCACCCACATATACATGGCATAAGTGGAATTTATTAAAAAATATGCTAGTTATGTCTTAGAGTCAGTTCCAAACTCACCTAGATATGAGCCTTCTTTATAGAAGGAACCTGTCTCCTCCCAACATTCAAGCTTTACCCAGGTATACAGTAATCCTCTTTTTAAGGTATCTGCTACACCTTCCCAATAATTTTCAATAACCCAATCATCATGTGTCCAAATCACATCCATTCCATCCTCATATACCTTATTTTATGGTAACCCTTTGTATGAAACACATTTTAATGTTGCTTCACAAGTTCCCACATCCATACCATCTAGTTTCTCCCATGAAGTTGCAATTCCTATTACAAATTACCCCCCATATGCGTCATCAATCCCATACACATCCATTCCATCTACCACTGATTTGGAAATACATGAGACATGGGAAAATCTCAAAAAATTGCTTAAGAAGTGATAGAACTCTCAACAACAAGTTCAGGTGAACCCTAATCCTCAACCTATTTCTACTCAGCCCATATTCATTAGCCAAATTCCATATTGGGTACCACAATATTTTGTAGTTTCCATTCCAACACCATTGCTGACCCATACCCATTCTATTTCTATTGTCCAAAAAATCCAAATCCCTCAACATATTTCCACCTCTCCATAAAAAAATCATAAAGTGATTCAAGGTTTCCACATTCCTAGAGAAGACCCTCAAATCTAGGCTATGTAGCAATAGATTGATAGTTTGATGCAACATACTCCTACCATGATAAACCAAGAGCCTACCTTACGTCAACTAATTAATCAACCAATTCATCATTTGATACCATCACCACCATATCTGATAAATTTAACAATAACAAAGTTTGATAAATTTAAATGGATGGAAAACCCTAAAGAACACGTGAGTTCATTTGTTCATTGTTTTTTTAGAATTCAAAGCAATGATGCTCTAATGATTAGTAACTTCCCTAAAACATTAGGGGGAGATACTGTAGAATTGTATAACCATTTGCCCAATCATATTATTTATACTTTTGAGCAATTGGTGGACCAATTTCTTGAAATATTCTCCCTTAATATAAGAAAAAAAGTCTCATTATCCTATATCTATGATCTAAAACAATATGATGATGAGTTTGTCTATGAATCTGGTAACTATTGGAGGGTTGTTATGACCAAAATTCCATTTTCCTTACCAACGAAAGAGCTGAACCTATTGTTTGCTAAGAGTTGCTTAAAATATATCTCTTGGCTATTGCAATTACAAAAACATAGATCATTTGTTGAAGCTCTTGCCCATACTAGCACAATTGAGGAGATAAAAATCCAAGGAGTGCTTAAGCATAACAAGAAAGAATGACAAAATAAGGGTAAATATAGAGGAAAATATTCTAGCTAATAAAAATCCAATCAGGCCAATCTGGACAACTCATCAAATCAAGTAAATCAAGTGTTCATGAGACAACCAGTAATGGCTCAACAACAACCCATGCAATAGAAATCATGACAAATTGAATATCATGTGATTCCTTCAACTACTCAATCAAGTCAAAACATAGTGCCAACTCTGGACAATCGAACACACCAAAAATCTATTCGATAACCCTGTTAATATACCCCATTAGCTAAATATTATACCTCCATTTTATGCATGTTATATGACATAAATAAACTTCCCTTGCATGAGGTCAGACCTGATGATCCCGCTAAACATGCTAAACACTATAGAGAACATTTTTTTTATCCTTATCAAATATAGAATGGGCATGACATTTTTAACTACCATAAATTCAAATATAGAATACAAGAACTCATTGAGTTAGAAGCTATCAAAATTGACAATCCTCTAGCTCAAAAAAATCATAATCTTGAGATTTTTCAAACACCACTTCCTCATCATGAGGAGGCACAATCAATAATAGGAGGGTCAAATACTAAGATTCCTCCTAATCAGGTTAATCATGTTCAACATTACTAAGTTTTTATGGGTACTATTCATGTAGTAACCTGAGGTCAACAACAACACTCCAATAAGAAAAATGCTCAACAATACTCTAGTCATTCACCCATACCTCCACAATAAAGTGTGTCTCAACCTACCACATCATCATCTCCCATCTATTTTTCTGCCAATACCTCTCATCCAATCCATATTCCAGCCCATCCATCTCAACCCATTCATTATTCCAATCATCCATCTAGTCCAATCATCTCATTTAGTAGCCAGTTAAACACAAGATTAAAAATAGCTTTAGCCAAATTATCTATATACGAGCTAATCCAAAAATCTCCCCCACATCATGAAGCATTAATGGATATTCTAAAATCCATTGAACTTCAATCTCAAGACACTTATGCTTTTAACAAGTTTTTTGGGAATGTTCAAACATGTATGGATCCTTCCATCACTTTCTATATTTTTAATTCAAACCAATTTCATCAGAATTTAGTGGATCCTCCATTACATATCATGGCTCAAATTTGATAGAAATCCTTTCAAAAGAGTTTTAATTGATACCGACTCCTCCATAAACATCATCACAATATCTACCCTTCAACATCTCAAGATTCCACTATACCACATCACCAAATCATCTTTCACTTGAAAATCATTTAACGATGCTCTCTACTCCATAGTTGGTACTATTTTTTTCCCATTGAAGTGGGAGTCAAAAAATTGCATACTATGTTCCACATATTGGAAGGGTCCATGGTGTATAATTTACTCCTTGGATGACCTTGAATGAGGGAAATGAGATGTGTCCCTTCCATATTAAATCAATGCTTGAAATGCATATATGAGGGACAAGTACATTACATAGCAGTGGACGTTGAACCATTTAAGTATTGCAATTTTATATTAAACCCCTATGATTCCATGCTTCCTTCCACTCATCTATTCCTTAGTTCATTAACGAGTTCATCATCCACCCCATCCACTGTTAGGAGGGAAACTGAAAGGGATTATTATTATTGATAAAAATGTTACAATATATAGGCATAAGCCTATATTCAACACATGACACTTGTCAAGAGAAACTGACAAGTGTCAAGGAAGGCATAGTGCACTTTACTTTAACTCTAACATTCCCCCTTAAAGTGCACTATCCTAACTAAAGAAAAAACAAAGCAAGTCAACATTAGGTAACATTCCCCCTTAATTTTGACTTCTCGAAAACAACCTATCATCCTCGCTTATTGCTGATTTGGTCTAGGCTCGTGCTCTTTTGCGCTTGGCTCTCCAACTGTGAATAATGCTAGATCCACTGTGTATACATATCGGTCTATTGCCTCAGGGTCAGCCACTTCAATGGGTTTGTTGCCACTGGGTCAGCCGTCTAAGTGCCTCAGGGTCATCATGGGTGCCTCAGGGTCAGCCACATCTGGGTCTGTTGCCTCTGCAGGTCATCCTCAGAGGATGTTTCCACTCGTAGGTCACTGACTAGATTCACCACATGGTGAACTCAATATAGAAGGTGTCGGTCTCTGCCGAAAATGCACCTAATGAAAGGAAAAACGGGCCATATAAGAGTGTCGGTCTTTGCTGAAAATGCACTCAATACAATAAAATGAGCCATAGATCCAAATAGGAGGAGAGAAGAAGAAAAGAAAAGAATCTTCTGAAGTGTCTTCGTCTGTAGTCTTCAGAAGTAGATCCGGAAAACAACCTCAGATAGAGTCTAGGGTGTCTTTGTCTGTAGTCTCTAGTATAAGTGTCCTTATGGTGACCATGTCATCCCACCGAAATGCATGGGTAACCAGCCGCTGCATTCGCCAAGTGTATAGAAAAGATCACTAGGTACAATGATCACATATGAAAGTACCTTGGGAGTGTCGGGTACAACCGAGATTGCACTCCAAGGTAGAAAAAATTTGAGGCTAAAAGACTGAATTGAAACAACCTCAAAATTACAATTGGACACCATCAATGTGTCCATCATGGAAAACCGTTTCCAACGACTATAAATACCCCTATATTCCACCATCAAAGGGGCCTTCATCATGTGGAAAAATAACATCATGCCTCTCTAAGGCAGAAAAATAAACCTCAGGAATATCATATTCCTGGCATCGCATTGTGGCGGAAAAAGACAGACTCAATTTTCCCTCGCAGGGGAATTACATGGGCCATGTGGGCCAATAAGACTCTTCATTCATGTTTAAAAATAAAGTGGCCATTCTCCACTTGTAAATATTTAAAAAACAAATCACCGTAATCATTTAAAACAAAAATCCCACGAACTTTGGCAACACTTAAAACACTTCAAGTTCAAAAACAAAACACCAGATATCCGTCGCTCCCCCGATAGTCCAGATCGTGCTTTCGTCATAGGTGCAGGGCTGGTGGGATGGCAGGTACAGCTGGACGTAGTGGCAAAGCTCCTACGCTTTAGTCATGAGCAACGCTGTCGTAGCGAAAGCTCGGCAGTAGGAGACGGAGACCCCCAATGGTGCCATCATCGTCGTTAACGGTAACGCCAAAAACGATCACAAAGAGGGCATAGTTCCGTTGGACAACCGCTCAACCCCTTCTTTCCCACCATTGTTTTCCATTTCAAAGGTAATCACAGATATTGAGCCCCAGTTTTGGCTCCAAACCCTAAGAAATCCAGTTGACAGGAGCAGCAATGGCGGCCGTAGACATGGAACCCCCGTCAGCGCAGACTACGTGCGGGGATTCTAGGCGGGAATTTTGAAACACCCCCCCCCCGCGCCATAAACCCCCCCCCATCGTAGCCTCTGCGCGCAACGCGTTTGTCCAGCGCAGAGGCCGACGAAATTTTGAAATTCCCCCCTACCGGGTTTATTATAAAAAAAAAAAAAAACCAGAGACCGCCCCCCCCCTCGTTTTTTTTTTAAATAATAAAAAAAAAAAGCAGCATAGAGACGTGCAGGGACAGAGGGTAGAGGCAGACAGTGGCTACTGCGAAGGTGGCAGAGGCAGCCACAGAAGGACGGGCAGACCGAGGGAGGATAAAGGAGAGGAGCTCCACTGTTCCTTCCGGATCAGCCCGCTAGCTCACTTGGCAGTGAGCTGTGCGGTAAGGCTCAGGGAGCCTACAGGTCGGGGGTTCAAATCCCGCCGACTCCCCCCAAGGTATAAATTTTTTTTCGAAGTCATTTTTTTAATTATTATTTTTTAATTAAAATTTTTAATTTTAATTTTTTTTTAATATAGTTTTAAACTTTATAAATTAAAATTTAATTTTAATTTATTTTTCCTAAAGTTTTAAAACTATATAAATTAAAATTATTTATTTTAATTTTAAATATATAATAATTATTAAAATGCTTTGTTAAAGAGATTTTTAAGGGGGGATATTTTTTCAAAAAATCAAAGGGGGATGTTGAGTAATTTTTTGAAAAGGCAATTTGGCGAATTGTAAAAGGTGCATTTTCGGCTGTGACCGACACCTTGTGGGTTATTCCTATGGGCATTTTTTTTGTTGTATGTTGCATATTTCATTTTTGCACTATAACATTAAAAATTAAAATCAAAACACTTCCTAAGTCCTCAGAATAATTAAAACCCATCCGTGCAATTTATTGCACTCTGCAGCTGTCCGGTATTTGTGATACCTCTGGCCAGCACTTACAGGTAAAGCTGTCGTGATTTGGCTACTGTATCCGCAACCTAATATAGCTGCTATAACGACGTCTGAGCTTGTTCTCTATAAATCATCGGGGAGGAATAAGTACGCCATTTTTTGCATTTTTTTACTCCATCCACTACCCTTTATCGCACTTGTGTTTAGGCGTAAATCCTGACGAAGTATTCTTCATAGTGTTTAGGGGAAGTTACGCCCCACGCATGAGAAGAATATTCTATGGTAGGTGCCATCAACAAGGCGATTCCCTTTCAATACCGCTTATGTTCCACGTATCGTATGATCTCTAAAATTCACCTATAGTCTCCCTCACGTAAGGGCGGGTGATTTTTGTTGATCTTTCTAAATACCTATAGTTTCCCTCACGTAAGGGCGGGTATTTTGTACGGTATATTGGCCTACAAAATGTATATCGAAAGGGGGACCAATTGGTGATATAAGGAACCTTCACTATGGCCGCTATTGCAAAGTTGATGACTGATCCACATCAGTTATTGAAAGGTCCAAATTATACACCATGGAAACATAAGATGAAGGCTATTCTCCAAATGGAAGATTTGTGGGATATTGTTACTGGAGTAGCAACTAGGCCTTCACCAACAGTAGGATCCACAGGTCCTTCAGCAGATCAGATAGCTTTTGACAAGAAAGACAGTCGAGCAAAGGTGCTCATTTTGTTTGCTGTTTCAAATGAAGTGCAACCTCATATAGCTGACAAAGCAAGTGGTAAAGAGGCATGGGATGCCCTAAGAACCATCTATGAGGGGAAGAATGAATCCACCATTCTTCATCTTCAACAACAACTTCATAACCTGAGTTTGAGACAGGGTGAAATAGTTGAACTCTTTCTGTGCAGAGTGTCTGAGTTGAAAGAGAAATTGAGTTCTCTGGGAGATACTGTGGATGAAAAGCTTCTCATTTCACTTGTGATGAGAGATTTACCTTCTTCATTTGATATGTTGATAACCTCCATCCAGGCGTCTCAACGACAAATTACCTACATCGAGTTGGTCAATCTGCTTCAACAACAGGAGGCACGCCAACTTCACAAGGATGATTCTTCCAATACAGCCCTATACACCAACAAGCAGGGTTCTAGGAAGAAAGGTAATGGGAAAAAAGGAGGCAACTTTCAGAAAGGAGGAAATTCTCAATAGGATACGAAAGTAAAAGGCAAACAACCTCAATAGAAGAAGAGGTGGTGCAATATCTATGAGAAAGACAACCATGACACCAATAGGTGTTGGCATAAGAACAAGCAGAAAGGCCAAAACAAACCACAAAATAAAAACAAGCAACCCCAGGTGAATGTTGTTGTTGAAGAATCTGACTCAGATTTTGAATGGGCACACAAGGTGCTCATGACTACCACAGATTCCACACAAAGGGATCCTATTTGGTATGTCAATTTTGGAGCTAGCAAACATATGACTGGTGACAGATCGTGGTTTGAATCATTTGAGGCCAAAGAGGACAAACCTGTCACCATTGCTAATGATAAAACCTACAGGGTTCAGGGAGAGGGTACAGTTTCAGTCACTCTTCCCCGATGGCAAGTGTTAGATTGACAAAGTCCTCTATGTTCCGGGATTGGCCAACAATTTGTTGTCAGTGACACAAATCCTGGACAGAAATATGGTTGTCAACTTTCATGTTGAGAATGGAAAGAAGTGTTGTACTATTACCAGGAAGGGTAAGCAGATTGCAACAGCTTCATATAAGCACGGCTTATTTTCACTAGATGCTATCTCTACTCCACATGTTGCCATGACTTGTCTCTACCAAGGAGGCAACTTCCCTATGGCACAAGAGATATGGGCATCTTAGTTTCGGCTACTTACTTGAGCTCGACAAGTATGAGATGGTAAAGGGTCTTCCTTCCCTTTCTGCCACATTGCCAGTGTGCTCTGACTGCTTGGCAGGAAAGCAGCATAGAGTACCATTTGAGAAGAGCTCAACAAGAGCACGAAAACCTCTGGAGTTAATTCATACCGATCTGTGTGGTCCTTTCACACCCAACGAGCTTGTGGAGGGAAGAGGTACTTTCAGTTATTCGTAGATGACTACTCACGAAAGATGTGGGTTTTCTTTCTCCAATTGAAATCTGAAGCTTTCGCATTCTTCCAGCAGTTCAAGAAATCCGTTGAGAAGGAGTCAGGAGCTTCTATTAAAACCCTCCGCTCAGATCAAGGGGGAGAGTTTACCTCTAATGAATTTTCTGCATTCCTAGATAAGCATGGAATAAAGAGACAGTTAACAACTGCCTATACTCCTTAGCAAAATGGAGTTGCTGAGAGAAGGAACCATTCAATCATGGAAATGGTTCATTGTATGCTCACAGGAGCTACTCTTGAGCAACAATATTGGGCAGAAAGTCGTCACCACCTGCAGGTGTATCTATTGAATAGGGCACCCACAAATGCCCTAAAAGGAATGACTCCACAGGAAGCATGGAGTGGTCGAAAACCCTCCATATCTCATCTTCATATTTTTGGATGTCATGCTTTCATGCACATACTGAAAGAGAAAATGAAGAAGCTAGATGAGAAAACACTGAGATGTATTTTTCTTGGTTATTCTGAGCACTCTAAATGATATCGGTTGATAGATCCTTTGACCAAGAAAATTCATATCAATAGAGATGTTGTCTTTGATGAAGCTTTCACATCACAGAGCACATCTAAAGTACACCAAGATATTGTGGAAACTAAGGAAGAGAAGATTCCTTCGTCAACATAGACAGGAGGTCCTTCTACATCTTCTTCAACTCCACCGAAGAAGAATCCTAAATGGTGTACAAATACAATCAGAGATGCAAATTTATCCACTCCCAATTTGAATTTGGATAGACCTCGTACACGCAGTATGTCTCAAAAGGAGAAAGAAGCCAAAGAAACTGGTGAGGTTGATGATCTTTGTCAATCTTTTGAGGAACTTTCTGTGACTCCAAGTACAGAAGTTGAGGATATGGATATTGATGATGACAGGGCATTCATGTCTACCATAGATAGTCTTGAACCTGCATCAATGCAAGATGCTCTCAATGAGCCTCAGTGGAAGGCCGCTATGGATACAGAGTATGAGTCTTTGATGAAGAATAAAACTTGGAAGCTTGTTGATTTTTTGCATGGAAAGAAGCCCATTGGCTGCAAATGGGTATATAAAGTCAATTACAAGGCAGATGGAACAATTGATAAGCATAAGGCCTGTCTTGTAGCAAAGGGCTATGCTCAAAAAGAAGACATCGACTATGAGGAAAATTTTGCACCTACTGCTCGGATGACCACAATTCGAGTTATGTGTGCTATGGCAGCACAATATGGGTGGAAAGTTCACCAGATGGATGTCAAGAGTGCCTTTCTAAATGGTGATCTCCAAGAAGAAGTCTACATGACTCAGCCTGAAGGATTTGAAGTGGAAGGCCAAAATCAGAAGGTTTGCAAATTGGTCAAATCCTTGTATGGTCTGAAACAAGTTCCTCAAGCTTGGTATATAAAAGTGGACAATCACCTTATGCAACATGGATTTAAGAGATGTTCATCAGATGCAAACCTCTATTTCAAGAAACAGGGTTCTGATATAGTGTTGCTTGTACTCTATGTGGATGATCTTCTCATTACAGGGAGTTCAAAAACTATGATCTCTACTATCAAAATAAACTTGTGCAAATATTTTGAGATGATAGATCTCAGACTTCTCCATTATTGTCTTGGTCTAGAATTCAGCCAGAAGGAGCACTCCATCAAAGTGTCTCAGAAAAAATATGCCAAGACATTGCTGGATAAATATCGCATGACTGATTGCAAGCCAATGGCAACTCCGATGGAGAATGGACTTTAGTTATCGTGATATGATGACTCACCTCAGGTATATGGTACTCTCTATCGATAGTTGATTGGGAGTCTCATATATCTGACCAATACTAGGCCAGATCTCGTATTTGTTGTCAACTATATTTCGAGGTTCATGCAGGAGCCTAAGACCACTCATTGGAAAGCAGCAAAACATGTTCTTCACTATGTCCGTGGTACTATGGAATATGGCCTAGAATACAAGAGGAACAACAAATTCTTCTTGCAAGGATACACGGACTCCGACTATGCCGGATCATTTGATGATCGCAAGTCAACTTTTGGATACATTTTTCATCTGGGATCCGGTCCTGTCTCTTGGCACAACAAGAAGCAATAGGTGGTTGCTATTTCATCAACAGAGGCAGAATATCGTGCCGCACATGAAGCTATGTGCAAAGTGATATGGTTACGTCGCATTCTGACAAGTATGGGCCATCCATCAAAATCTCCAATACACTTGTTTTGTGACAATCAGGGTGTTCTGAACCTCGTCAAGAATCCAGTCCATCATGAAAGAACAAAGCACATTGACACACAATGTCATTTCATTCGATATGAAGTTCCAAAGCACCGAATTTAGCTTCAGCACATTCCCACCGATGGTCAATTTGTAGAAATTTTCACTAAGGCACTTAGACGTGTCAAATTTGAATTGTTTCGCAGCTCACTTTGTATTGCAAAATAATGTAAGGGGATGTTAGTATAGCTATTAGTTATTACATTACCCAAATAATGTAATAAAGGGGGATGTTAGCGTACTAAACATTATTTGTCTTTATTATATTGTTAGGCAGATTGTTGCTCCGTTACAACTGCTGTAACAAGCTCAGTTACGCCGGTGTGCTATTCCCGGCATCTGTAACCTGTATTTAATCTGCTGATGAATATTACAAACTAGTTCACTGAATTTAACAAAATTATCGTGGCTACAATGCCAAATTAACCCCTAGCTGCTCGTAAAGCTAATTAGGGAACACACCATTAACGCACAGGCAAAGTGCTAGTTCAAAACGTCGAGCATTGCCAGAGTGCTAGCTCGACGTTAGCAAAACATAAGTTGCCGACGACCCTCCTGGAATTATTTTAGGGTTTTCTGGTGCTATGCAGGGCCGTTTCTGGCCATTTCATGCTGCAATCTCATCACAACTTTAGTACGTGGGCCGGCGTTTATAGTTTCAAGCACTGTGACTATGGCTTCTGGACCAGGGAGATTATGCCCATCAAGGACTACAACCAGAAGGAAAAGACTTTCCGCATAAAAAAAATGTGGCTCGCATTCTACATTACTGGGCCCCAAATTTCCACATAAAAAAAAAATTTCAGCCATGATTCTTCTACAGCTGCTTCTTCACCATTTTTTGCGGTGAAAGCAGGTCCGATGGAGCTGGTATTTGGCTGCTCGGCAGTAGGAGACGGATACCCCCAACGACGCCATCATCGCTGTTAACGGTAACGCAAAAAAACTTTTGAAAACTTCACAGCAAAGACCTCCGAAAAACCTTCGCCGACGTCCGTGAGCTGAAATATTTCTAAGAGTCGATCAAGGCTTTGCTGGCAAGGGTGCTGACGAGCTCGGTAAGGACTGCCTCCATGGGACCGCAAGGCACGATGACCAATGAAGCACAGGAAAATAATAGGAAAGGCCACGACCCCTTCAAATGCCACGGTCCGTCGAAAGGCCGGGGTCCTCCAACTTTATCGGAGAAGGAATTGTCGTGCAGGACAATCCCCTGACCTATCATCATCTGTACACAACCTGCAAGCACTGCACCAGGGACCTACAAGAAAAAAAATATAACAACAAACCAATAAACTGATGAGATTTATTTATTTTTTTTTCAACTTCTGGTTTCTGATCCATCCAGCAAGGGATGGAGAGCATACTCCCTCAGTTAGAAAAAAAAAATTAGAAAAAAAATGGGGGAGGGAGGATTTCCATGAGGAAAATCCCCCCTCAAGGGGTTTCACAGAGCAGGGAAAGCTCGCTCTGATACCAAATGTTAGGAGGGAAAACTGAAGGAGATTCAATTATTGATAAAAATAAGTTACATATATAGGCAGAAGGCCTATATTATAAACTGACAAGTGTCAGTATAAACTAACAAGTGTCAAAACAGAGGCATAGTGCACTTTAACTCTAACATTCCCCCTTAAAGTGCACTATCCTAACTAAAGAAAAAACAAAGCAAGTCAACATTAGGTAACATTCCCCCTTAATGTTGACTTCTCTAAAAAATAACCTATCATCCTCTTTTTTTTGGTCTAGGCTCGTGCTCTTTGCGCTTGGCTCTCCAACTATGAATAATGCTAGATCCACTATGTATACATCTTGGTCTATTGCCTCAGGGTCAGCCACTTCAATGGGTCTGTTGCCACTGGGTCAGTCATCTAAGTGCCTCAAGGTCATCATGGGTGCCTCAAGGTCAGCCACATCTAGGTCTGTTGCCTCTGCAGGTCATCCTCAGAGGATGTTGCCTCTCGTAGGTCACTGACTAGATTCACCATGAGTATTAAATCCCTCCTCATGGTGAACTCAATATAGAAGGTGTCGGTCTCTTCCGAAAATGCACCTAATGAAAGGAAAAACGAGCCATATAAGAGTGTCGGTCTCTGTCGAAAATGCACTCAATACAATAAAATGAGCCATAGATCAAAATAGGAGGAGAGAAGAAGAAAAGAAAAGAATCTTCTGAAGTGTCTTTGTCTGTAGTCTTCAGAAGTAGATCCAAAAACAACCTTGGATAGATTCTAGGGTGTCTATGTCTGTAGTCCCTAGTTAAAGTAAAGTGCACTATGCCTTCCTTGACACTTGTTAGTTTCTCTTAACAAGTGTCATGTGTTGAATATAGGCTTATGCCTATATATTGTAACATTTTTATCAATAATAATAATCCCTTTCAGTTTCCCTCCTAACATCCACATCATCATATAAAGCTTCTATTCTTGAGGTGCTTCCCATCACCAATTCTCATCAAGTATCCACTCCCATACCCCCATTTTCATCCCCATTGACTACATGCATATGTGGTCAAACCCAATAAACATTAGCCACATCATCAACATCATAATATTCCATAATAAATCCTTCCAAATTATCATCACCCACTTAAACAAATCCATCTCCATCCACATCATCTATTGTTTCACAAGTCAAAATGATGGATTGTGAGATACCATCAACCAACCATGTGTTGAGCAAAGTGCAGCAAATAGTATTGTCATTGTTGTCAACACAGTCAGACAGATTTATTTATGCAATGGACAAGATTTTATTGAACAGCAAGGTGTAGCCAAAGTACAATGGATAGGAGTTCAGTGTTGAGCAAGGTGTTGCAGGAGGATTGTCATTGTTGTCAATACAGTCAGTTAGATTTAATGATGCAATGGACGAGCGGTTCGAAGTCACTCGGATGCGAGAGGATAAAGTTTAGAAGTTAGTCAGATCATGAGTCCTTAAATGATAGATGCACGAAACATGAAAACATAATTTAGAATGAGAAGAAGTCTTCAGAACCTGAGATGTCAAGAAGCAGAAAGGTTTTTTGTGAAAACCAAGGCAGTCAAAATAAAAAGTTTTATTTAAAATCATGGATAACAGATTTGAAATGGGTTTTTCTTAAAACCCAAGTTGGCTCTTCGTTTCGTTGAAAAATATGCCTCGGTGATAAAGATATTTAATTTTAAATATTTAGTTTAAATTTTAAAGGTTTTTTGTGAAAACCAAGGTAGTCAAAATAAAAAGTTTTATTTAAAACCATTGATAACAGATTTGAAATGGGTTTTTCTTAAAACCCAAGTTGGCTCTTCGTTTCATTGAAAAATATGCCCCGGTGATGAAGATATTTAATTTTAAATATTTAGTTTAAATTTTATTTTATTTAAAATTTAAATTAAAATATTAAATTAAATTAAAAGGGCCGACATGTTACTATTTTGTGGCAATAAGCTACAGGAAAGTGACGAAGGTGGAAGAAGTGTTTGAGGCCGACAAAGTTAAATCAGGCGACATGATTTTAGGGTTTGGCAGTTGAAAAATTCTAGGGTTTCTCAACCGACGTTCTTTTAGGGTTTGTTCCTAAAACTTCTTCTATAAAAGCAAGGGTACTTCGAGTTTGAAAAGGGGTGTGTAAAGATAAAGTGCGAATGTGAGCATAGTGTTTGTGAAAGTGAAGTTCATGTTGAGCAGAGAGCAGATTGTGAAACGACACAGAGTGTGCAAAGCATGTGCGCAGAGAAAGCAGAGTGTGCAGAGAAGTGCGAAGGGCAAAGTTGATTGCAAAGTCTGGCTGTAGCAGTGTAGCAAACTATGTGAAGTGATTGTGCAAGAGAGAGCAGAGTGCACAGAGATTGCAAAGGTGATGTAGACCAGTTAGATTCTTGCAATAACAAAGGTATATGTCAAACATTTTTTTATTCAATATTGAAGTCCAGTTGGTCTTGGCAAATTAAGGGGTTGGTGCCTCTTTCCAGTTGGTCTTTGGTAAACAATTTGTCCGATTGGTGCTGGAAAATTAAGGGGTTGGTGCCTCTTTCCGGTGAGGTCTTGGTAAAATAGGAGTTAGTGCTCCATTATGTTGAAGCAGATAAAGTTAAGGGGTTGGTGCTCCTTCCAGTTGGTGCTTGGTAAAAGATTATATAAAGTTGTAGCTTTGCATTGACTGGATTTGGATGGTAGTCCAAGCAGTCTTTTTGAGGAGTAGCCACATTGGTGAACCTCATTAAAATGCTGTGTTATGTGTGATGCTTTCTTGATGCATTTAGTATCTCTTTTATTTTCTTTAAACTGCTGCTAGTTTTATAATCTAATTATTTTAGAAGTTTTTAAAGAACACACTGATTCACCCCCCCTCTCAGTGTCATTGTGATTACAACAATTGGTATCAGAGCCAGGTTCCCAATTTTGGCTAAATCAGTCAAGGTTGATCTTGGATTAGTACACAATGGCTAAGAAGAATAGATCCTCATCCAAAAAGGCATCCCAGTCAGTTTCGGTTCCTGTAGAAGAGAAATTTGAACCAAAAAAGGTAGAAGAAGTGAATCCTGAAGTCTGTGATGAAAATCTTGAGGCTGAAGTAGATTTTGAAGGAGAGTTGATATCTACACTTGAAGAGTGGAGTATAGAAAAGAAAAAGAACAAAAGACTGTCCAAGAAGTTAGAAGAATATGATGATGATATTGAAGATCTCTTCCTACAAGTTCAAAATGCCAAGAAATTAGAAGAATCCTTGAAGACACGCCTGGATAATAAGAATGATGTATACAACACAAGTGAAGAGGAATATAAACAGGTTATTGTTGATCTAAAGCTACAAGTAGAATAGAACAAAAGGATTGAAGATATTCTTAGGTCTCAAATCAATGAGAAAGAGACTGTATGCTGCCAACAAGAAGAAGAGATTGTTTCATTGAAGAAACAACTAAAAGAGGCCAATATAAATCTCAAATTTGAGAAGAGAACAGAGTTGCTAGATACAATGATAAATCAACAAAGAAGCTCCATAGATAATTTTGGTCTTGGATATGAAGCTGAACAACCTTCATCCTCCAAATATGCAGAGAATAAGAAGTCCTCGATTGAAGGATTGAAACAAGAAAATTCTGAAGCTGAATCCTCAAAAGGAAGAAAATATCAAAGAAGATCTACGACAAAGTAACCACGAGAAAAGAGGTTCTCTCACTCTCACTCTTTTAATAATAATGCTTTTTATGGCTATTGTTCTAAATGCAACTACTTTGGTCACAAGGCAATTTATTGTGGACTAAACAATAGATCAAAGAGTTATGTTGATAAAAATACTTTTGTTTTTTTTTGAGTGAACACCCTGTGCAATGTTTTAAATGTAATGGCCATGGGCACATAGCAAGGTTTTGTTCAAGCACTTCTATATCCAATCTAAGGCAATACCATAGATTTCATCATACACATAGAATGCAATACAGACAGGGAATAAAACATGTGCAATGTTTTAAATGCAACGGTCAAGGGCACATAGCAAGGTTCTGTCCAAGCACTTCTATATCTAATCTAAGTCAAAACCCTAGATTTCATCAGACACAAAGAGGACAACACCGACAAGGAACATATCATGTGCATAAAAGAAAAGAAAATAATCATCCATCAAGAATGCACAAGAGACAACCCCACAAGAGAAATGTTCAAGTTCACGAACAGGAGCAAAATAGGGATGTTGTTGAAAAACCCAAGCCCAAGTTCAAGAAATTCTGGAGAAAGACAGAAGAAAAGAAATTGTGTCTCCTTGGATTGAAGGAGGCTACTCTGCCATTGCTCTAAGCAACTCCAGGTGGCACATCCTCAGGAGGAGAAATATTAAAGTTTTATTTTAATGCTCCTATGTATTTGTCTAGGTATCTGAGGATGAAAGGTAAGCAGTCGGGTTAATGTTGTATAGTTGTTAAAGTGTGTTTTTCAGTTTATATAGTGGTTTGTGGAAATGTCGTGAAGTGTGGTGTTTAATTTGAGAGCTTGTCACCATTGGTAGTTTTGAGATATGTCATTGTTGTACTGTTGATGATTCTTAATACCACTGTTCAAAATTATGAATCATAATAGTCCAGATAATTTGCTCAACGAAATAATGCTTGCCCTATCTGTGTATTTGTGTTTCAAGCAGCATGTATTTGTTTTTACTCTTTGATGTGAATATTTCTAGATCTTTCATGACACCTTGGTGAATATATTTAATTCACAGACGGTTTTGTTTTAACTATTGATTTAATGCCAGTCCAAGGATAAGAAGCTTGAGGCTGAGTAAGGTGCACTACGGTTGGCCATAAAGTGTTTGACAAAATTTCTTCTTCTAACATGCATAGTTGAAAGTAAGAGTTGGCAGTAAAATTGCAGTGCTAGACAAAAATTGGTACAGATGTGAGTCACTTGTCAATTCTGTTGACAAAAGTGAAATCAGCATGTTGAATGGGAAGATTGAAGAAAAAGTTTTTTAATGAGCAGCCAGATGATTTCTAGCCTGGTGATGAATAGTTGAGTTGCTTTCATAGTGGTTGTTTTGATCAAGTTAATGCTTTTCTTGATACATGATTTGGGCTTACTCCATTGAGTTTGATTTGAGCAAGTTATTCTTTGCCTCGGTGATTTATGTTGGTGGTTGTCTTGTTCAAATACCTTTGAAAGGAAAAGGATGTCTACTAGTTTCCTTTTCATGTAGTGATTGGTTGAATGCTTCAAGGTTAATCTTGAGTTGAATGATGTTGGTTAAACCTTGTCTATAAGCATTGTTGCTAAAGCCCTAATTGGTTGAAAAAAAAAAGATGTTGGTTGTGATGTGGTACAGTGTTTGGTACTTGCATAGAGTTGAAAGTGGATTGAGGTAGCCTGCTGGATTCTCACTACAGAGAGAGAAAAATAGTTGTCATTAGGTTCAAGCTTGTTGAGAATATATCCAAGATGCATGGTGAAGTTGTATGCAGATGTTGATGGCATTGCAGAACAAAAAGCTGGCTATATAAGATTATTGTATGCCTTCACTAACGGTGGACAAGTTTGAGTTTGCAAAGCAACGAGAGGGTAGTTGCATAGAAGACAAGTGGTTCGATCATGTTCTTACACATGTTATATTGGTGAAGTTGACGGTGATGGTGTCATTCACTTGGTTATTGCTGCTATTCACATTGTTGATTTTATTGATGCCTATTATGCTTATCATGATGTTGTCAATCAGTGAAATGAAGTGGTCTTGGACTCCGGGGGAGCATTTGTGTACTTGTTTTTCTTCTTGTTCATGCTTGGAATATTTGCTAATTGTAATAATTTGTGTCTAATAATATTGTGCATAGACTCAGGGGGAGTCTGTAGCAGCCCTTTGGTATTATTGTCAAAGGTGGAGAAGATTTACAGGAAAATTGCACATGTGTTGCCAACAATTCCAAAGGGGGAGATTGTTGAGCAAAGTGCAGCAAATAGTATTGTCATTGTTGTCAACACAGTCATACAGATTTATTGATGCAATGGAAAAGAGTTTATTGAATAGCAAGGTGCATCCAAAGTACAATGGATAGGAGTTCAGTGTTGAGCAAGGTGTTGCAGGAGGATTGTCATTGTTGTCAATACGATCGGTTAGATTTAATGATGCAATGGACGAGCGAGTTCGAAGTCACTCGGATGCGAGAGGATAAAGTTTAGAAGTTAGTCGGATCATGAGTCCTTAAATGATAGATGCACGAAACAAAAAACATAATTCGAATGAGAAGAAGAAGTCTTGAACTCGAGATGTCAAGAAGCGAAAAGGTTTTTTGTGAAAACCAAGGCAGTCAGAATAAAATTTTTTATTTAAAACCATGGATAATAGATTTGAAATGGGTTTTTCTTAAAACCCAATTTGGCTCTTCATTTCGTTGAAAAATATGCCTCGGTGATAAAGATATTTAATTTTAAATATTTAGTTTAAATTTTAAAGGTTTTTTGTGAAAACCAAGGCAGTCAAAATAAAAAGTTTTATTTAAAACCATGGATAACATATTTGAAATGGGTTTTTCTTAAAACCCAAGTTGGCTCTTCTTTTCATTGAAAAAGATGCCCCGGTGATGAAGATATTTAATTTAAATTTTATTTTATTTAAAATTTAAATTAAAATATTAAATTAAATTAAAAGGGCCGACATGTTACTATTTCACGGCAATAAGCTACAGGAAAGTGACGAAGGTGGAAGAAGTGTTTGAGGCCGACAAAGTTAAATCTAGGCCGATGGATTTTAGGGTTTGGCAGCTGACAAATTCTAGGGTTTCTCAACCGATGTTCTTTTAGGGTTTGTTCCTAAAACTTCTTCTATAAAAGCAAGGGTACTTCGAGTTTGAAAAGGGGGGTGTAAAGATAAAGTGCGAATGCGAGCATAGTTTTTGTGAAAGTGAAGTTCATGTTGAGCAGAGAGCAGATTGTGAAACGACACAGAGTGTGTGAAGCGTGTGCGCAGAGAAAGCAGAGTGTGCAGAGAAGTGCGAAGGGCAAAGTTTATTGCAAAGTCCAGTCAGTAGCGATGTAGCAAAGCGTGAAGTGATTGTGCAAGAGAGAGTAGAGTGCACAAAGATTGCAAAGGTGATGTAGACCAGTTAGATTCTTGCAATAACAAAGGTATATGTCAAAAAAAAATTTATTCAATATTGAAGTCCAGTTGGTGCTAGGAAATTAAGGGGTTGGTGCCTCTTTCCAGTTGGTGCTGGTAAACAATTTGTCCAGTTGGTGCTGGCAAATTAAGGGGTTGGTGCCTCTTTCCAGTAGGTGTTGGTAAAATAGGAGTTGGTGCTCCATTTTGTTGAAGCAGATAAAGTTAAGGGGTTGGTGCTCCTTCCAGTTGGTGTTGGTAAAGGATTATGTAAAGTTGTAGCTTTGCATTGACTGGATTTGGATGGTAGTCCAAGCGGTATTTTTGAGGAGTAGCCACATTGGTGAACCTCGTTAAAATGCTGTGTTATGTGTGATGTTTTCTTGATGCATTTAGTATCTCTTTTATCTGCTTTAAACTACTGCTGGTTTTATAATCTAATTGTTTTAGAAGTTTTTAAATAACACACTGATTCACCCCCCCTCTTAGTGTCATTGTGATTACAACACCATGAGTCAGTTCCATCTACATACAATCCATCCACATAATCCCAATTTGAGGTCCACCTCACTAATCCTGGTATTGGTGAATATGTGGTCCAAGATATTATAGTCACACCACTCAAAATTCAAATTGCTAAGGACTATGGTCACCCACGTGATCCACCCTTATCTATAGGAGCAATATATAATATGGATTCAATATCTAATAGCAATAATTTTATGTATGGGGGACTTGACTCATCATACAATCTAGTTACAGTAGATGAAACCAAATCACCCACACTGACCAATATACAATATATGTTGAGTTTTCCATCCTAGTATTTCTACATTTTTAATTGGTAAGGACATGGCCTAGGATGACATGAACAAGGAATGCATGAGATTATCAATGTTTCATATCAATAAATGCATGACCATTAAGGTTTAGGTTATCATACACCTTCATCCACCTCCTCTCTTGAACAAGCTTTTCAAATTTTAAATTTAAATTCAGGAGAAGATATCCATCACATAGATGAATCCAAATATGAAGTCTATGAATAATTCAACTCTTTTGTCAATTATTTTTGATAAATTTGAAGATGAATAAGACCCCATCATTCCACACACTAAATAGGATGATTTTACCCTTAGAATTTTCCCCATCCATCAACCCATATTTCACTTGCTTCTTCCACAAGAGCGATTTGATCCAACCGGTGAACCACCACCTCCATTCCATAAATCCACATCATCGGCCATTTTATCTATAATATATGTACATAAAAACAAATTTTAAAAATTAAAAAAAACAAAAAAAAAAATATTTTTCTTGTACATTGTATTTATTTGTGTTTCTTGATATTTTCTAGGTTTAATAGATTCCTAGCATCATTTCTAGCTAAAACTATCCACTCATCCATTCACCTTTATCACCTATCCATTTTTCCTTTAAGTCAGCATGACTCCTATTGACTTATTCACCCCCCTCCGTAATCCATACGATTTGGCAAAGCCAATTCCTATTGACATGAGTCTTATTTATATGGATCAGATTCCCTCATCACCATCCTTTTCAGAGTTTGTCCTATCTAATAAATTGTTAAGGGCTTCATCCAAATACATTCCACCTTCACCTTCACCTTCACATTAAGATCCTAAGGATTTCTAGGTAGAAATAGATGAGGATAAGTTAGAATATTTGTATGATATCATAGATGACATTCATCTAATCCCAAATTCCCATCAACTTAAGGATGGTTCTTACATGTCTATTGAAGATACTATCGATGTGAACCTTAGTTTGGATGCCAAAAATACCCAAAATGTCAAGCTTGGTAAAATCTTATCCAAATATTATTAGAGCAATTAATTGCTCTCATCAAGAGGAAGAAAGGAATTTTTTCATGGTCCTATAAAGGTATGCCTAGTCTTGACTCTAATTTGGTTGTCCACAATCTTAACTTAAACTGTAATGCTAAGTCGGTCAAACAAAAACTTCGAAGCATGCATCCTAACATTGACCTCTTGGTCAAATAAGAGCTTCAAAAACTAATATATATGGGTTTAATTATCCCCATAGACTATCCTACGTGGCTCTCAAACATGGTACTGTTGGAAAAAAATATGCCTATGGTTGTTATTTGCGTCTTGATTTTATCAAAATTCTGTAGACAGACTTAATCTTGGGATCTTCCGTCTAATCTCCAAAGGAGACTGATTCCTCAATGATTTTTTATGGGAAAAAGGAAAAGAGCATTACTAAAATAGAGGGAAATATAGTTGAATCTAGAACTTTATTATGGTACATATTAGACAACAACTAAGACAAATGCATATACTCTATTGTTTAAGCATTTATTATATCTTCACGTACAAATAATAGTTTTCTCGATGTGATTTAGATATCTATCTAACACACATATGTATCAAATTCCAACTCCAACAATATGATTTATCCTATGTATAAGTCCAAATTTTAGAAAAAACACAATATACGACTCAAAAATGTGAATAGAAGCAAAGAATGTTAATACATACACTTGCACACTATGAACCAAAAGCTAATAGAAGTGTAATTTCATTGCTTGTATTTAGAGTACATACATCTAGTATTGTAAATACCTAAGAGCCAACCTCTTTTCAGGGTGTGTTTACTATCGTATATACCCTATTATGAGTATATTTACAATTAGTACATTCTGACATAAAATCAATTACAATAAATCATACTACAATCATGCTTCAATATGTTTTGCATGGCTTCTAATAATAAACAAAATATGATAGCAAAAATCTAGGATTTGATACTTCTTCCACCATATGTCATCAGTCGTTGGCACAAGATTTTGGAGGTATGTTTATTTATTCCTAATTATATATTTTTTGACGAAAACCCATCATGTCACAAAATTGTGATAGTTCTTCATGCTTTGGTTCTTTGGAATTACTTGCCAGTGAAAACTCATCATGTTGTGAAATCTTGAAATCTCCTTGCATTCTGGCCTTTTTGGGATAATTGCTGGCGAAAACTCATCATGTCATGAAATCACATCTTATTGCATTTTGGCATTTTTGAGCTACTTTCCAGTGAAAACTCATCATTTCATGAAATCGCGATGTCTCCTTGCATCCTGGTATTTTTGAGCTACTTGCTAGTGAAAACATACCATGTCACGAAATCGCAACATCCTGGTGTTGCAATTTCATTTTATTATTTTAACCAGTGAAAACTCATCATGTCACAAAATCATGACCTTCCTCATGCCTTAGTCATTTTTGTGCTTTATGTATAAAAAATTAAACACTAATCTCATGTGGCAAAACTCTGCTATCTATCAAGGTAATATTTTTAGACTAACATTCTTGGCGCCTTCTGGGGAATTTTACTAGCAAAAATATTAGAATCTAGGATCTTCATCCATTGGGAAATAGAGTAAAAAATAATACGAAAAAGGAGATTTTGGAAGAAAATATTCAGGAAAAATTCATTTAAACAAGTAAAGCATTACCTTTTCAAGATACCTCTTACATCTTATGGATCTTTACTAAAAATACATTAACAACTCAAATAATTTCAAACTTGTGTTATGGTTGGCTACTGGTCCCTCCTTCTATCAGTTGCTTTTGGTTAGTGTGCTTGTATTTCTTCAAATTTTCTATCATAGCAACTACTTCATTGTAAGTAAGACAAACCTACTTCCAATCTTCATCTTCAAGATTTGAAAAATCCATGAAGATTTGGTATATATACTATTATTCTTCCACTTTATCATGGGACACTATCTTATTTCTTAGAATCAACTCCTATAATACAGACTTAATCTATGTGAGGTTCTGCACCATAGTGAATACTTGCATTTCTTCTACAGGTTCTTCCCAATTCTCTATATCTGACTCATCTTCCACAAAAGTTTTTAGGGACAGTGTTAGTGCATCTTCACTTAAAACTTTTGAATTATCATCCCACAAATATGGAAGTCCACATTTTTTTGCCAAATTTAAATGCTTCACTAATCCATTGGCCTCATATTCTAACTCTTGAAGGAGTTTTTCACCTTGAGTTACAATTTTAAACCTCCTAAAGAATATTTTAGTTGTAATCTTGGCTTGTGCTTCACTTCATATTTTAGCAGTGACACTCTCTAGAATTTCCTCTGATAAGACTTGAATATTTGTTTTTGCATCTGATCTTTCTTGAAGAAAGCTTACTGAAGATTTTAATTCCTCACTAACTACTTCAATTACCTCCTTCACCTTAGCTAAGTACAACAACATAGGCCTTGCTTTAAGACTTAGTGTCAATATATCTTTGAGCATTTATTTTCTTATTGCTTTTAATTTTCCTTTCGAGAGACCAAATGGGGCATTCTACTTTTCTATTATTTTCTACTAAAGTTGTTGAACCTATAGATTCAAATATTGAATCTATGCATCCACCTCTTACAATTTTTCTTTATATTTGGTTGTTTCATTAACAGCTTCGCCAAACTTATCTTCCTATTTCTTTGATTCCAACTTCAAGGCCTTTTCTATCAATTTATGTTCCTATAGGACTGAATCTAACTCTTTCCTAGCCCCTTTTTCTTTGATAAAATTTTATTTGAAATATTCTCCATGCAAGTAAATGGTTTCAAAATGGTACTAAGACCTTCCCCACTCATTTGACATGTGTAGGTGTTGTATATTATGCCTGATAATATTCAATGGTCATCTCTCCTTTAGACTTCTTTGATACAGGTGTCAATTTTACTTTTTTCCTCTCCATGGTGGTGGTATTAAGAAAAATTATCTCTTGAATACAAGTTGGAGATTTGGAATATCTAGTAGAATGATATGTCCACCAGTCTAAGGTATTTTTATTCACCTTTCTCAAATATTTTAATTTCAAAATAATCAGATGACTCTCAGTATCTGAAGTAGATATTGATTTAATAGTTGGGATGCAAATGCTAGAGAGAAATGGATTTGGAACCAATTCAGTATTAACTTCAGATTGGATCTAGGAGTATAATGCTGGTTTTGTTTTTGTCTAAAGATCTTTTTGATATCCATCTTCTCCCTCGTGATCTCTATTGCTTTCATTCATGATAGAATCCTGACCCTCATTCTGTGTAGGAACTTCTACATTTTCTCTATCATAAACTCTATTTTCATCGCCTATATCCTCTTCAAGATTTATAATTTCAACATTTTGAGGAATTTCCCCATGTTTTTCTCTTCTATGTTCAACATTCTCCTTTTCGACAATAATTTCTTTGAAAATAGCTACATTTTGACCTCTTTGAGCAAGGTCATTTAGATCATCAGTAATTCCAATTTGAACATTTTTTTTTTTGATTGGTAGAAAGGGTTTTGAAAGGTCCCTGAACCTTGTACAAGAGAGATTACAATAAATCCAAATCGATCAAGGTGGTCCAAGAAGAGAGGAATAGAAAGTTGGCAAACCTCCACCCTAGGGAAGGTGTCGTGAAATCGTGACCAAAATGGTGATGTCACAAAATCGCGACAAGAAGCGCTGTAGAAGCCGAAGGAAGAAAAGAAGTCGTGAAAATGCGACAAGAATTGCCATCGGAGCTGAAGAAGGAAAGAAGTCACGATATCGCGACATGTTGCAAAGTGTCGCGATATCGCGACAAGTTGCAGGGTTGGAGCCGATCGAGAAGAAGAGTCGCGAAATCGTGACAAGAAAAAGAAGTCGTGAAATCGCTACAAGAATTGAAAACGCTGTCGAAGAGAAAAGGTGTCATGAAATCGCGATAAGAATGCAGACTGCAGCCGAAATAGAAAATGAGCCCCGAAATCACGTCGAAAGTGGAAGCCTGCTGCCAAGAATAAAAGGTGTCGTGAAATCGTGACAAAAAGGAAGACCTCTATTGGAGAGAAAAATGGTCACGATATCGTGACAAGGATGAGAGTCCGCCGTTGGAGAGAAAAAAGGTCGCGATATCGCGACAACCTGGAAGCCCGCCGTTGGAGAGGAAAAAGGTCACGAAATTTGAGCATTTTCTTGTTCAATAATCTCTGGATTTAGAACATTACCTTCATCATTATGAACAATTTTCTCACCATCTGGAGCAGTTCCAATATTATCAACATCATTATCTTGAGCAATTTGCTCATTATTTGGAATTTTTTCAATATTTTGTTTCTCTTTTTCTTGATTTTTTGCTATAGAATTTAGCCTCTTCCTCTTAATACAAAGAGGTTCTTCGTCATATTTTGTATTTGAGTTTGAAGGGGGAACGAACTTCACAGTTTTAGAAGTTGTAGTTTTACATTTCAATGAATCAACACCTAGTACCAGTTTTTTTCCTCTCCTTTCAGACTATAAGGGTTTAGTGATCCCTTGCCCTTCTTTTCCTAGGCCTTTGCCTTCATATCCCATCTTCAGCATCATCTGAGTAGCTTTCCCATATGCTTTTCCTTGCTCTTTTGTGAAGACATCATCAGTGGCCCTTTTCTTTGAAGTTCTAAGCCTAGTTTGTGCTTGAGCTAATGGTTTCTCAACTACAACTTTCTTACCTTTACCCTGGTCAATATTCTATTTTTTTGTAGCTTCAGGACTTGCTTCCTTGTTGCTGCCAATGCTAGGAGGTATCTTCATAGGAAAAACCCCTGACCAGGAATCTTGATAATGATCATAACATACTAAAAATTCAAGATCATTTTTTATAGGGTACCTTGAATCAATCATATTTGTTTGCACTCTCATAGTCCACCATTCATGAATCTTTCCCACCATCCAATATGCACCTTTCTTCTGCATTCTAGAAATGGTGTTTTCATCTAACACATATTTTGAATTGTTCTCAGGGTCATAATACATTACATGTTCATAAAAATCATGCCAAGGAGGCAACGGTTGCATTCTTTCCACATGCCATTCTAGTGCATCATCTTCATTATTATTTCTATAGGCTTCAATATCTGGTCTGATGGATGCATGATAAATCTTCATTGGGATTCTATTTAAAATTACTCGTCTTTCTGCAAATCTATTTATAGGGTCATATTTCCATCTCTGAGGTATTTCAATTAACCCCAATTCTCTCAGAGCTTGAGTAATCTATTCATGTTGACCCTTCTTAGAAATAATAATACCCTCAAATTGAAAAGGCATAGTACAAGTACCAGTTTTACCTATACCTGTGCCATATTTGACATTAATTTATTCAGTTTGTCTTACATATTCCAAAGCAAATAACTTATCAATAACATAATGGGGAAGTAAGAAAGGTTTTCCAGTAAACCCATATAACCTAATGACAACCCCTTGGGTGAGAATAAACCAGTCACCCTCTTTAGCATGCTTATTCTGTAAAACTTTTTCAGCTTTTGGGGTTAATCTTCTAATTTCTCCATACATTATTCTTAGAGATGGACCCAAAAATTCCCTATTAAAATCGTAATATGATTATGTTTTGTGCAATACATTGGTCCACTCATATACTGGTAAGGTTCTCCCTTTTTCATCTTTATCATTTACAGAAATAAAAGCTAGCTCCTTAGCCATAAAATAAAAGAACAACCACACCAAGTACGAAGAAAAATGGAAAGAAAATTGAGACCCCTTCTTTATTGCAGATAATCCTTCATGAATTTCTCTAAAAAGATACCTCGGTCAGTCAAAAAATAAAGGTCTAACACTTTTATCCATGACTGAAGAGTCATAATTTTTTGGGTTTGATAGGCAATTGACTAAGGCAATATGCCACCCATGAAATTTCTCATTAATCTTCAATCCAGCCACCATAGCCAATATAGAAAATAATTCTGGGTTTTTGAACTCTGCTAGGTGGATGGGGGTTTCGGGCATATTTCCTCTGGTAGGTGGGTTTTTTAGCTGTATACTGAGGAAATTCTTCATATTTTTAGAAGGCACAAAATATTTTGCTTGGTCATCTGGGTTAAAAGCCTTAGGCTCAAGGTTAGGTACATATCCAACGGTGAAAGCAAAAATAAAAGCATTCGTACTTAAAGTAAAAAGCAATCTCCCTCTATAATCCCTAACAACTTTCTTTTTCTCATCATAAAAATTTGTGATTTCTTTGACCAATTCAGGACAAGGATGCACAGGAATGTAAACATACCAGTATAGTAATGAATGGAAAGAAAAAGTGGCAGGAGAAGACATAGTAATGCTAGTAGCCATTCTATCTTCAATATCTCTTCGAATTTTTGTTGGGTCTTTCCATGTTACCATTGTGTCACCGATTCTAGCATCCCTGTCGATAAATTTTTCACCCATGTCTTCTCCACATCTTACTATTGAAGGTGTAGAAGATGAACCCACCATTGTTGTTTTCTGATTATTCTTTTTTGGGCCATGAGAGACTATCACACTGAGCTTGTCTAAACTGAACTCGAATTAGGAAAAATAGGAATAGAAAGTGGTACAACAGATTTTACTCAGGAGTAAAATTAGGGTTTTTTTTTACGTCAATTAGAACAGATATGCATGATTTACATTAATTGCGGTTGGTGGGCTAGATTTTCTTGAATCCCCTATGCACCTTGTTTCTACCACCTTTTCAAATGTTTCAAAAATCCGGCCAATGATTATCCACTGTATACAAATAAATATTACGCTTACCAAAGCTTCTCCTATTTGCAAAGGTGGTTCCTTTCTCCCAATCATCAAAAAGCCACGTGGCAAATTTTGAATTTCTTTCGGTAGCTGACCATCAATCTTATTAAATGAAAATAATGCTTATCGAGGCTTCTTCTATTCTCGAAAGTAGTTCTTTCCCTCCAATCATCGAAAAACTACGTGACGATTTCAAATTTAAGCCGTTATACCCGACAATATAGCACTTTCCAATTTTATCTTCTTCTTGCTGGTAAACTCTGGTTGGTTGTGGGATGATGACAAAAACCTTTCATAAACTAGAAACAACTTAGGGAAATATTTACAAACTTATTATAATGTACATACTATACATAAAATTCTTTCTTTTTCTCTATTTGAAATAGAGCTTTAAGTGAAAAGCATTCATTGTTATGGGTAAAATCATACCTTGCTGATCTTTCAGTTGAAAAGAATTAAATTACCTTTCAAAAATTATTTCAAAAGGGCCTTCCCAAAATGCATAAAATTTATCATGGTTGCCTGGCTTAGCTTTTTTCACATTCCATTTCAAAACTAGGTCCCCCACCTTAAATTTTCTGAAGGTGGTCTTCTTATTGAACCATCCCTCTGTGTATGCCATATGTTTATGATGATGATTATAGGCTTGTTCCCTCTGTTCTTCCAGTTGTAGAAGCTGCATCAACCGGGCATCCATTGGTTGACCTCCTTCTTCATTCATCTGATTAAGTAACTTTAGTGCTAGTATTTCCATATGTATAGGCAAAATAGCCTCTTTACCATAGACTAAAGAATAGGGTGATGTATTAATAGATTTCTTAATTGAAATCCTATCAGCCCATAGTGCTTGATTGATCAAGGAATGTCAGCTTCTCTTGTTATCTTCTAGTGTTCTTTTCAGGATTCTGAGGAGGTTTTTATTTGTAGACTCAACTAGACCATTACCCTATGGATAGTAGTTGGAAGAGATCTTCAAATATATGTCATATCTACTAGTAAACTCAATCATTTTAGCTTCAATGAAAGCTGATCCATTATCTGTAATTAGTGAATCTAGTACACCAAACCTTGTAATCAATCTTTCCACAAACTCAATTACAACTTCTTGATCAACTTTCTTAGTGGGGATGGCTTCAACCCATTTAGTGAAATAGTCTATGGTAGTAAGTATATACTTGTGGCCAGCTGATGAATTAGGTTCTATTATCCCAACAAAATCTAACCCCCACTATTGGAAGGGTTCTTCAACTTGGATAGACTTTAAGGGCATAGGGGCATTTATGTTCCTCCCTACATATCTTTGACACTGCTCACAACTCTTAGTTACTTTGTAAGTGTCTAAAAAAATAGAAGGCTAGTAACAACCTACTCTAAGTATTTTCAAAGCAGTGGATCTTCCTGAATAATGTCCTCCAGAGAGACCTCCATGAAACTCTTTCAACACTTTTTGTTTCTTATCTTCTCCTATGCACTTCAAAAGTACACCATCTATATTTTTTCTATACAACCCTTCTGATTGAAGGGTGTACTTCAATGCTTGTGCTCTATACCTTCTTCTTTGTGAAGCATTCAGATTATCAAGACACATCCCAGTCTGAAATTACTTCACAAGGTCATCAATCCAATCAGTATTTTCCAGACTTTGATCTGATTCTATATTTGCCATTACACTTTGGTGCTCCACATGATCATTTGCAACCTTCTTGGCTAATTATTGACACATGGCTCTACCTCTTACTATTTTTGTTGGATGTATTTCTACATCATATTCTTGTATCTTAGTCACCCAACCAGCTCTCTTTTCGCCAAGTTTCCCTTGTATTATAAAATTCCTGATATCAGGATGAATCACATAAACGATGATCCTGCTCTGTGATAGAAAGTGTTTAAATTTATTCAAGGATTTCATGACAGCATACACTTGCTTCTCGATAAAGTTGTATCTCTCTTCATGATCATGCATGGTGGAACTCAGAAAATCTATGGGTCTTTCTTCATTGTCTGCCCCTTTTGTGTGAGGACTGCAGCATAACTTTCTTGTTCACCAACAACATATAGGATGAAACCTCGGGAGTAGTCAGGGTTAATCAACATAGGTGCCTGAGCTATTTCTTCTAGAATATTCCTGAAAGCATTCTTCCTTGGATCTATCCATTTGAAAGGTGCATCCTTTTTCAACAATTCGGTCATTGGTTTAAAAATCTATGCAAAATATGCAATAAATTTACACACAAAATTTATTTTTCCAAAGAAATATTGCAAGCCTTTCTTGTTAACTAGTAAGGGAAGTTCTAAAAGTGCTTTCACTCTATCAGGATCAATGGCTAATCCAACTTTAGAGATGACATGACCAAGTAGGATACCTTCTTCTACATCGAATATGGATTTCTTTGGGTTCAAATATATTCCAAATTCCCTGCATCTTTCAAAAACTTTTTCAAGGTGTGTTACATGATCTTCCTTATGATGAGAAAAAACTATCATGTCATCTAAATAGATGACTATGATTTTGTTAGCAAGTTCACCAAAAGCCACATCCATTGCCCTTTGGAAGGTTTCTCCAGCGTTAGACAAGCCGAAAGGCATCCTTTGATAGGAAAATGTTCCCCATTTTGTGGTAAAGGTAGTATTATATTGATCTTCATCTCTAACCCATACCTAATTATACCCAAAAAAACCATCTAGCAAAGAGAACATTTCTGCCCCTGCAACTATGTGTAAAATTTGGTCAATCTATGGGAGGGGATAATGATCCTTGAGTGAGGCTCTGTTCAAATTTTTGAAATCCACACATAATATAATGTCTCCATTTTTCTTCCTGACTGGAACCAAGTTCGCCACCTAGGTAGAATGTTTAATAGGATACACTATTTTAGCTTGAAGGAGTTTTAACAATTCTTGCTTCATCAGAGCTTCTATATTTGGATTTATAGGTCTTTGCTTTTTCCTGAAAGGTTTGGCTCCTTCCTCTAATTCAATGGTGTGTTGAATAATCTCTTTCTTGTACACTTTTAGATCATTGTACACCCAAGCTATGATATCTAGAAATTTCTTACATAATTTTTTGATTTGGTTCAACTCTTCCACTGTACAACTAACTCTAACTTTAATCATTTTTCCTGGTTCTAGCTCAACTTCTTTATACCGGTGCTTATCAAATTTTATTTTATGGCCTATTGCCCTATCATTATTATCAAAAAGACTCTCAAGGGTGATAAGTCCCTTGGGGATATGATTATTTTTTAACTAAATCAACTCTTCTTCTTCTTCATCTTGCAACATCCTGTCACTCGAGCAATTCATTTCATAGATTAAAAAATCTAATATTTGCTCATCATTTTCAAAAAATTGCTAGAAGATATTTTTGTCTGGCACTAAGGGTCTATATATGAGTCTAACCATCTTGGATTTATGGATAACATTGCTAATGGGACAGAAATTTTCTCCCACTGATGCCAATAAATATGCATGGGTATTCTGTTCTCTAGGAATAGACTTCATATTTAGAGCCTCAAAGGCTTCTAAAAGGTCCCACACTTTATTTCTATAAGCCTTTAAATAGTGTTTTTTACTGATACATTTTCTCATGACTTGATTCACGATAAGTTTTGAATCTCCATAAATTAGTAGTTGTTTAACCCCCAATTTCTCAGCTTTCCTCAATCCCAAGAAAAGTGCTTCATACTCTGTCGTGTTATTGGTGCAACTCCATGTCAACCTGTAAGAGAAAATTATTTCCTTCCCCATGGGAGAAATAAAAACTATTCTAGCACTAGCTCCATTCTTACACCTAGCTCCATCGAAGAATAACTTCCAAAGCTGACTAGTAGAATTGTCTTCTTTAGGAGCGGGTGCCAATTACTTTTTTGGTTTTTCAATGGAATAACTTCCCATTTCTATTTCTATCATGGCATTGAAATATTTCATAGAAAACTGATCTTCTACTTGAAGATCTTCTAAGGTTTCTTCCATTAGATCAACTTCTCCAATTTCTTTAGTCATCATATTTACGGTGCCAGCTTCCCCTATATTTTCTACATGAAAAGTAGATGGTTTCTCATTAAATATTTTGATCCTTTTACCTTTGAAAGGTATCTCTAAATGTGAGTAGTCTAGAGATAGGTATCCTCCTATATTTTCTATGAATTATCTTAATAAACATATACCAAAGTATGGTGCTAAATCTACCACTACCACTTCTTGTATGACCACCATTTGAGGCATCCTGTGGAGTTGTATGGGAATGTCTTTAATTACTCCTACAGTTTTAACTGGAGTACCATCTAACTGTAGAAATCCTAGATTAATCCTAGTATACTCCATCCCCATAATGTCACATACTGCTTTGGGTATCACTGTAGTAGCAACACTTGAATCTATCATGTAGTTGTGTACAACCCACCCTTCCATTTGAAGAGATAAATAGAAGGGAGGTGGTCTATTTTTTCCAGTGGTAGATGTTAGATTTGCTTGGACTATATTTTAATGGGAGATATGTCCTTACCTTTATTTTTCATTGTCTTTAGAGATTCCTTCAAGAGTTCAATATGACCAGGGAACTGAAGAGCATCGTACATGCTTTCCTTTGAGGAAGTCTTTTTCATTTCCTCCACTATATTGAATGAAGATGATTCAAAACTTTTTTCTCTTTACTTGGCAAAAGTGGCATACCTATTTTTGTATCCTTGAGTTGCTTCCATTATTTTTCTCTTAATCAATGAAGGAAATCTTAACCTCTCCTTACCTTGATCTTGAGTCTCAGTTTCCTTCCGTGGAGTGAACTCCTTATGTATTTCTGGACCTTGGCTTTGGGTAGGAACCTGAGGTCTTTTCTCATAGGAAGAATCTCTTTTGGGTGTTGCTTTAGGAGCTGGGGGAAAACTTAGAGGTTGAAGCTCTTGAGGATCCACTTGCAGAGGTTTTTTACCTGATCTGGTTAAAATCGCAACTTGTTCTACTATAGGCATCATGAAATTATGGTCAGTTTATCTAATCATATTTACATGATCTTTCATGTTTTTCTCTACTTTCTCAATAGCTACATTCTGTACATAATGTTTATGGATCATACATGAACTTTCTCCATGTGGATCATTACATGTGGTACACTAGTAATCAGAATTTGTAGGAGGAACTATAGCCTCCTCGGCTTCATTTGCATAAATGAAATTTGATCTTTCCTGCCCTCTATTACTTGAATGAGTCGCATCTCTTGTTATTTGAGGATACCTTCTTGGTTGAAATTTTCTCTCAGCCTATCTCTTCTCTTCATTGACGTCATATCATTTGCTAGATTTTTTACCGTGTCCAGTATAATAGAGAGCTGATTTTCTTGGGCTAGCTGAGGAGGTGGCGCAGGTAGTGCAAGAATAGCGGGAATAGGAGGTAATGTTGGGGAATTTTGAGGCATATGTATTACAAGAATAGATGGTTGCCCATTCCATTTTGGAAGATCTATACTCGAAAAATAGGAAGAGCTAGAAGAACTAGTACTGGGAGCTTGAGGAATATCTAGAAAAATTGGCATTATTGCTTTTGGTGGATATCTCCCAGTAGCAATAAGATCTCTCTATGCTTTGGATGCTTCTTGGTAAATAGCAGGGAAAGTGAATATTTATGATTGCCGTATTATCATGCTGATATCGGAATCAAAAGCTCTTAAATAATAATACATCGCTTGTTCTGTGGTTGGTTTCAATCCGGCATGAACTCTTTCCTAGGTGTGGCTAAAATGGATATTGAAATCAAAAATTTCCTCTTGAGGATGTTTTCTGATAATGTTGAACTAGCTAAGCAGGGAGAATGGATCTACATGTTGATTGAACTCGTCTACCAGTCTTTCCAGTGAGTTCTACCCAAGTTGCAATAGATTGAGGAGGAAGTGCTTTGTACCAATAGAGCATTTTTCCTTTTAATGAAATAACCAACAACCTGATCATCACATCTTCTTGAGTGATATTGTAAATTGTTACCAAGGTTACAACATCTAAGCAATGTTCATACATCGTTTTACCTATTCCATCATATGAAGGCAATGCCTTCAAAGTTACAGTAGGAATCGGGTTTTGGACCACCAGGTTCAGTGGACCCATGTGGTTCCATGTAAGATAAGCTAGTGGAGGAGTGGCCATTGTAGTGACTGTACTTTCCTAAACTATAGAACTATTGGTAGTTATATTTGAAGATGTATTGACAATAGGACTAGGAAAAATAGTGGGTACAAGGGTAGTAATACTAGTAGCAGGTGGGTTTGATCTAGCAGATAAAATTGGATGCACTCTTAGGCTACCAAGATATAACTCAAAGAACACAATGGGTTCTTTAGAGTTTCTTGCTTCATATATGATTATCATATAGGTAAATAATCATAAGTTCTAACCAAATAAATAGATAAGGTATCACTTAGATCTATAGCTTCGGATGGAGTCACCAGGTGATTTGATTTATATTTAAAAATATCAAAGATAAACACCAAACTTTATAGAATATTGTGGGATTTAGGATCCCATCGAGCGTGCCAAAAAATTTTGGAACAAAATCTGCCTATGGTTGTTATTTGCACCTTAATTTTATCAACATTGAGTAGACGGACTTGATCTTGAGATATTCCATCTAATATCCAAAGGAGGCTGGTTCCTTAATTACTTTTTATGGAAAAATGGAAAAGAGCATTTCTGAAAGAGAGGGAAATATAGCCAAACCTAGAGCTTTCTTATGGTATAGATTAGACAACAACCAAGACAAATGCATATACTCTAATGTTTAAGCATTTATTATATCTTCACATAGAAATCATAATTTCTTAGTGTGATTTATATGTTAGTCTTACAATGGCACTGAGAGGGGGGGTGAATCAGTGTAGTTCTTTAAACTTGAAATTACAGCTCTTAAAACTGAAATAATGAAACCTTAAAACTAGATAAAGCAAGTATCACAAGAGAACAATCACACAACACAAGATTTAACGAGGTTCACCAATTTGGCTACTTTCTCAAGAATGACTGCTTGGACTACCATCCAAATCTAGCCTTTGCAAAGAACCAACTTTACAATCAATTTACCAGCACCAACTGGAAGGAGCACCAACCCCTGATTTATCTACACCAACAAAAAGGAGCACCAACCCCTGATTTACCAGCACCAACTGGAAGGAGCACCAACCCCTTATTTATCTACACCAACAGAAAGGAGCACCAACCCCTGATGCCAAGCTACAACCTAGACTTTAATTTGAATCAATAAGTTTAACAAAAAATACCTTCACTTTTACAAGACCCTGACTGGTCTACTTCACCTTTGCATTCTCTGCGCACTCTGCTCTCTCTGCGCAATCACTTCACAAACTCTACTTCATCACAGTCAAAATTCATGATCGTCTTCTCCCTTTTGTGCACTTTGCTTTCTTTGCAAGTTTCACACGACTTGCTCTCTGCGCACTACGACCGAACTTCACTCACTTTGCACACTTCGCCATCATCTCGCCGCTTTTGCACTCTTACGGTCGCATTTCACACTTTGACTTGCATTCGATGACTAATTCAACACACCTCAATTCTCCAAATAGCCCTGCTTTTATAACAACATTTTCATTATGAAAACCCTAATCTTAGTCAGCTGAAAACCCTGGTCTTAGTCAGTTGTAAACCCTAATCTTTGTCGACTGCAAACCCTAATATTCATCGGCTTACATCGGTCTTCGTTGGCTTCAACTACCCCTGTAACTATTCTGTTGTTGTTGCCGTGAAAACACAACTTATCGCGATATCGTGACATTTTTTCGTCCGTATGCTTTCTCTTAGCTTTGGCCCTCGAGAATATAACATGTAGCAATATCGCAACACTTTTTTGTCCGTACACTTTCTCTTAGCTTTGGCCCGCGAGAATACATGTAGCGATATCGCGACACTTTCGCCTCCTTGCTACTTTTCTTGGCTTGCACCTGCGAAAACATAACATGTCGCGATATCGTGACACTTTTTCTCCTTAGCGCTTTATCTTGCCTTCGGGTCGTGAGAACGCAACATGTCGCGATATTGCGACACTTTTTCTCCTTAGCACCTTCTCTTGACTTTGGGTCATGAAAACGCGACATGTCGCGATATCGCGACACTTTTTCTCCTTAGGGATTTTTCTTGCCTTCGGGTCGTGAAAACGCGACATGTCACAATATCATGACACTTTTTCTCCTTAATGATTTTTCTTGCCTTCGGGTCGTGAAAATGTGACATGTCATGATATCGCGACACTTTTCCTCCTTAGCGCTTTCTCTTGCATTCGGGTCATGAAAATGTGACATGTCACGATATCGCGACACTTTTTTTCCTTGCCTCGTATTCTTTCAACATGTCGCGAAATCGTGACACTTTTTCTACTTGCCTCTTTTTCTTTCAACATGTCACAAAATTATGACAGTTTTTCTTTCTTCTTCTCTCTCTTCCAACATGTCGCGAAATCGTGACATTTTTTCTTTCTTCTTATTTCTCTTCCAACATGTCATGAAATCGTGACAGTTTTTCTTTCTTCTTCTCTCTCTTCCAACATGTCGCGAAATCACGACAGTTTTTCTTTCTTCTTCTCTCTCTTCCAACATGTCGCAAAATTGCGACAGTTTTTCTTTCTTCTTCTCTCTCTTCCAACATGTCGCGAAATCACGATAGTTTTTTCTTTCTTCTTCTCTCTCTTCCAACATGTCACGAAATCGTGACAATTTTTCTTGCCTGTTGTATATGTCACGATATCGTGACACCTTTATTACTTGTCTTTTTCTTTGATCTTTTGCAAGTGGTACACTTCGGACTTCTTGGAAAATCATTGTACATACTCCAAGTAACCTTTGAACTCTTGTCTTCTGCATCTGACTAGCTTTTGAACTTCTTGTCCACTACATCAACAAATCTGTCTGACTGTGTTAACAACAATGACAATATTGTTTGCTGCACCTTGCTCAACAATCTACCCAATTGTTGGCAACACATGTGCAATTTTCCTATAATTCTTCTCCCCCTTTGACAATAATACCAAAGGGCTGCTGAAGACTCCCCCTGAGTCTATGCACAACATTCTTAGGCACAAATTATTACAGTTAGCAAAAATTACAAACATGAGCAAAAATATAAACAAATACATAAATGCTCCCCCTGAGAATGTGATCCTGATAGCTAGTCAATTCTTGGGAAACGTGACCATTCCACAATCTGTTGTTGGAATGAAAATCCAACTTAACCTCACTTTCTGCAACTTTCTCCTACGTACAACACTCAGTCGCTGTAATATATTCTACCTCTGCTGTGGATAAGGAAACTGACTCTTGTTTCTTACTGTTCTACATGACCAATTTATCTCCAAGATAGAATGCACCTCCACTGGTACTCTTTCTGTCATCTACACATCCTGCCCAATATGCATCTTTAGGATACCATAACCCATACTCCATAGTACCTTTGTGATATTATAGAAGACTCTGTCTCTTTGCTGCACTGATTGGTGGACCTCTTCTTCACTTGAAGAATCCTCACTCAAATCTATCTTCAAATGTGTTGGTTGCTATATTTCTATCCATTGAGACTCTGACCTCTGTACTCTGTCACCTCCAAAGCTTAGTCAATAGGCTCACTAAGAACCTTATCAATAGGCTCACACAGAACCTGCTTAACAAGCTCACATAGAACTTGTCCAATGTTGAATAACAAGCTCATAAAAAAACTTGTCCAAATCTGCTTCACCAAGCTCACTAAGAACTTGTCCGAATTTTCTCTAGCAATTTCACCAAGAACTTGCCCAAATATGCTCTAGAAATTTGTCCCAGCATTGTCCTCAAATATTTACCAAAGGCCTTCTCAAAGGCTCAATCAATCATGCTCAATAAGTACTCAAAATGAACTCAATAATGAATGGCGATCTCAAATCAAATCCACTTCATAAAACTTAAAAAATCACTTCACACATAACTTGACTAGGCTCAATCAAATCAAATCAACCAATCATCACAAGGGACAACTCTCTCTCACACAACCCTAGTCCAAGTATGTATCAACCAACTCAAATAATTCCAACAATGCTCAACCACAAATATCACATAACAATGATATTCATGTTCTTTTCTAACTCAAGTTATTTCACAACCAATGGGCTTAAACCACTATGCTTATAACACAAGGTTCAAACACAATTCTCAATTCATAAAACCTTGATGCATTCAACCAACTACTTTTGAAAAATGAAACTACAAACAATCATTTTCCCTTCAATGATATTTTAGAAATCAACCACCATAATGTTGTCACATGAGTCTCCTTGGGATTAGCCTGAAATCGTGCTACCATGCATACTGCCTGCAAAATATCTGGTCTGATAGTTGTCAGGTACAGTAAGCTTCCAATCAAAAATGTTGATTTCACATCTGTCAACAAAATTGACAAGTGACTCACACTTGTATCGACTTTTGTCCAACACTGTATCAACACTGCAATTTTACCGCCAACTCTATGCAAGCATCAAACACTGTACCACAACACAACCAAATCCCTTTTTTTTTTTTTTTTTTCAACTTGGTCTATGTTTTCTACAGTCACCGCTGGTCACACCTTACTTTCAACTATTCGAATCAGGAGACAACATTTTGTCAAACACTTCACATCCAACTAGTGCACCTTACTCAAAATCATACTTCTGGACCTCAGATAGGTATGATTCGCAAATCAAAGTCGCTCATCTTGATGAGCTAAATATGAATCTATGATCAGACTTCAATATTTTTCACCATAGTGTCATAATAGATCTAGCAATCTTCATGTCAATGTGTAGTTCAAATACACACTGCTTTTATCGAAACACATATATGCGGCTAAGGCAACATTCTTTCACTAACAAAATTATCTGAACTGTTATAATCCTTAAATTTGGATAGTGGCAGTAAGAACCATCAACAGTACAACAATGACATATAGCAATACTACCAATAATGACAACTCTCAATTTAATCACCACCCTTCACGGCACTTCCACAAACAACTACATGAACTGAAAAACACACTTCAAAAACTATACGACAACTTCCCTGACTACTTGCCTTTCATCCTTAGGTAATCAAACAAATACATAGGAGCATTAAAATGAAACTTCAATATTGCTCCCCCTGAGGATGTGCTACCTGGAGTTGCTTAGTGCAATAGCGGAGTAGTCTCCTTCAGTCCAAGGAGACACGATTTCATTTCTTCTATCTTTCTCCAAACTTTCTTGAACTTGGGCTTGGATTTTTCAACTACATCCTTGTTTTGTACCTTTTTGTGAACTCGAACATTTCTCTTGTGTGGTTGTCTCTTGTGCATCCTTGATGAATGATTATTTTCCTTTCTTATATGTACATGATTTATTCCCTGTTTGTGTTGCGTTCTTTGCGTCTAATGAAATCTACTGTTTTGCCTTAGATTAGATACAAAAGTGCTTGGACAAAACCTTGCTATGTGCCCATGACCATTACATTGAAAACATTGTACATAGTGTTCACTCAGAAACGTAGATGTATTTCTACCAGCATAACTCTTTGATTTATCATTCAATCCATAATAAATTGCCTTGTGACCATACTGGTTGCATCTGAAACAATAGCCATAAAAAGTATTATTATGAATAGAGTGAGAGTGATAGAACCTCTTTTGTTGTGGTTGCTTTGCTATAGATCTCCTTTGATATGTTCTTCCTTTTGAATATTCAACTTCAAACTTTTCTTGCTTCGATCCTTCAACAGTGAACTTCTTCTTCTCTATAGAGTTGGAAGATGAAGGTTGTTTAGCTTCATATCCAAGACCACGCTTATCCGTGGAGCTTCTTTGTTGGCTTATCATTTTATCTAGAAAATTTGTGCTCTTCTCAAATTTGAGATTTGTATTGGCCTCTTCTAGTTGTTTCTTCAATAAAACAATCTCTTCCTCTTGTTTGCAGCAACCAATATCTTTCTCATTGATCTGTGACCTAAGAGTTTCTTCAATCCTTTTGAATTCTTCTACTTGTATTTTCAAACTGGTTATTATTTCATTTGCATCCTCAAGCTTTCTTGAGATCTCCTTATTCCTTTTTCTTTCTATCTTCAATTCATCCAGAGCTGCAATTAGTTCCTCTTTCAAATTTATTTCTGCATCAATTTCTTCTTCATCACATTCCTGTTCTTTTTCTGTTTCTTCTTTGAGTGTCATGAAAAGACCTTCACCTATTTCCTTTTTAGAATCATCCTCTATGTTCTCATTTTCACCTTCATGAATACTCCTCAGTTTGTCCCACATTTATTTTGCCGATTTACAACTCATGATCTTTACCAATTCACTGTCTACTAATCCACTCCTAATAGCTTTCTTTGCTTTTGAGTCATTCTCAAACAGGATTATTTCATCAGTCTCTTCTGGAGAAGTTATGGGTATTATGTATCCACTAACTACTGAATCCCAGATGTCGTATCCCATAGTACAAAGATATGCCTGTATCCTGATTCTCCAGATCGCATAATTTGTTCTATCAAACAAAGGTGCTTGGTTTGATAAGAAGTCTTCAAACTTTTATGGTTCAATTTTCTCTTCCACAGGAATTGAAACTGACTGAGATGCCTTTTTGGAGGAGGATCTATTCTTCTTACCCATTGCGTACTAATCCAATATCAACCCTAACTTATTTATCCTGAGAAGGGAACATGGCTCTGATACCAATTGTTAGTCTTACAATGGCACTGAGAGGGGGGTGAATCGGTGTAGTTCTTTAAACTTGAAATTATAGCTCTTAAAACTGAAATAATGAAACCTTAAAACTAGATAAAGCAAGTATCACAAGAGAAAAATCACACAACACAAGATTTAACGAGGTTCACCAATTTGGCTGCTCCTCAAGAATGACTGCTTAGACTACCATCCAAATCCAGCCTTTGCAAAGCACCAAATTTACAATCAATTTACCAGCACCAACTGGAAGGAGCACCAACCCTTGATTTATCTGCACCAACAGAAATGAGCACCAACCCCTGATTTACCAGCACCAATTGGAAGGAGCACCAACCCCTTATTTATCTACACCAATAGAAATGAGCACCAACCCCTAATGCCAAGCTGCAACCTGGACTTCAATTTGAATCAAGAAGTTTAACAGAAAATACCTTTGCTTTTATAAGACCCTAATTTGTCTACTTCACCTTTGCATTCTCTATGCACTCTGCTCTCTCTACATAATCACTTCGCAAACTCTTCTTCGTCATAGTCAAACTTCATGATCGTCTTCTCTCTTTTGTGCACTCTGCTTTCTTTGCAAGTTTCACACTTAGCACGATTCAACATGACTTGCTCTTTGCACACTACGATCAAACTTTACTCACTTTGCACACTTTGTCATCATCTCATCGCTTCTGCACTTTCTGCGCTCTTACGGCCACATTTCACACTTTGACTCACATTCGACGACTAATTCAACACACCTCAATTCTCCAAATAGCCTTGCTTTTATAACAACATTTTCATGATGAAAACCCTAATCTCAGTCGATTAAAAACCCTAGTATTAGTCGGATGCAAACCCTAATCTTCGTTGGCTACAAACCCTAATCTTCGTCGACTTACATTGGTCTTCGTCGGCTTCAACTGCCCCTGTAACTCTTCTGTTGTTGTTGCCACGAAAACACATGTCATGATATCACGACACTTTTTCGTCCATACGCTTTCTCTTAGCTTTGGCCCGCGAGAATACATGTAGTGATATCATGACACTTTTTTGTTCGTACGCTTTCTCTTAGCTTTGGCCCATGAGAATACAACATGTAGCGATATCGTGACACTTTTGCCTCCTTGCTACTTTTCTTGGCTTGCACCCACGAAAACATAACATGTCGCGATATCGCGACACTTTTGCCTTCGTACTCTCCTTTACTTTTGTCACGAAATCACGACACTTCTACCTTCTTACTTTCTCTCTCCTCCTTTAGTCGCAAAAATGCGACATGTCACGATATCACGACACTTTTTCTCCTTAGCACTTTATCTTGCCTTCGGGTCGCGAGAACGTGACATGTCGCGATATCGCGACACTTTTCCTCCTTAGCGCTTTCTATTGCCTTTGGGTCATGAAAATGTGACACTTTTCCTCCTTAGTGCTTTCTCTTGCCTTCGGGTCACGAAAACGCGACATGTCGCGATATCGCGACACTTTTTCTCCTTGCCTCGTTTTCTTTCAACATGTCATGAAATTGTGACACTTTTTCTACTTGCATCTTTTTCTTTCAACATTTCATGAAATCACGACAGTTTTTCTTTCTTCTTCTCTCTCTTCCAACATGTCGTGAAATCATGAGAGTTTTTATTTCTTCTTATTTCTCTTCCAACATGTTGTGAAATCACGACAGTTTTTCTTTCTTCTTCTCTCTCTTCCAACATGTCACGAAATCGTGACAGTTTTTCTTTCTTCTTCTCTCTCTTCCAACATGTCACAAAATCGTGATATTTTTTCTTTCTTCTTCTCTCTCTTTCGACATGTCACGAAATCATGACAGTTTTTCTTTCTTCTTCTCTCTCTTCCAACATGTCGCGAAATCATGACAATTTTTCTTTCTTCTTCTCTCTCTTCCAACATGTCATGAAATCGTAACAGTTTTTCTTGCCTACTGTATATGTCACGATATCGCGACACTTTTCTTGTATTTTTCTTTGATCTTTTGCAAGTGGTCCACTTCGGTCTTCTTGGAAAATCATTGTACATACTCTGAGTAACCTTTGAACTCTTGTCTTCTGCATCTGACTAGCTTTTGAACTTCTTGTCCACTGCATCAACAAATCTGTCTGACTATGTTGACAACAATGACAATACTATTTGTTGCACCTTGCTCAACATTATATATCTATCTAACACACATATGTATCCAATTCCAAATCCAGTAATATGGTTTATATTATGTATAAGTCCATATTTTAGAACAAACACAATATACAACTCAACAATATGAATAGAAGCAAAGAATTTAAATACATACACTTGCACACTATGAACCAGAAGCCAATAAAAGTGTAATTTTATTGCTTGTATTCAGATTACATACATCAAACCTTGTAAATTCCTAAGAGCCAAGCTCTTTTCAAGGTGCGTTTACTATCAATATGTTTTGCATGGCTTCTAATAATAAACAAAATCTAATAGCAGAAATCTAGGATTTGATACTTCTTCCACCATATTTCATCAGTCGTTGACACAAGATTTTGGAGGTATATTTATTTATTCCTAATTATATCTTTGCCAATGAAAACTCATCATGTCATGAAATCATGGCATTTCTCCATGCTTTGGTTCTTTGGAATTACTTACTAGTGAAAACTCATCATGTCACAAAATTGTGACGTCTCCTTACATTCTAGCCTTTTTGGGTTGCTTGCCGATGAAAACTCATCATGTCATGAAATCACAACGTCTCCTTGCATTATGGCCTTTTGAGCTACTTGCCGATAAAAACTCATCATGTCTCCTTGCATCCTGGCCTTTTTGAGTTGCTTGCTTGTGAAAACCTGCCATGTCACAAAATCGCGACATCCTGGTGTTGTAGTTTTATTTTATTCTCTAACCTAGAAAAAACTTGTCACGTTGCAAAATTGTGACCTTACTCATGCCTTAGTAATTTTTGTGCTTTATGTCTCAAAAATAAAACACTAATCTCATGTGATAAAACTCTACTATCTATCAAGGTAGTATTTTTAGACTAATAGGTACATGTTCCCAAGCCTAATGGAGCAATAAGCGTTTGCACTAATTTTCAAAATATTAAAAAGCATGTCCTAAGGATGATTTTCTTCTTATAAACATTGTTATTCTTGTCGACACCTACACTGGCCATGAAATGATTTCTCTCATGGATGTTTTTTCAAGGTACAACTAAATCTAAATAAATCTTGATGACCAACACAAAACAACATTCGCTACACCTTGGGGAACATTTTGTTACAAGGTAATGTTTGTTAGCCTTAAAAATGTAGATGTCACTTATCAATATGCCATGACTTACATCTTCCTTGATTACATGCATACGATAATCAAGGATTATGTGGATGATCTCTTGGAAAAATCAAAAACTTGACAATAGCACATTGGTGCATTGGAAAAATATTTTGATCAACTTCTAGAGCATAATGTAAGTTTGAACCCCAAGAAATGTGTCTTTGGTGTTACCTCTGGAAAATTTCTTGTCTCTAAAAGAGGCATTGAGATGGACCCAAACAAATTCAAGGCTATCATGGAGATGCCTCCCCAAAAAAATTTAGAGGAGTTGCATAGTTTAAAAGGAAAGATTCAATCAATCCTTCGTTTTACTACGCAACTTTCTGACAAATGTAGGTCATTAAATCACCTACTACAAAAGGGGGTGCCATTTTCATGGATAGATATGAATATAAAAAATCCTTTGATGACATTAAGAAATACCTGGTTTCTCCACCAGTATTAGCTCCTCCTTGTTTGGAGGTCCCTTTTGATATTTATGTTTTAGCAATGGACTTTACATTAGGGACAATGCTTGCACAAAAGAATGAAAACAATTGAGAGTAAGTTGTCTATTACATTAGTCAAATATTGGTAATCTAAAAAAATAGATACGCTTACATGGAAAAATTATGCTTAGTAGTGGTTTTTACCACTAATAAAATCAGATATTACATGCTTAGTCACACCACATATGTCATAGCTAGAGAAAATTCTTTGTGTTATATGATTTCTTGCACTTATAATAAAACTCGTACTGCTAAATAGATAATGCTTTTTACTAAATTTGATCTTGAGTTTATAAGCCAAAAATCCATTAAATATCAGGTCATAGCTAATCAACTTGCAGAAGCTCCACTGCTTAGTGATCATCCTTTGATTATTAAGCTCCCATATGATTCAGTATTCACTGTCACCAATAAATAATACGATGTCATTCCAAAGGAGTACATCGATATCACACTATTATTTTATGGTTCTAAGTGCAAAAAATGTCAAGGTGTTGGAGTCATGTTTCATACACCCTAGGGGGTGCCTATCCCTTGATCATTCAAACTTGAATTCCAATGCATAAACAACAATGTAGAGTATAAAGCCTTAATATTAGGTTTACAAGCAACCATAGCAATGGGTATTAAGTGCATTAGGATATTTGGTGATTCTCAAATTTTTTTCGAATAGGTAGCTGAAGAGTACCAATACAAAGATCCTATAATTAAGCTTTACCAAGAAGTAGCAATTAAATTTCTCTCTATGTTTGATTGGTATAAAATTGATAGTTTGCCACATTTGACTAATATATTTATAGATATGATTGCCTCTCTTGGATTAGTGATTCCAAAGTATACCTTAGGAGAGGTACAAACCCTTATAATTACAAATATCTCTAAATCTACAATTATCCGTGTTGAATCTAAGGATGAAAAATATGTTTGCTTTATCCATTTGGAGTCATGTAAGCCTTGGTCAGGCCAAATAATAGCCTTTATCAATTTTGGAAAACTCCCATCAGATATATCATAGACTACTAAATGCACTTTCAATCAAAAGGTAACTCATTTTAATCTCTTGGAGGATGTGCTATATAGATGTGGTTATGACAGAATCCTCCTTCATTGTCTTGAGTCTGCTAAGGCACAAAAAGCCATATATGAAGCTCATTATGGTACTTGTGATGGTTATTTTAGTGGAATGGTCATTGTAAAGTGTATTCCACATATGGTTTATTATTGGACCACAATGGAACGAGATTGTTGCACATATGTCAAACATTGTAAGTAATATCAAGAAAATGCTAATTTAAATCATGTACCATCACAAGCATTGCAACCTATTCAAAGCCTTTGACTCCTTTCCCAATGAGGTCTAGATTTAATTGGAAAAATATTTTCTTCTTCCTTGGGATAATATACATTCATCATCACAGCCACAGAATACTTCACAAAGTGGATCGAGGTAATTCCTCTAACCGGTATGATAGGACCTAAGATTGTGGAGTTTATACTTCATCATATTATTTTTCATTTTGGTATTCCTTCAAAAATCATCTCAGATAATGGTAAGTCTTTCAATAACAAGGGCGTTCAAGCACTTTGTGATAAATATAACAACCAACATATTTTCTTGACTCCTTATTACCCACAAGAAAATGGACAAGGTGAGGCTACCAATAAGACCTTAATTGCTATTCTCAAGAAATTTATTAAATTAATCATAGAGATTGGCATACATAAATTCCATTGGTATTATGGGCTTATCAAACAAGAATCCAAATACCTACTGGGGCAACACCTTTTTCATTGGTCTATGGAGTTGAAGCAATCATGCTTCTTGAGCTTGATATCCCTTCCTTGCAAATTTTATTGCAGGATTTCATAGATGATGACATTTCTAGACAAGCACGTCTTGACCAACACTTATTTATGAAAGGCGAATCAATGCTTTAGAGTATTTATGAGTATATAAAGACCACCTTAAATGTGCTTATAACACCAAAGTTCATCTACATTAATTCCAATTAGGATATTTGGTCCTTCAAGAGAATCAACAAAACACCAATACATTACCACAACTTCATGATAAATTCATGGCTAATTGGTTAGGTCCATACATTATTACTCAAAAAGTAGGTAAAGGCACTTATAGGCTTTTCAATCTAGAGGGAGTTGAAGAGCCCAAACCACTTAATGTTATACATTTGAGAGCATTCTATGCATAATGTGATTTATATATATGAATATATACATGGCTATTACACAAAAACAACATTTGCATAAAACTCATCTCATTTCACATATTGCATTTCATACACACATTTGCATAAAAATCATTTCATTTCATACACTGCATTTGCACCCTCATTTTCACATATTTCATATTTTATATTAGGGATAATTTATTCAGTTTAGATATAAATTGGTCAAATAAAGTCATGTTACCTTAATCAAGGGCACATTCAAATTTATTTCATATAGCCAAATTGTCATTAGCAAAGCCACATGCCCATAATTCCTAGGTATTTTCGGTCAGTCAAACACTCCTAGTGTTTTAAGCAAACTATAAATACATGTCAAGTTTTCTTTAGGACCAAGACACAATTTTCACTAATAAATCTTGAGTTATAGGAATTGACTCAAAAACATTCTTTAACTAAATACAAATCACACATATTAAAATATCTTATGTCAAATAGGGATAACACCATACTTGGTTTGAACCTTGAAGTAAAAATGGTAGTCCTTGCTTGTACCATCATGCAACATAGTCCACAAAAATAGTGGTTTTCAACACTATCACAAATTCAAACTAAAAAGAAAGAGTAGAGCAAAACCCCTAAAAACTCTAAATCCTTTACATCACACACCACTGATCATCAAGATGTAAGGACAATACTACATTTCTAATTATATGGTTAGGTAGTCATCCCCAAAGCCTAAATGTCAAACCCTTGGACTATGGAGCTAGTCTCCACTGGAGCTACAGATGCTTGATTGGTAGTGGAGTATGCAACATGTCTCTTTTAAATAGACCTTTGACTACACATAAGTATGATCTAGCTTCTTGATCTCATCAAGAAAAGGTCACATTCAGTTTACTCAATATGAGTTATTGAACTCACTTGCACACACATTGGTTCTTGATTACCTCAATTCATTACCATGCTCTTGATTCGATAAATGAATTCACTGCACACACATTTGGTATTAGAGAAATTAGGTAGTATTTAGTGACTTTGTTTGATACCACTAGTATGTTTGAGTCTCTACAAAATATTTAGTATTCCATATCACCATCCATATATTCTTCCATATCAACATCCATATCTTCTTCCATGTCAACATCCATGTCATTTCATGATTCTTTTCACCCCATCTTCCACAAAGATTGGTGCCCTTGATTAAACAACAATTCTAAACATGACCAAGAAAAATATAAACTATGAATGATCATTAGAACATTTACATTCCATAACTTGCATTAATAATCCGTACATATACATTACATTTTCATTAATCATCCATTATCACTTGCATCTGTACTGACCCAAATTTTTTGTGCCCTTACCTTCAGGCTAAAGGATCCGTACCCGAAATGGGGATGCGAGAAGGATGGAACAATACCTTGGACTGAGAGGCCCTTTGAGGGTCGTGCCTCTTAGGGGAGGGGTATAAGGGTGAATTTTTGATGGATGGTGGGGTTCACCAGGAAACTTTGAGTGGCAGTTTCCATGCCTAGGTTGAGAATGGTCTTGATGTGTTCATTTTATACCCAATCATTCATATTCCTAGGTTGTATAGAATTAATCTAAGCTATTATATATGAAATGTTGATTCATATGAATAAGAAAGCATTAATGAATCCTAAATACCAAGAATATACTAAATAAGAAAGAATGCACCTGATTTCGGATGTCTGATGAAGATTCTAAAGCTTGTAGGAGTCCAGATTGTCCCGAATATGACAGGATCGTCTGCAATTGTACAGAATCATCCCAAATTACAGGCGATCATCTAAAATTAGATAGGATCATCGTCGATCTGACAAATTCGTCAGAAACCTGCAATCACAAAAATAGACACCAAAAACCAAAAATGCTACTGCAAGAATAATGCAAAATGATAGAAATGACAGTATAAATGCCTAACTAATAAATTTGGATAGCAAATTAAAGGAAATGCATTGTTTTAATAAATTATTTTAACTTTATCATGCATTTATGTTAAAATGAGGTGAACTCCAAGATGTAGAATGAAAATAATCAATCTAATGCATAATAAAATAAATAAGGAGGATGAGAAATGCAAACTCAGGGCTCTGATTTCCCCCAATATAGACTACAGTTGAGATCGCCTCCAATCATACGGGATCATCACCGATATGTGACAGGATCGCCCAAAATCATCTGGAATTGCCTGCGATGATCCGAGCTTCCTCCAGCTAAAGCACAGTGAAAACCTGTAATGAAAACTTAGAACTACGAGTGCAAAGCTTAAATGGTAGGGAAAATCAACTAGGGAAAGAGTTAGGAGGAGAGCCAGGTAGGGGATCCAGGGGGTCAGGGGGATAAACTAAGAAAATCCTAGTTTATATAGGATTAGGGGGAGGTTAGGAGGTTGGGGATCATCTCAATCTGGGAGAGATATCCAACGGAGGAATCTCCAACTATGCAAACACGCTTTTGCCCAAGTTCGAGAGGCTGTTCAAACATAAGCTAATTATGAAAATTCAGTTTTGGGATGAAATTGTCTGGACGTTCCGTTTCAGATGAATTCGTCTGATCTATGATGATTTCATCTTATCAGAAATGATATCGTCCAATGGTCAAAACTCCTAAAAATGGCACAAAAAATGGGATGATCGGTTAACGAGCGGTTTCGGGGTTAAAATTCAAATTTTTATCTTTTTACTAAGGGTTTAACTGTGCAAATTTTAGGGTGCTGCATTTTGCCCCCTCTTTAGCAAATTTTTCGAAGAAAATGCGTTAAATACGAGTTCTTCATGCTTTACAAGAAAGCAAAAAAAATATTCCATTTTTTAGACGATGATTCTAGGTCAAATCGTACGACTGCTTACTATGGTGCCCCCTCCGTGTTTTTACCCAAATCGAACATTTGAGGTAAAAGTGCGGAAAAGCAGAATTTAAAAAAAAAGTTGTTTTTTAAATAAAATTAAAAAAATAGGGTAAAACCCTAATTCATTGTTACTGTTCATTTTTGCTGTTTTAGAGCTCTGCAGGAAAAATGGTGGAAACAACACACAGATCGACAGAGGTCCGACGCGGATTGCGGGTAGGGATCTAAACTTGATGAATTATGTTTTTAATTTGATTTGTGTGATTTTTAATTTAAATTTTGATTATTTTTGGGGCATCGTGGCCGTTTTTAGGCCATTGATGACGTCGGGACAAAATTGTCCCAATTTCATCGAAATCGTCCCTAGATCATCGATTTCGTCTAGGGGCAAAATCTACGAAATAGGGGCGATCCCGTCCAACAAGGGGCGATCCCCAAGTTGAGAAATCGGAGACGATTTCATCCTACCAAGGATGATTTGACTCAATTTAGTACGATATCGTCCAATAGTGGATGATATCATTTTTTTATAATATGAAATTTATTTAACTAATTTTAATGATTATTTATTAATGATTTTGGTTGTTTGATTGCTTATTTTGTAAAGGGGATTACTAAAAAAATAGGAGTGGAAATACGGGGGGCTAAGAGACGATGTATCCGTGCTCGATCAGGCAGAGCAAGACCAAATATCAGAGGCTGGGCTACAACATGTAGCAGAGATTCCAAAAATACCTATAGACATAGGGCTACTAACAACCCTAGCAGAGAGGTGGTATCTGGGGTCATCCCGCTTCTGGATACTGATAGGGGAGATGGCTCCCACTCTAAAGGATGTATGGAGTATTTTGAGGATCCCCATACATGGGAGGTTGATGAATCTTATGGCCAATCAGGGCCATGCCATGATGTGACTGTGCGGAGACCCTAGCTTCGCCCTGGAGAAGGGTGGAGTGAACATCGAGATATTGAGGCAGATGTCTGGGGCATCTTGATTGACTCAAGTTTTGGTAGGGGTAGTGGGTGGCTTACTGCTATACCACCAGAGTGGATGTAGGTTACCATGGCTACTCTCAAATGTGGTCTACGATATGAGAGACCATGGCTACAATTTTTTTTGGGGTAGTTTTGTGTTATGCTTCTTGTATAGGATCCTACACGGGGTCGTATACAAGGGAGGTCGATGTCTAGTTTTGACATTGCTACTACAGGTTTGGTGCTGGGAGCACATTACAATGCGGAGGCTAGTAGGGCTTCCACTGATAGGGGTTGACTGGGAGAGACCCCAAGTTTTCTATTGGTGGCTCCAGATAGGGTCACAGTGGTGGATAGATCTACCGATGTCTCAGAAGTTTCTAGATGACTTCATACCTGACCAGATCACCTGGAGGCTATGGAGAGAGCATCCAGGGTGGGGAGAGGACAGACAAGAGTTGGCTCGCATCAGGCGAGTCTTTTGGCTAAGGATGGAGCAGGGATAGGTAGAGCTCCACCGCTATGATTGAGTTTTGAGGTAGTTTAGTCTACAACAGGGGATCCCTTCTCTCAAAGACTACGAGTACTCCTGGACTATCTGGGATAGTACCACACTGAGCGGGGCTCTAGATATGCAACGATTCTAGAGTCAGGATGCAGATGATGCCCCTATTCAGCCAGTGGATGGGGACAACACTAGGGTCATAGATGGATATGATGCCTAGTATGCAGGCATCCACCCTCATCAGATGATGAGGGCACAAGGTCCGATGCATGCCATGGTGCAACAGATGGGGAGGTGGCACCAGGCTGCTATCGATGCAACAAGGGGTCGTAGAGGGAGGGAGCAATGATGGTCTCCTTAGGAGAGACACCAGAGAGCACCATAAGCTTTAGAGAGACTATAGCAGCTAGAGAGGAGGGAGGAGGGGCTCCCTTCTTAGTAGAGGGATATGCCACCATCGCTCAATAAGGGCAAGGGTATCGAGGTGGGGGAGAGCAATGAGATGGCGGCTCTCCAGGATAAGAATGCCTACCTCTGGGCTCAAGTGCAAACGCTATAAGATGAGGCTACATGACTCAAGGCTCAGAGTAGAGGGGTGAGCACTTGGTATTTGACGTGGTCTATTGCTCAGGATGTGTTCTACTAGGGATTATACTATCATGTGGTTCCAAAGGGGTAGAGGATACCGCTGCAAGCTAGCATTGCAGAGTTGGTCATGATGGGATCGTCGAGGATGTCCTCACGATCAACGACGAGGACCTATGATATAGCATGGAACTCTATGGGACCACCTCCTCCACACCAGGGTGGGAGATGAGATGAGGCTGAGAGCTTGAGGGCTTCTCAAGACTAGCTGTTCTTTGGTTGGACTGTATATTTTGAGAGGATTGAGTATGCTTGGGTATAGATTGTGGCATACCAATCCAGTTGTGATATGATGTACATATATTTTATATATATATATATATGATATTTTTGTGATATGACTTGTCCATATTTTTTATGATGCTTTAAGTTTTGAATTGTTGATTGATTATTCATGTAATTATGTCATTTGGAAATAGTATAATTTTATGTCAGGTTCTAAAATTTAAATGAAATAATCTGATGTAAAAAAATTGGTTGTTTGTTTGATGAAAAATAAAGGGACTTCTAACAATAATTTCAAACAACATTTTCACTGTTATAGACCATTTCATGGAGTCACCGCTCGCTAGGTTGTCAAGATAATCCTAGTATAGAAATATTGCTAAAAGTAAAAGAGTGCTTAAGAGACTGTCTTAAGACTTAGTGTTGTGATGATGAAAAATGATGATGGTGATGATTTGTTTTCATATTTTCATGAAAATATGATGCATGAAATATATTTAAAAAATATAATTTTTGCTAGGCATAAAATTCTTAAGTGTGATAATATTTTGAACAATTCCCTAGGAATTATACCATCGTTGCAAAAATTGAATGTTGACATAATGAAATGAAATAGAAAAGGTGTTCATTCTTTTTAAAGCACAATTGTGTAACATAATGATGTAAGCCATATGTTTTTATGAATTGAATGAATGGGAAATAAAATTAGAACAATGGTTTGTGCTAGGCATAGAATTATAGGTATAGATTTACACCATCATCGCGAAATCCAAAAAATAATTTTATTACATAATTGATTTTTAATTTTGAGATAAACAAAAAATATATAAGATGAGGACTTGCACTAGGCATAAATTCTGATTTAGGTTTAGGAACTTATACCATCGTTGCGAAAGTCAAAAATAATATATAAACGTGACTTTATTGCTAGATTTTTGAATATGTTGTTGAAAGAAATTTTGGTTTTTTTGAAAAAAAAAACGTATGTAATTGTTTTTATACTAGACAGATGTTCTCAAATAAGAAGATGAAATTATTCCAATATATTTGCAAAAATATTTTAAATTATCTCAAAGACAAAATTTAGATTTATAAGGAACCCTCATGTGTATATGTGAGTTCATTGACAATATTGATTTATCATAATGATACAAAATCTCTCAAATACAAATGTGTGTGCAATTGTATTGTTAATTTACTAATTTTGAGCAAGATAATTTGATACAAGTAATTTGAATTAACCAAATAAGTGTTCGTTGACCATGATTTATATGCATGTAACTGTACCAGAATACTATGTAAGTCGGGTCATCAAGAGCTAGATGATCCATAAGCGGACATAGGTCTATACAAAAGAAGGTCGCTAATGTGACAGAAATATCACCATGCTAGGAGTTACCCAAGGCCAAGTGGGTTGGGCACAAACCACCTGTTATGGGGCTTACCTCATAGTTTTCGAATAATTGAGAATTCCAGGGATTCAAGCTCATTCACCCTTCTTTTCTTTTCAAGGGGTAGGGAAAGGGATTTATTGCATTTTGCTTTTGCTTTTATTTCTCTCTTTTTTTTTTGTATTAATGCTAAAATATTGCTGCGATGGTACAAAATTATATTTTTCTTTTCTCATTTTCTTTGACTTTTCTTTTTCTTCCTATACTAGGTATGCTTGCTCGGATTGGCTATAGAGCAAGGGATTTTTATTCTGGGCAGGGGTGAGCTTGTCCTTTTGTCAATTCTCAAATATTTTAGACCATGTGCATGATAGGATAGCGGGGAAACTTTTCGCTCAAGAAACCACTTCTACTATGTAGCATCATATTGAATTTGCAATGAAATCATTTTAATGTGAAGAGATATACTTGGTTCAAATAAATAACAAGATCAATTATCTATGCTCAAAACTTTATTTAATTCAACTGTGGACTTTGATATAAGAGAGATTAATAATCATACCAAATAAAATCAAGATATTTATTCATGTGAGTGTGAAAGTGTGGGATTCCAAGTAAATGCTAATTTATCAAAAATAATAAAAAATATGACTGCAATACTTCAAGAATTGACGAGTGTAAAAATAGAAAATGTTTTTGAATATTTTGATGATTTTGATGTTTTGGATGTGTTTTATATTTTGGTTTTAATTTATGAATTGAAATAATAAATAATATTACTATTTTTTTGAAATTTTTATATGGATGACTAAAATGAAACAATATGCAAAATAACAATATATACAATGATGAAATGACCAGATTTATGCATAATAGCGTTTAAGATGCATAATGTTCATAGGTTCTTTAAGATATTTACCATCTAAGGTAGCTAATATGTATGCTCTCGAGCCAAATTTGGCAGTGATAATATATGGTCCAAGCCAATTAGGTTAAAATTTACCTTTAAGATCTTTAGTTGCATTAGTATTTTTTTATTTTCTTTTAAGACAAGGTCGTCGATCTCAAAGGATCGACGATGAACTTTCTTGAGGTATGCTTGTTTAATCTTGTTCTGATAGGCTCGAAGATGCTCCAAAGCATTGATGTGCTTCTCATCTAGGAGTTCCAGCTGACTAAATCTACCAACATGATATTCATCTCCTACTTCAGTATCTTGAAGTATTAGATCGAAATAAGGAACTTCTAATTCAAATGGAAAAACAACTTCAGTGCCATAAACCAAAACAAAATGTGAAGTGCCCATGGGAGTATGAATGTTAGTACGATAAGCCCACAAAGTAGGATATAATTGAATATGCCAATATCTGCCAGATTTATTGACCAATATTTTGAGGATTTTAATTAATGTTTTATTAGATGCTTTTGCTTGGCCATTACCTTGAGGATAATAAGGAGTGGACCAACGATGTTGAATTTTATATTGTTGAATTTTATTTTTGAAACAAGTTCCATTATCTGAGATGAGATTTGCAGGAATTCTGAACCTACAAATAATTTGATTAAAAATAAATTTGGAAACTCGAGTTCCAGTGCAAGAAGTTAAGGGCATAGCTTCAACCCACTTCGTGAAATACTCGGTGGCGGTTATGATGAATTTGTGTCCATCAAATGACACAAGATTGATTTTTCCAATGATGTCTAAGCCCCATTTTGAAAAGGTCCAAGGAGATGAAATAGCCTGCAGTTCTTGTGCAGGCGCATGGACAAGGTTAGTGTGTTTCTAGAACTTGTCACAATGGTGCACGTAATCATGTGCATCATTCTCCATGGTAGGCCAAAAATATCCTATCCTAAGGAGCTTCTTAGCAATGGCGCTACCACTAAAGTGTCCCCCATAAGATCCATCGTGGGCTTCACTCAAAGATGATCTAGATTCTTCTAGATTCAAACATCTCAGTAGGATACCTTCAAAAGATATTGTATATAATGTATTGTCAATTATTACGAAGCGACTTGATTGTCTACGTAATAACCGATGCTGGTTTCTGTTAAAACCTTAAGGGAAGGTCCCATTTTGAATAAAATTGAATATATCAGTGTACCAAAGTTCAGGAGTAGTTTCGTTGATTAGAAACACATCCAAAGGTTCTAAGCATGATTTATTTGAAGCGAGTTCTTGGAGTCGATGAATAATTATGGTAGCATATTCGTCATCTAACTCCAATGGTAAAAGAGATGCAGCTGCAGCCATAGCATCAGCCGCATGATTGCTAGTTCGAGGAATAGCTTCCAAGATAACTTGATCAAATAAAGATAATAATTGTAATACATATGCTTTATATGAATGCAATTTATCATCTCTGGTCTGATAAACATCATTAATTTGATTTATAACAAGTTGAGAATCACCTAAAACTAATAAATTTTTAATTTTTAGTGCCAAGGCAACTCGTAAGCCAAGGATTAGAGCTTCATATTCAATAATATTATTAGTACAAGCAAACATTAATTTAAAGGACAGAGGGATAAGATGTTTCTGTGGAGATATTAAAATAATACCTGCACCAGCCCCACTCATGCATCGGGCTCCATCAAAGTTTAAGGACCATTGCTCTGGATGGTCTGCCTCTAGTTTAAGGCATTCATCAGGAAACTCAATGATGAGGGGATGAGTAGACTCTAAGGGTGAAATAGCTAATTGATCTACTATGATTTGACCCTTAACAGACTTTTTTCCTATAAACATGAGTTCAAACTCGCTTAGAGAAAGAACCCACTTTGTTGTACAACCAGATAAATAAGGTTGACTCATGAGATACCGTAAAGGATCGGATTTAGCAATAACATACGTTTTCTGACTGAGCATATAATGGCGTAATTTTTGTGTAGAAAATATGACTGCTAGACATAACTTCTCTAATGCTATGTAGCGGGTTTCATAACTAATTAATGTTTTTCTAATATAATAATTAGCACGCTCTCTCTTCTCATCATCAAGTTGAGCTAACATAGCTCCTAAAGCAAAATCTAAAGTAGAAATATACAAGATAAATGTGTGATCAGGTCGAGGCAGAGAAAGCACAAGCGGGTTAAGAAGATATTGTTTGAGGAGTTCAAATGCTTCCTGACATTCATTGTCCCAATGGAAAAAGACATCCTTCTTAAGAAACTTAATAAAGGGTCTGGTTTTATTTGCCAGCTTATCGATGAAGCGACGGATAGCTTGAAGCTTACCTTGTAAACTCCGTAATTCATATATATTTGTGGGTGTGGGCATATTAGTGATAGCCGCAATCTTGAGAGGATCAATTTCGATGCCACGCAAAGAAACTATAACCCCCAATAATTTATCGGACTTAACTTTGAATATACATTTAGATGGATTCAATCGGATAAGATATTTCCTTAACCAATTAAATACTTTCCTCAAATCATCTAAATGGTCATCTTCTTCAGTAGAACGAGCTATAATGTCACCTACATAATCATGTAGTATATCATGCATCATATCATGAAAAATATAATTCATGGCTCGTTGATAGGTTGCACCTGCATTCTTCAAACCAAATGGCATCACTTTCCAACAAAATGTTCCCCAAGGGGTAATAAATGTTTTTTTAGCCTAATATTCAAGAGCTATCATGATCTTATTATAACAAAAAAATCCATCCATTAAGGATATCATTCCACTCCCAAAAGTAAAATCACTGATCTGATCCATATTGGGAAGAGGAAGATCATCTTTAGGGCACGCATCATTAATATCTCTAAAGTCTGTGCAAACCCTAACCTTAGTAGCTTCTTTCTTAGTTACTGGAACTACATTCGAGATCCATTCAACATAATCAATGGCTTGTATAAAAATAACATTTAAGAGTTTTTCTAACTCCCCTTTGACCAGTAAGGCCACTTTAGGATGAATTTTTCTAAGTTTCTGTTTAACAGGTTTAGCATCCGGATGGACTACTAGGTGATGCATAACTATAGAAGGGTCTAATCCTGGCATATCTTCATATGTCCAAGCAAAAACATCTTCATATTCTTTAATAAATGCAATGTATTTATCCTATTTTTCTTGACTCAATTCTGATCCAATGTTGATTATGTGAGGATTATCCTTAGTTCCAATGTTAATTTTTATGACATTTTCTACTTCCATGTGTAGATTTTTCTCAAAATTAGGTGGGGCGGGTGAAATGCCCAATTCTTGTAATTCTTCCAAGGTTAGTTTGGATAATTCATCTTGAGGAGTCATGGCCTCAAGTTGGGCTATAGTAGGTATAGAGTCATCAAAATAAAATTCATGATGTAATAATTCCTCAATGGAGACATCATGGAAGACATCTCCCTCCAAATCATCGTCAGATTCAGTGATCATGTCAGGGTAAGCTATAGATAGCATATTACATGTAAATGTCTTATTCATTAAATGCAAAGCATCACATTTATCCAAATAATCTTGGTAAAACATGAGTTGGTAATCATCCTCAAATGGGAAGGGCTGACCCTTACTAGGAAATAGGCCCACACCACATTGGGCGGGCCACGATTCTACCTCAAAAGGTTCTTTCATACCATTTTGGAAAGGTCCTAAACCTTTCCCTTTATATCCTAATTTAAGAATTATAGATTTGGCTTTAATATACTCATTAGTAAAATAACATCTAGCATATCTATCATAATGAGTCTTGATGTTTTTGGGTATTCTACCCGAGTCATATCCCTTATAAATAAAAGCATAGCTCCCGACTTGGTAAATACTTCCCATAGGCTGTGGGAGGCCCAAGGTATGATGATATGGTGGCAAATTATTTAAAATAAGGGAATCTTGCATAGCAGCATTCATTTTCTATGACATAATAATTTTAGATAAATCGGGTAAAAGCTCATCAGTAAGAACATAAGAGGTAGAAGGAACATTTCCTACATCTTCTGATGTGGAAACTATGCCTTTGGTGGATGTAGATGTTGTAGATATGTCGATGGATGAGTCTATTAGAGGTATAGAAGTTATAGGAGTAGAACAAGAGACATCGGTTGTGGGATTAGGATCTTTCTGAGGTCCTAATGTGTTTTTTTAGAATATGGTTGAGTTGTATGTAGAGGTGGAACCGATGGAGAAGAAGTAGATGGATTTGTGGGTGTGTTTCACAATTTTATATGGGTAATGAGAATTAGGATGTGTGGATGACAAAGCAGGGCAAAATTGAACTCCAACAGGTTCTGCCAAAGCACACATATCAAAGGGTCTAGGATCACCATGAATGGTAACCAACTGATTCTTAAATTCAAATTTAACACATTGATGTAAAGTTGAGGGAACGGCTCGCATTGCATTTATCCAAGGGTGACCCAAGAGTATATTGTACAATGCAAGGCAATGTACAATAAACATAGTTGTATCCAAGGTTCTCGGACCAACCTGCAATGGGATGGTAATAACTCCACACGTTTCTTGTGTTTCGTCATTGAAGTCTTTTATGATCATATCAGCTCTTTTCATTTCATCACTTCTAAACCCAAATCTTTGGTAGAAGTCAAAAAGTGCAAATTTTTAAAGATGAACCATTATCAATCAAGACTTTTTTAGCTGCTACATCTCCAATTAAGTCAGTAATATATAAGGGGTTATCCTTATGTAAACTATGTTGCGGTATATCTCTATCCCGAAAGTCAATACAATCAACTTCATGAGTTATTATAGTATTAGCCATGGCTTCAGGTTGATTGTCTTGTGGTACCATCATATAGCTTAATGTGAGCATTAATTCATCTCTATGGGTAGGAGAAGATCTTAAAAGATCCAAAATAGAAATTCTAGATGTAATTATTGATAGTTGCTCATTAATATTATAAGGAGGTTTAGGTTGAACATTAGGTGTTGGATTCCCTTTATTAGGAACTTTCAAAACAAATGGAGTTGATCCATCATTCTGAATTTGATCTTGTTGAGAGTTTTGAGCCTGTTGTCTAGTAACAACTCTGATGGTACCCACAATATTATTCTATAGATGATGAATGGGTCTTGGTCTAGCATTCATGGCTTGCTCATTAGAAAGTAATTGGTGAGACAATGGTCTGGTAGTGACTCTTATTGGAAATGGTTCTTCTTGGACCATATAACTTGTGATAGGGAGAATAGGATCTGATTCATCTTCAGAGCTATTCGATTGATTTGATGTGATTTCCATATCACACTTAGTATCGTATTCTGTATCATTGAGATCAGGTGTCTGGATATTGTATAGAGGCCTAGTTGTAACCATAGATAAGGTTGTGTCAAATATTTCCAAATCATGAATAGGTAAATGCCCACTAATAGTTCCTACATATTGGGTAGGAGGGGGAACATTATGATGTTCAATTTGATTAGCCACTTCCTTGCCATTTTTTGGTAAAGGATGTTGAAATATGTCCAATGAATGATTGGAATTCTGATTTTGGTTTTGGGGGATGTTATTTTGAGCATTATTAGGAGGATTTTGCTTAGGTTGAAAGTCTTGTACCTCCATCTCATTGTTATCAATCAGGTCCTGTATTTTATGTTTTAATATTTTACAAGAGTTGGTAGTGTGTCCAGGTCCTCTATGGAAGTCACAGTGTAAATCGGCTCTATATCCAGGTATAGTTGGATCAGGTTCTCGGATAGTTTGTAATTGAATCAACCTCATTCTAATAATTACGAGAGAATGGTTGATAAAGGTTGATTTAAACTAGTAAATTATCGAGGAGGTTTATCAGGAGGTTTCAGTATAAACTTCTATGTTGTCTTCATAGCATTAACATTAGCGATATTTCTACTATCAGTGACTCCATCACCCACAACTTGTTTATTTTTATATTGATTTCTGGATGTTTTCTCATTGTATTTCTTTTTAAGCTATCCTCTCCTAATGAGATCATCTTCCACTCATCTTTCTAAGTCTATAGCCTGATCGAAAGTGGTCAAAGTAGCAATTGATAATTCATAGGATAGTTGGTCTTGTAAATTATTAATAAAGATGTCCAACATCTCCCTATAAGGTAACACAAAGTGCAATTTTCCTATAAAATGTCTCCACCTAGCTAGGAAATCAGCAAAGCATTCATATTTGTCTTGTTTCAACTTGTACAAGTCTTTAATGGTCACATGTCTTTTGATGTAGGCACTAAATTGATGCACAAAAGACTCAGCAGTTTCTTTGAAATTCCTCAAAGAATTAGTGGGTAATTGATAATACCACTCTAATGCCATTCCTCCTAAAATTTTTGGGAACATTTTTAGAAATAATAAGTCATCATGTGATATATCATGACATGCTATCTTAAACATACGAAGATGCTCTATGGGATCTTCAGTTCTTTTATATATGGGCAAGACAGGCATAGGAAAATTTTTAGGATACGGCTGTGCTACAACTATAGGATCTAAAGGTTGACTACACATATCTTGATAATTATATGAGGGACGATAGGGATCTATCTGGTCCATGTAGGAAACTAACTGTTTCACCACAGTTTCAAGATTGCTAGTTTGTCCACCATGTTGGTTCGGTGGGACATAAGCATGGGATTTATGAGTGTATGACGGTGTGACATAAGGATTAGATGCTATATTGCTATTATGCAAAGTGTTTGTAGGAAGAGTATTATGAAGAGGATTTGTAATAGTACTATGTTGTATCCCAAATTGTTGGTAATTGGTGTTTGGTTTTTTTTGGGTTTTTGCTGATTTGAGGTATATTGTTCAATAGCTTGGCAAAATAGAGCAGTAAATGATGGTTTCTTTTGTACGGGAATGACCCTAGGCTTGCTAACGGGCACTTTAGATTGTTGGGTAACCTATTGTTGTTGCATTTTATGGATTATAGCGGCCATATCTAAATTGGATGGTTCAGCTTGATCACTCTCTTGATCAACAAAGGACAAGGGATTAGTGTGTGTGTGAAATACGTCTTCTAGAGTTGCTTGAGTGTCACTAATTCAATCCTTGTCCATATGGACTGCTCTATTATGAACACCAATATTAGTATTAATGAACTTCCAGAATTGTTCCATGTTTTCAAAAGTAACAGCTCCTCCCGGAGACATTTTAGGGGATGAGGATCCTTTCTAACATTTTCTTCTTGTTCATTTCTTACAGCAAGCTCTTCTTCTTGCTGGTCTAGGATTTCTTCTTCCCGAACTTGGTCTTCAGGAAGGACATCTAGGTTATTTAATGGTTTTCCTAACCAATCTTCTTCTTCTTCAGTTTTTTTTCCATTCCTAAGTCTAGGCATTGTTCTTAAACTTAGATTTCTGAATATATATATATATATATATATATATATATATATATATATATATATATATGCGATAGGTTTGAGAGGTATATATTTTAATTATATACCTACTATAAAAAGGAAATGTTTTGATTTTTGTTTTTTTTTGTTTTATTTATTTTTTATTGTTTTTGTGTTTTATAATATTATTATAAAGATAACAAATAACATTCTAGTTGCAAAAAAAATAACAATAGTACAAAAGAATGACTTAATTTTCTATAAATAATTTATGGATATCGTTGATGGGATCAAGTTCATCCTCTTCAAATTGGAAATGGTTTTTCAAAAATTTAACAAAGTGTGCTATAGTAATATGATCTGTCTCGGATTTTGACCTGTAGAAATAAAGCTCATGGCAATACTCTCGATACAACACAACTCTAGGAACTATATTCCATATTTTTCTATCCGTAAGAACGACTTCTTGATCCTCTATACAAGATAGAAACTTATGTACTACAACTGCATTCTCAAGGTATTCCTCAAAGGTGTACAATTCAGAAGACACAAGTGCTCTTTTATCGGCTAACCACCTATGGCAAGCTCTATAAAGTTCATGGTACAAAGTTACCTGATCAGGATCCAAGATTCTATCTAGGACAAACCTCTTAATTTGCCTAAGTTCTATTGATCTAGATTCAATGATACCTAATCTCCTATCAAGTTCGTCCCACAAATGTTGGACTCTATTTGTTTGAGGTACTCTAAGTACAGAAGTAATCTCTATGGCCGTTAATTGATTTTCAACATTTATGGTGATAGCTCGTATTTTATTATAATCTACCATCTAAACATGATATGCAAATTTAACTATTTGTCTAATGATTCTAGATGTTTTTAATAATAATTTTTTTTTTGATTGTTTTCAAAAGGTTTTTAGTTTCATGTCGGGTTCACCAAAATGTACTGACCCAAATTTTTTGTGCCCTTACCTTCAGGATAAAGGATCCGTGCCCGAAAGGGGGATGCGAGAAGGATGGAACAATACCTCGGATTGAGAGGCCCTTTGAAGGTGGCACATCTCGGGGGAGGGGTATAAGGGTGAATTTTCGATGGATGGTGGGGTTCACCAAGAAACTTTGAGTGGCATTTTACACAACTAGGTTGAGAATGGTCTTTATGTGTTCATTTTATACTAAATCATTCATATTCCTAGGTTGGCCAGAATGAATCTAAGCTATTCTATATGAAATGTTGATTCATATGAATACATAAAGCATGAATGAATCCTAAATACAAGGAATATACTAAATAAGAAAGAATGCACCTGATTTTGGATGTCTGATGAAGATTTTGAAGCTTGTAGGAGTCCAGATCATCCCAAATATGACAGGATCATCTGTAATTGTACAAAATCATCCCAGATTACAGGCGATCATTTGAAATCAGAAAAGATCATCGTTGATCTGACGAATTCATGATCTGAATTCGTCAGAAACCTACAATCATAGAAACAAACACCAAAAACCAAAAATTCTACTGCAAGAATAATGCAAAATGATAGAAATGATAGTATAAATGCCTAAATGATAAATATGTATAGAAAATTAAAGGAAATGCATTGTTTTAATAACTTATTTTAACTTTATCATGCATTTATGTTAAAATGAGGTGAACTCTAGGATGTAGAATGAAAATAATCAAGCTAATGCATGATAAAATAAAGGAGGATGAGAAATGCAAACTTAGGGATCTGATTGCCCCCAATCTAGACTGTATTTGAGATCACATCCAATCATAGGAGATCATCGTCGATCTATGATAGGATCTTTCGAAATCATCTGGAATCACTTGCGACGATCTGAGCTTCCTCCAGATGAAGCACAATGAAAACCTGCAATGAAAAATTAGAACTACAAGTGCAAATCTTAAATGGTAGGGAAAATCAACTAGGGAAAGAGTTAGGAGGAGATCCAGGTAGGGGATCCACGGGGTTAGGGGGATAAACTGAGAAAATCCAAGTTTATATAGGATTAGGGGGAGGTTAGGAGGTTGGGGATCATCCCAATCTAGGAGATCTCCAATGGAGGAATCTCCAACTACGCAGACACGCTTCTGCCCAAGTTGGAGAGGTTGTTGAAATAGAAGCTAATTATGAAAATTCAATTTTGGGACGAAATCATCTAGACATTTTTTTCCAGACAAATTTGTCCGATCTGGGACGATTTCGTCTGATCGGTGATGATATCATCCAATGGTTAAAACAACTCCTAAAAATGGTGTGAAAAATGGGGTGAGTGGTTAATGGGCGGTTTCGAGGTTAAAATTCAAATTTTTATCTTTTTACTAAGGGTTTAACTGTGCCAATTTTAGGGTGCTACAACATCAAAACAAAAAAAATCACACAAAAGCATAACACAAAAAGTAAAAGCTATGGATATATATATATATATATATATATATATATATATATATATATATATATCACATGTACAATGAAATTTCAAAGGCTATATACAATGGATAACCAAGGATCATATACAAAAAGTGCATCTAAGCACTACGCTAATTCCTATGAGAGGATCCTTGTGACCTTGAAGGAACCCTATACCTAGAACTATACCTAAACTCACTAGGCCTAGCTAACCCGAATATGGATGATTAGGGCGGTTCTGGAAGCCCAATTTCATGCTCCATAAACCAATCCTCCAATGACCATATATATCCCTCCTGAGACCAAAGGTGATGTACATCATGTCTCTGCATATGATGCTCCTCTAGAAGCTCTACCTAGAGCCTCATGATCCTATCCTCACCTCCACCTGCTATCATTCATACCTCCAAATCTTTTCATAATAAAGCTATATCTACCTCTATATCCACCTCCATAACCCACAGTCGAGCTATCTCCATATCCTAAGCTGCTATCATAGCATCTCAATCGGCCACCATCTCCTCCAACCTCACCATCTCACTTAATATTGGGAATCTGCTCTTCCATATCCCCTCCACACATTCCATATACTCCAAGATCTATAGCCTACTCCACTATACCCCTAGTTCACCTCCTCTAACTGCTATATTGAAGGTACCATCAATACTCAAGAGCCTCTTGGGCATCCTCAACCTCATCCCCATCACCATACCCATCCACTACCAGACTCGATACCCAAGGTAGTTCAGTTGCAAACCATACATCATACTCCTCCATAGTCCTTGCATCATCAACATAAAGGAGATACATATCCTCATCATCCTCGAGTGTGGACCTCCATGCCTCGACACATGGTAGACCTATCTCATCCCAATGATGCCTATAGAGTACTAGATCCTCAGGAAGCCCCTACATCAATATGAACTGCCACAACACCTAGGAGAATAGGATCAACTCCATCTCCTTTGTATGCCTCATAAACATCCATATAGCCTATTACACCTACTATAGATGCTCTCCATAACCTATCCACATGGCACCTCACCATAGTCAACATATCACATGAGCCACCATCAATCCAACCCATAAATCCTTGTACCACTAACTCATCCACACTTAACAACTCAACTATACCTTCTCTACCACTAGCCACCTCATTGCATAGGGCTACTCCCTATCCAATTCCATAGCTGGTAAACCCATAAGTCAAGCCACACTAAAGTGATACCAACCCCAAAATTGTAGTAGTAAACTACAACCTAGTCCATGGAACTCCCACCTTCTCACCTCATATAAATCTTGGTACACCTACGCTAATAAAGTAGGATCCCATGATACACCTGAGGTGTAGTGATCATATCGCACACCAACCCAATAAGGTTTTATGGGAACCAATAGCCAATACTATTTGGGGCCACTATGTTGGCCAAGATGAACATCACAAAAGTAGGAAGAGTGTCCAAATTCTTATCCACATACATGGACAAGTACATAATCCCTCCACCTATCACCTCCACACTCTCCCATCCATACCCAAAAATGCATCTTAACTCTTGTTTCTTTTTGTGTCCAACATTCATACGCAAGCCCTCCATTGGCAACTTGAGGATGTAGTATACACCCTCAACTATCATAGTCACCTCACTAGTAAGTAGAAAAAATATCCCCCTATCTAGATCTCATATCTCTACCAAGGTAGAGAGATACCATCGTCCACCCTCACCACATCTATCTTGGTTGCCCTAGCCAGCCCAACTGCCTCCAACCAATCCCACTTGTCCTACCATAGCATCTTCCTCATATTGGATATGAGAGGTGAGAATCGATGTTGAGCCTCCAAAATATTCAACTGCAACACACTATAAATAATTAATGTCACATACATTGCATTATTAAAAAAAAAAGAGAAAACAAATTTTTGCACAAAGAAAATTAAAGTAAATTCAAAAGAACTTACATTGGAAAAATGTAAACCTAATCTTGCATCTACTTCCTTTTCTGCCATAGCTTTTGTAGCTCACCAACCACTCACTTCACTCCACTCACTTCACTTCACTCCCTCAGATGTAGCTTTTGAAATTTGTGGATGCATAAATGAGCTTGATTGCTCCTTTATAGGCTACTTATAGCCTTTTCAGGTGCATTGATATGTCCATGGGTGCTTCCTAGCACATTAACGTGCCTCCCTACATTTGGAAAAGTGCCAAACTCTAGAAAAAATTTACACAAACAATAAGCATCGATCGGCGTCTGGTGTCAACTTTAACAAAAATAGCAAACTGATCTAAAAAGATATCTTACCTCCACCAAATTATTTCAAATTGCATCCATACATCAAATTCATCATAATATCATGTTTTGTGAAAACTAAAATTTATTTGGAGTCATAATTTTTGCTTGCGACCAAAAGTCATAAAATCACATTACAAGTTACAAAACAATCCAAATTTTTACAAAATAACCATTCCATCATTGCACTCATTCACACATCATATTCCAATCATTACATTCATAAATTTTATAGGTTTAGAAATTTTAAGTGAATCTCATATCTAGTGGTCTATTCTATCTCCTTGGCGATTGCAGTGATTTGCATCCTTGCAATTTGGTAAGATGGGTAAACTGCCATAAGGAAACTTGGTCATTTTCATCATCTAATATCTCATTGTTAAAAAAAATCAATTTTGGTACTTCATCATTTGAGTGAAAATATGGTAAGACCAATTTGCTCAAAAGTATTCATTGATGGCCTAGTTCGTGGGGCTTGAAATGGACAAATTTATAAGTCATCATTTATTTTTCATAACAATAATAATGGAAACTAGCATTAGCTAGGGTGATTGATTTTGAACATAGGAATTGTCTAACAATCACTAGCTGGCCCTCCAAAGTTGACTCATTTTATTTCATTTTCATCACATTGCATATCAATGATGTCGAAAGGCACATTCTTCAACAACATGGAATCACCCCAAACATGGGTTAACCACATTTGATTTTGATTTTCCCACAACATGATACATCATACATGATCATGGCATCTACACTTGGAAAAAACCCCTTTTCTTTGTTAGGGCAAAAACAAAATCAATCACTTGCATATTTCAACAACCCCCTTCCACCATTGGGGCAAAAATGACATCATATTTACATCATTCATACAATCATTTACACTCATCTATCAATTGGCTCATGAGATGCATCCATCACTCATTCACCAATTGAGGGGGTAAGCTACATAATCAAAATTATTTTATCTCCAAGCTCATATTTGCATTTCAATAGGAAGAAGCTACTTCTACATCAGGCCAAAACCAAGTGTCTTGTATTTTTGTACCACATTATGTTTCACGCAACATGGTACAAAAGGGGCATCTTTAGACATAAAAATATAGCCACATGTCATCCATCCATGGTTTCCCACCACATTTATCCATTATTTATATATATTTATATATATTTGTTTAAATTTTATATATTTTATTTATATATTTAATAAATATATGTATATTTATATGAATTAATCCCAGCCATCCATCATGATTTAATCCCAACCATTCATGTGCCTTAATCCATACCACCTACCTAGATTTAATCTCCACCCTCCATCACATTTTAATCTTGACCACACAAATTATGTCGTTGAAACCCTAATGTGCTCTAGGAGAGATTATAAAGAGGAGTTGTTTTTATGACTCAACCCCTATGTTTTTGGCTCTAAGAAGTTTTCTAAGTTCTCCCTAAGTCTTGAGTTCTCTAAGCACTTGTGCCCTAATTTCTCAAGCACCCAAGCCTCCTCACCACTTTTCATATTCCATCACTTACCATCGCTTTTCGTATCCACTATCGCCCACCTTGCATGAAATAGATCTACTTCTATAAAAAAAAATTTAATTCCTTGAGCACCTTTGGAAATCTCCTATCACTACAGAGCACCTATGGGCACCTTCCACCATCACATAGCACATTTGGGTGCATTCCTTCCATCATCAAGCACATCTGGGTGCCTCCTACCATCATCGAGCACCTGCGGGTATTCACAACCCTAGTGCTACAGTATAGCAATCCATTAGGTGTTGCTAGGGCATCTACGCACCAAATCATGCAAAAACAATGAAGAATAAAGATCAATAAATTAGTGTGACAAGGTAATTTATTTATTGCAAGTATTTTTTATTCTTTAGATCTATTTATAGCTTCATTTTTGCAACTAGGGTTAGTAATTTTCTTATTGAGGGCCTCACATAGTGGAGCCCTCATAGATATTATTAACTTTCTATTGTTTTTTGCTATTTGTAGGTTTTGAGATCAAGTTTATTAGAATCTATTGAAGCATTCGAGTGGTTTGGCCTACGGATATCTAAAATCACCTTACTATTGAGATCAACTCGAGCATGAAGACACCACCCTTGTTTGTTAGCTAGGGTTTTGGAGAACCCTGGAATATTGAAATCATTGTATTGTATAATAAATAATTGTAAACCCCCATTTGGGGTACACTTGGTTGTAATATCAAATATCCACCCGATAATAAGAATAAAAGTTTATTTCTATGCAATCATATATATTTATTCTACTTTGTTCATTCATTTATTTAAATATATTGTTTGGTGTTGTTCGATTTCACATCTACAATATCTATAATCTCTTTTTATCAATTATCCTTAAGTTTCATATCATGATAATAAAATATAAATAAGAAAGCATAATTTACCATTTTTTAAATTGAATATTTTTTTTTAAGTTGCATATTTCTATTTTTAAAAGTAATTTAATAACATTAAATGCTATGTATAATGTCACAACCATTTTACTATTTTAGGATTCAAATACTAAAGTCTTCCTCCTATTTACATTCCTCTTCAACTAGTTCCTTTCCTTTGGACTTTTTAATGATAATTATAAATATAAAGTATATAATCAACCCTTAAACCTAAATACTCATCCCAAAAGTATTAAATACCAAAATTTATGTACTCCCCCCTAATTTATATCCTTTAAAACATTCTAATGTATCCCCACCAACTTTTAACATATAATATATCACCTCCATATGACATATATACTTCCTCTTTGTAACATATAATCATTTATAAAAATTTAAGGAGCTATAATATATATATATATATATATATATATATATATATAATTTATCTTAGATGTTACATCATAATATATATTATGATGTAACATCTAAGATAAATTATTGTATTCAAGCATAACATATATTTATGATTGGGAGATATATACCCATTAATATTTATGAAAACATCACTTATATTACTGTAATTTAGATTTTATAAGTTGATACATCCACATTTTAATGTGGATTCTAGCTAATTCATTGTTTCATTTATTTATTTATTTTTCTAAATTTGTAACTAGATCTACACTATGGTGGTGTTGGACTAACTTATGAATAATTCTATTTTCATATTAGGTTATATTACATAACATGATTTTAGACTTATAGATAAACCTTGACTCAAAATATTAAACCAAAATGTAGTACCATTTGATCATCATTTTTATTCCTCAACTCATATATGAAAGTGATCTAAGCATCCACCATAAAGGATTATACAATAAATTTATAGATATTTGAAGTATATGTTATGGAAACCCCAAACTTTAGAGAGGAGGAAGAAATAAATGAAGGAAAATGAAAGAAACCAAGAACATATGTGATGGAGAGATTGTATTCTAAAAATAGGCAATATTAATGTACGTAGTCATTCTTATTATAGTTTAATTTTTTTTTAAGTTGTAGGGTCTTAACAAAATAAATAAGGTCTTTAGTCAGTTTCACAAATAGTTTAAGCATGATTTATTTTCTTACGATAAAAATATATCATTTTCAGTTAATTCAATTAGAAATCACATATATTCATTTGAGTCTTAAAAACTTATATAGAATAATTAATAGTTAAAAATCCAGGTGATTCTTATGAATTCAATTCAAACCCTAAGTTTTGAATTAAATATAGACAATTCTTTTCAATTTAACACAAATAATAGTCTAATCCCTAAAATATAGTCAAAAATTTTAATTGAAGCATGTTAAAATTTTAAACAGTAAAATAAAATCCCTTTCCCATGAATTCTTATCATCTTCTACAACTTTTTGTTTTAATAATATTTGTACCTTATATTTCTAATTTTAATTAAAATTATTCAACTTATTAAGTTATAAATTTTCTAAATCTTTAGCAAATAAAAATAAAAGTTATTTTATTTTGTATTTCAATAATCTCTTAAAATTTTCCAATAGGTGTATTGAGAAATATTTGCATGGATCCAATGCAAAATATTAAATACTTGAAACTAATTAGGGTATTTCTGTGGGATATTGTTTAGAAATTGGAAAATATAAGACAATATAGTTTTTGATATACCAATTAAAAAAAATCAATAAAAACTTTGTATATGTATCTAGAAATCCTATATTTTCTAAAACCTACAAAATATTGATATTTAATCTAGTACCTTTATGGAACCCCTTTACATATCACATGAATATACACAAACATGAAAAACAATCACTAAAATTTGTATTACAATTAATGGAGAGCCTCAAAACCTCCCTACATATGATAGGGATGTACTAACATAGTCTGTTCGAGTATAGAATGGCATAGAAAATTATTCTAAATGTATGCCTACCCAAAATTGACTTTATCTCCTTTCACATGCCATCTATGCATTAATCCCATTTCATTCTTAGATCAAACTACAAGCAATTAATGATAATCACAAACAATTGAGTGGATTTGTCAAATTTGTTGAGCTATATTGCATTATTTGGTATATGCTAATGTACCCCCATGGTACCTTCATGGTACATTTATAAATAGTACATTAGATTTGAGTATATAGTTTAGGGTGTGATTTATATTTCTTTTTATATAAGTGTTAATGTGTAGGAAAATCACAAGTGTCATCTAAGAGAGAATGTGCACAAGTATCTTGCATGTAAAAGTGTAAATATGTAATGTGAGGATGTGTACAAGTCTCCTAGATTAGGAGTGCATGTAATACTCCAAGAGTCATGTAGATGTGTGCAAGTGCTGTAGCATCAAGTTTCCATATAGTATGCAAGTGGCATGTTAATAAGGCAAGAGTCATGAGACTTGGCATATGGAGAGCAATAATCAAGTACTTGAAGAGTTATATTGCTATGGTTATATGATGGAGATAATTCTCCATGCGATAGAATGGAAATATGATTCATATATGATTAACTAATTGTAATAGGAAGAGAAGGAATAAATCTTGTATATATTTTGAGCCATTAATATTTTAAGTTTTCTTCATGCATAGTTCATGAATGATGTAGGCTATTTATATTCATATTTTAGTAGATAAATGAATGTTATTTCCTTTATTATAGAATCTTTGATATACATATTAATTTTCTTATATTATTCTACTCATATTATTATTACCTTGACCTTTAATATTGTGGTTATTATATATTGGATCTTGTGAAAATTGCACGATATTTTATGGTAGAAAGGATTAAAAAACCCACAAAGTCTCACTAGTGGATGTCATTATCATTTTTTTATTATGTAAAATAAGGGCTTTTGAAATGGTCTCAAAAAATTTTATAAAAGGGTCTGGAAGAGATCAAGGACAAGCCCCAACACTCAACCAAGAACAAAACCAAACTAAAAATAAATTTCTTAGGAAATGTGTTACAACAACAAAGCCAACAAGGGAGCACACAATCCTGATAAATACTAGATATGAACCATAGGAAAAACAACACCTGATTCAAATCCTAAAAATTATTGATACCCTAAGGAGGAGAGCTAGTTCTAATAACTACTTGGGATCTAACACATCCTTCCACTATTATGTCATTCCATGAATATTGTTAATGAAAGAGATCACAATTTGGAGGGAACTGAGCATTACTTAGTGTTTATCATCAAGCTTGATCAAGAAGGGCTATATGACAAGGGATTCAAGTCCCGAGGAGGGTGATAATTCTTTGGTATCCTCTAAATCTATTGATTGCTTAGAGATTTTTTTGTAGGTAAGATTTCATTGAATTATGTCATCTCCACCAAAATAGGGAAGGTTTCAATATTTAGAGCCTTTGAAGAAAGGTGCTTAGAATGATGCACACAACCTCCCTTAATGTCTCTAGGATAAACCATAACCTTACTCATAGGTGAAGACTTCCCTTTCAATAATTATAAGGGATTATTGAATTCGTTAGTCTTAGATTTAATAAAATTACTAGAGGGCCCAAAAGACAACAATGATGGATCAAAGGCTAGGGGAATTCTTTGAAATTTAATATTTGTCAATGCTTCTTCTACTGCAATGTCTTTATATTTGGCCACATATTCAAATGTTAACAATAGCAGGCCTTAATGGATTGGGTCCAACCCTTTCCCACCCGTAACATCCATTAGAGACTTATCTAGAGAGTGGTAAATAAATAAGGGGATATTCATGCATATTTTTCTCCTCTATTGATTCAAAAACATCATATGATAACTATGAGTCACTCTATAATTTATTTTAGGGTAAGGGATTCCATTATCAATGAAATAACATGATTCCAGGGAGCTTTGAGAGCCTTGGCATTAAAACCATTCTATAATTTTGGTAGATATTCCCCATGATATAGGAAATAACCTAGTTCTTTCTTAAAGAAATGCTTTGGATGATTTTGACAACCATCATCAACTAGAAGGCTAGTCACCTCACCAATTAGAGCTACCAAAAATTGGAACTCAAGCCCACCAAATTGAACCCAACCTTTTCTCCAAGAGTGCATCAACATTCTAGATAGGTCCCTGTGATGCCCATGAAAGGACTGAATACATTCTAACAGACCATATTTATGTAGGATTTTCTTAAATTCTCCATAAACCTCTAACATGCTTGGCTCTAAAGGTATCTTCATGTCATTCTATGCAGACCTTTGGCCCATTACACTTTAGCTCTCATCAATAGAAAAGAGCACCCACACAATGCTCTCACAATACTGATAGGAGATAATTACCCCGTTATACCAAAATAAATCCCTAGAGGGACCATAGACACTCAAACAACAATGTTCAATAAGAATTTTAAGATAATGGTAAGTGTTGGGAACTAAATTATATCAAGTTTTACTCAATACTATGGTTGTATATATTCCTAATTTTTGCCCAGGATTGCACTCGATAGCTACAGCTCAACACTCAACATTGGATGGACCAAAACAAAGTTTATAATCCAACCTCTAGATTAGGCTAGTTTCTTGTCAACTTAAACAATATTTTGACACAATTATGCTCACTTAGGGTTTGGAGATTAGGATAATAAAAAGTTAGGGTTAGATAAATGTGAACAATAGTGGACAGATAGGCTAACAGTATTGCACCATAATAAAAAGCTCCAAAAAATTAACCCAAAGGCACATAAATAAGACCAAAATTATCTCAAATTGGATGATTCTTCATTCATTAACACATAACAGAGAAATATTGCAGACAGTGATTTCAATATCTAGACAACGATAATCTAAATAATAGAATTCACCAATATCTAGATTCTATAGAAATGCACTTCCTAGAAAAAAATATTAATCAACAGAAATACAACTAAAGAATTTGAACCTCTGATATCAAGCATAAAGATACAAATTTTGAGGTGAAGATCAATGTAATGCTCCTTCCATTAGCTCTTGGGAATATTTACAGTAGCATAGGCAAAAACACTAGAGCCAACCCTTAAAACTGAGGGTTCAACCTCTATTTATAGTTTTGCAAAATTAAAATTAAAAAGAGCATTACAAAGATTAAATTTTGACAACGCAACAGAGAGTTCTTCCTGGCCTTAGCTTACTGGTACATCCTCCAAGAAATCCATTGCAAGTGGACCACCATGGTAGCTCGGAGCCTCTACAACTTATTGGTCGTTTGGCACAAACTAGAGTTTAGGCCATTTGAGATTACGCATCATCATTGATCCTTATTGGAAGCCATATATTGTCATTGATCTGTAACCATCTATAGTTCTATCTTATTGAAAACCCTCGATGCTTCAGCTTCTTCTCCAACTAACTGTTACAACTCTGGTGAAGAAATAACTTTAAATACTTTAGATTCTTTGACACAATCTCCACCATTGATCTCCCAAATTGTATGACTATGATTCATCTAGATATAATATTTTTATAATGATGGGGATAACATAATGCCATTCTGCTTTAAAATAGTGGTGATGTCATCCTTCTATCTTAGAAACTACAAAACGTCAATATAGATACCAAATTACTTGAAGGTCAAGCGAGATTGAATCCACTCTTTATTCTTCAAGTTCCTTCATTAACTACCATAAAGCATTCATAAATCTGCACAAAAAGATCGATGTTGTAATCCTTTCTTTAAAACTTTTGTAGATTTCATTTTGGGCTAAGCAAGTGCATTGGCACATGATCATCAATACGGATCCATCACAATGCAAAGTGACTCTTTCCCCATTCCATACTATTTTTAGAATAAAATATTCCTTATTACCATTCTAAAAAGGAGTTAGTCAAAACCATATCTCGTCGCAAATCTGCATCTACTTTGTTCATAGAATTCCGCATTGTCACCATTCTAGGTTAAATTACTCTATGTGTTCTACGAAATTGGTAATTCCAACACTTAGTTGCTCATGAAGTATTCAACATATACGACGGTCGCAAATCTACATTTTTTTCCACTGATGTCATCTCTTATTAAAAAAATTTGCGAATTTGAGATGCATCGCTAGTTCGGAGCCAAAAACAAAAGAAGTCTTTAGAAATTACTCCAAGCATGAAAAGTTACTAAGTGTCGGGTGGGCTTGTGTCTCCTATCACGGATCCGCTCCAAAATACACTATAAGGCATGTGGAATGAGGAATTTATAACTTAGGCAAAATTTGCAAAATCTTCCTAAGTATGTGGCCATTTTGGGCCTACATTCTGGCACCTCCCGGGTGGATTTTCTTGCAAAGCCAACAAACTCAGAGTCTTATCCATTCGGACTTAGGAGTCAAATATACTCATCTTCAAAAACATATTTTATAGAATAACTTCCCTATAAATACTACTCTCTAAATTTTTTGACAATCTACTTAGAGAGTAAAGGTTCATATGGAAGTTATGCCAAAAACATTTAGAATTCATTCGCTCCTATAGAGGTCATGTCAAAAATGCAGGCCTTGCTATTGTATTCAAAAACTAGACACAACTTTATTCCTTTTATAAGGCCTTATTTCAAAAACTACCTTCACACAAAATTTGTTGCTATGAAGGCTTCATGCCTTTATTTTTTATTTTTGACAATTTGTCAGGGCAAAAATAAAAAATGCCAAACTTGTGTATATGTAAAAAACAAAAAATAAGCTAAGTGTGGGCCCCTTCTAGGTCTGTAATTGCTCCATCCTGTTCTTATTATTTATGGGCCTCTTAATTGGTCTCTTTTTCATTCTCTTCTTCTTCTTCTTCTTCTTCTGGAGCAGGTGTTCTCTAATTCCTTCCTCCAGAAGTATCACCAAACAACTGAACCATCAATTTTAAATATTGTAGAGCCTGTTTCCAGGCTGCTTCAGAGGGGTTTATGTTTCTTTGAGCTTATTATAGAAATATTGTAGCTCTCCAATGTACTCATAGTTAGAAGCATTCCCTCTGTTTATCAGATCTTCCATGAGATATCTTAATCGGGTAAAATCAATAATCAATTGTACAACTTGCTCTTAGGATAGTGGCTCTTCTAGATAATCTATTCCAAACTCATCCTTAAAATTATCATCAATGCTCTGCTGGATCTCTTCCATGAATAGCAAGATGTGATCCTCCATCCATAGGCCTTTGAAGCCAACTTGAACCATTTTCTTGTTCAATTCAACAATGTCCTTAATCACCCTTTCAATCCTATCGAACAATAGCTAGGCTCTTTGAAGTATCCAGTGTTTTTTCACCATGATTATGGTAGCAAATTTGGTGAGATTCCATTATTTATTAGAAATTGGTTTAGCGGAATCATTGAGTCTACGATCAACCAACCTGTACATTTTCTCTGTTGGAATCACCATAGGCTACAACTCTCTAGTGATCTGATCTAACTCTTTATGTATATTGGAGAGTAGGTGAATGACATCATCAAGATATTCAATAAGAAGTTTAAGCCTTAAAAATTTCTCCTGGACCTCAGAAAGCAACTCTTTTCTAATATTTTTCAACTCATTCTTATAAAATCCTGAAGACTTAGCTTTCTTGATTTGAAGCTGATGCTTTAAATTCTAAATTTATTTCTAAATTTAGAATTGATTTAAATTTTTTTCAATATACATGCTTCGTCTTCTGAAAACCATCATGTTGGAAGGCTTCCAATATTCTTTGCCCAGTAATCATTTATGCTTTGAGTGGCTACCTAGACTTTTGGTATAGTGATAGGTCTTGAAATACTGGCATCCAAGGGAGATGAAGATACCAAAAATGAAAGGGTAGACTTAACTACTGATGAAAAAGGTGTGGATATAGTTACAGTAGCCTCTATGACAATAGTAGACTCTGTAACTACTGTTGTTGTTGTTAATGGTAGACTTATAGAAACCGATGCAGGACTAACCATATGATGACTGGTGATACTTGTAATATCATGTCCCATAGATGGTGGTGATGGTAACGGTGAATATGAAATGATGGTAGATGATGGAGTGGGAACCTAAGATGCTAAAAATAGAATTTGAGGTGGTTTTGATGAAACAAAAGTGACTTGTACCTCGATGGTTACTGATGACACATGTGGTTGACTACGAGAGGAAGGAGGTACTCTTGTCATATCTTCTTGATCAGAAAGGGAGGGATATTCCTTTGGGGATTCATGATGATGTAGACAAGAATAGGCTTTATAAACCATACCTTCACCTACATATGTAGGGTGCTCTAGGTCTACCTTTGTTTCTTGTTGTTGCTCCTAATGAATCAACTCTTTGCAGTAGAAATAGTTTCCTCTTCGGTAATTTCCTTTGTATATAGTCTTTTTTTCTTTGAAACTTACTTTTACCTTCCTTTTGGGGCTCTCTTACTTTTTATATGAATCAATTGAAAGGAATCCATATCACTCTTGGAATCCTCTTCGAAAACATCTCCTTGCACTACTCCAGAAAGTAATGCTTGTTCAGAAATAGGACGTAGTTCAACGGATGTTATAGGGGTAAAATAAATGGGTTTGAACTTAAAAATTTCATCCTTATTTTTCCATTCGACCTCTATGTTTTGAGGTTGACCTCCCAAAGCTAAGTGTTTAAGCCTAGATACTGCTTCTATGACTAGGGTCTTAACAACCTTTTCCACTGAATATTGCATTTTGCTCATCAGTTGAGCCACCTTAGGAAACTTCTCTACTTGCTCAATGGTAGGATGAAAATTTTTCAATATTTGGACTGCTGTCAAATGATTTTCTGGATCTTCTAGTTGAGCCCCTTGATCTATAGGTGGATGGAGGGATTCAAAGCCATTATGGGGGTTTTCAACCATAAACACTATGTTTTTGACATCCTTCTATCTACAGGTTCCAATGCTTTTATTATATCTCTTTGAAAATTCTTTATCAATATTCATTCCAAACTTGGACTTAATTTTTCCAATTTCAACCCTCATTCTCCACCAATCTGATATTTTTTCTATATTCCATGGTCCTTCTTCCTATTCTTCTTTAGCATCTTCTCCCTCAGGTGGAGGATCCTTTTTATTTGAAGTCTCTCCTTCAATATTACTAATTGTAGCCTCTGTAATATGATGACTTGGCTTCTTTTTAGGGTCAAAATCAATAATTTTCTCATAAAAATCCAACCATGGAGGTAACTCATCCATATTTGATACATTCCACTCTAAAAGAGTAGTCTCATAATTATTTTTACCCTGTTCAAAATGAGCCTTGGGCCTATTTTAAAACTTATAGGTCTTTTCTCCATTTAGGGATTTATTCCTTACAATAAAAATACCATCAGGGTCATATACCCATCTTTGGGGGATATAAAATAGACCTAACCTATCAAGGTATTGGTCAATTTATTGGCTTTGCCCCTTCTTGGTGATGGTAATGTCGTCCATAGTGCGGTGGGTAAGCAAATATTTTCTCTTTCTCCCAGAACCATAGTTCACATCGATGTACTCCACCTACCTCAGATATTCCAGGGAAAAAAGCCTCTCCATGACAAAGTGGGATAGGATAAAAGGTTTACCCATAAAACCATATAATCTAATTACCGTACCCTCTGTAAAAAAATACCATTATCCTTATTATGCACCATTTGTTCTTAGAATATACTTAGCCAAGGGTGGAAATCTAGGGAACTTTCCATACATTATCCTTAGGGAAGGTCCAACAAATTCTAAATCTATAATAATACTCACTGCTTCTCAAATTATTTGTCCAATAATAAACCAACAAGGGTTCTCCATTATTGGTTTTATCCTTGATCGAGATCCAAGGTATTCTATCCTTGATGGCACCATAGAACATCCATACCATACTTGAGCAATGCCTAAAAATAGGAGCATCAGCGCCCCCTTTCATACTTACTAGCTTCCCATGTATCCTCTATGCGAGAAAAGTTGGCCAATCAAAATAAATTACCCTAGTCCCCTTCTTTCCTGCATCTTTCTCATACATTCCTTCATTAGAAATATAATAAGTTGTAGTAATTTTCTAGTCATATACCATTTTATCAGAGTCTAAACCCTCCATACAAGCCAAAATAGAAAATAGGACGAGGTTTGCAAACTTGTTAATAGAGATAGGGACCTCAGGCAATTTTTCCTTGGTCTTAGAATCGAGTTGCTTATAAACCCATTTTTTAAATGACTCACCATCATTAGCTCGCTTCTCCAAAGAGTAAAACCCAATATTCTCGATGATCCTAAATGGCTTTGGTATTACTGGTGGTTCAGACCCTAGGGCAAAGAGTCTATGACAAAATGAGGCGGTTATATTGAAAAGGGTTTTGCCTTCAGAGATATTTACTGCTTTGGCCAATGGTTCGAAAAAATTGACTATTGCAGCTATCAACTCAGGGTAGGGATGAATAGAATAACAAATATAAAAAGATAGATAAGAAAGAATAGCACATCTACCTTCCATAGACAAAGCAACTATCTTCTTGTATCTATCGTTCACGTTTCTCCTTAGCTTAGTTCTTTCTGTGAGGACCATTTTCGTGTTTGCCATGAATTTAGCTTTGTCGAGGTACGGTACCACCATCTTTTCCTCTAGATTTTCAAACACTTGAACATCTTTCAAAGCCATTCTAATAGTGATAAGGATTGTTCTATCTATAATTCATAGCAAATCCTTCAAGATATCACTTCAATTTATTACTGCTCTACTAAATGCAAATGGCTACTAAATGAGCCTCGTGTATGCTTTTTCGTCACTTTTATTTTGGGAGCACGCGTATCTTTCACCATTAATGTATCGGTTGTGCAACCTCCTCACTGGTATACTTTCTAACTTCTAATCATTCCCTTAAGTGGCTCAATGGTGGCATTCTATATTTTCATTGGGCAATAATTCAAATTGCGTTGCCACATCATTGCACCTCTTCGGCTACTCTTTGGTTATGGCATGATTTAGTTAGCATTGAATGTAGGATCGTTCTATGATTTCCATGTCTCACAGTTGAAATCACTGCTTGGATCCACTTTGATTTTGAAACCAAAAAATTAAGAGCCGTTTGATTCTGCTAAAACTTAGAAAATTCCATGCACGAGTTTTTGTCTTGGTTTCGCTCTGCCTTGCATTAGATTCAAAAGGTTTCCATATTGGAAATGCATTTGATTTATTTTGACCATTGGCTCTCCTTTCATGCGAGATAAAAACCTTTACACCATTTTGTAGGGATCTTAGTACATTTTGATGCATATTCAAGAGCGCACGTCATTCTGGAAGACTTTACGTAGATTTGAGTGCAAAATGGAACCTTTTTGGATACTCTATCAAAGCTTAGTCATTTTTTGTAAAAAAAATTCTCTCTTTTCAAAGAAGAATGATTACAAAGTACAAAAGGAAATTAAGTTACAAAGTGCAAAAATGGGGGAAAATAATTATACGATGTATATACATGTGTTACAATGAGCTCATTCCTTACACATATTAGAGCTTGAGATGAAAACCATTCACTAGAATCGGTTGTATGTTTCCCTCCAGCTATTCCAGCTAAAATACGTTGGAATCTATGGCTTCTACTATTTTGAAAGGACCATCCCAAAAAGAATCAAACTTTTCATGCTTGCCTGCCTTTGCTCTGTCAACGTTCCATCTGAGAACTGAGTCTCCAACTTGGAATTTTCTGAATTTGGCTTTCTTATCGAACCATGCTTTGATATCTGATGAATTATTTTAAAAATTGTCATATGTTTGAGCTCTATTCTCTTCCAATTGTAGAAAATGTGTCAACCTGGTTTTCATTGGATCTTCCTCTGCATTGACAAACTTAAGTATTGGGATCTCCAAATGGATTGGTAATAGTACCTATTTTACATATACCAACGCATAAGGGGGAGTATTAATGGAATTTTTTATAGTGATCCTATCTACCCACAGAGCTTGGTCCAATAATAGGTTCCAACTTCTTTTGTTACCTTCAAGTGATTTCCTCAAAATCCTTAATAGGTTTTTATTGGTAGATTCTACAAGTCCATTACCTTGTGGATAATAATTTGAAGTATTTTTAAGAGTAATGCCATACTTGCTACCAAACTCAATATACTTGGCTCCTATGAATGCTAGGCCGTTGTCACTCACCAAGGCCTCTGGGACTCCAAACCTTGAAATCAAATTTTACAAAAGATTGATCACAACATCTTGGTCTGATTTCTTGGTAGGAATAGCCTCTACCCATTTGGTGAGATAATCTATGGTATTTAAGATAAAATTATTCTCTATTGAAGAATTAGGGTTGATAATACCTATGAAATATATCCCCCATTGTTGAAAAGGCTATTCAACTTGACTGGGATTAAGGAGGGATGAAGCATTTCTTGTCCTTCCAACATACCTCTAACATTTATCACAAGCCCGGGTGACTTTAAAAGAATCAGTGAATACAATGGGCCAATAATAGCCTGCTCTTATGGTTTTTAAATTTGTAAACCTACCTGAGCAATGTACACCAATTGATCCTCCATGGAAATCCTCCATGACCCTCTTTTGTTGGTCATCCTTTAAGCGTTTTAGAAGAATTCCATCCAAGTTTCTTTCGTACAAGATTTCTGGTAGTAATACATATTTCAAAGCATGAAGCCTATATCTCCTTATTTGGTATGCATTTAGATTGGGAGGGAATATTCTAGTTTGGAAATACCTGATCATCTAGTCAATCCAATCAAATTCTATAATTTATACTATTTCCACCTGATCTTCTTTTGTTGTTTGGCAAGTTGTTACTTCTACCAATGTTGTATATTATGTTAACCCTTGGCACAAGGCTTTACCTCTCACTAGCTTGGTGGGGTGTATTTATACATCATATTATTGGATTTTAGTAATCCATATAGCTCTTTTATCTCCTAGATCACCCTATAGGATAAAACTTCTTACATCTGGATGAACCAGGATCTTACTCTATACCAAATATTGTCTGAACTTCTTCAGTGATTTCATAACATAAAATACTTGTCTTTCAATAAATTTGTATTTGACCTTATAATCATGGAGTATCTGGCTCCAAAATAACACAGGATGTTCTTCCCCTTGATCATATTTTTGAGTGAGTATTGAGGCATAACTTTCTTCAGCTCCATATGCATAAAGAATAAAATATTTACTAAAATATAGGTTTACCAGTACTGGGGCTGTTGCAATGGATTGCTTGATAATCTAGAAATTTTATTTCTTGACTTCAGTCCATTTTAACTCGACATTTTTCTTGAGTAACTCAGATATAGGCCTTAATTTCTATGTAAAATTAGAATGAATTCCTTGACAAAATTGATTTGGCCTAGGAAATATTGCAAGGTCTTCTTATTTGGAGGTAAAGAAAGAGCAATAATTGATCCGATTCTATTTGGATATATGGCCATGCATTATTTTTAGACCACATGAAATAGTAGCTTTCCTTCATGGACTGCAAATAATGTCTTCTTAGGATTGAGTGAAATACCAAATTCTCTACACTTTTGAAAAACTTGCTCCAAATGTGACAGATGATCTTTTTTATCATGGGAAAACATAGTCATGTCATCTAGATAAACCAAAATAACCTTGTTGATCAATTCTCCAGAGGCATAGTCCATAGCTCTCTGAAATGTGGCTCTCACATTGGACAACCCAAAAGGTATTATCTATTAGGAAAATGTACCCCATTTTGTGGTGAATGTTGTTTTATACTAGTCTTCATCTTTCACCCAAATTTGGTTATATCCAGAGTAACCATCCAATAGTGAGAACCTCTTTGCTCTTAAAACTATGTACAAGATATGATCAATCTGAGGGAGGGAGTAGAGATATTTAAGGGATGCTTGGTTCAGGTTTCTAAAGTCCACACACAAGCGTATATCCCAATTATTTTTTCATATGGGTGCCAAATTGGCTACCCAAGTAGAATATTTTATTGGGTATATGATCTTCGCCTTTAACAACTTTAAGAGATCCTCTCTTGTAATGGAATCGATCCTTAGATTGAATGGCCTCTGCTTTTGTCTAAATGGTTTGGCATCAGTCTCTATCTCAATAGTATGTTGGATAACCTTTTTATCATACACCTTGAGGTCTTCATATGACCAAGCCACAATGTGTTTGTATCCAACATTGAGCTTCTTTTCTATACCGACTTCAAATTCTTTATAGATTTTTTTTTTGACCTTCATGGATCTAGTCTTCTTTTTGTCCCCATTATCAAACAAACTCTCAAGTGTGACCAAACCTCTTTGGAAATGATTATTTCTTATTTTTATAATGTCTTGCTGATCAATTTCTTCTAAATTCTCTTATTGGATAGTAGAGAGACATGATTCTCTCACCAAAAAGTCAACTATTTGTCCATCACTTTCAAAAACTTGCCAAGAAATTTGCTTGTCTGGTACTGTAGGTCTGAAAATAATTTTAATTCCATTGGACTTCTTGATTCCAAAGTTTACATAAGGGTTTAAGTTAGCCCCATTTGTTGCTACTGAATCAGCCAGAGTATTCTTTTATCTGGGAACAAAATTTAAATTCAGGGTATAAAATGATTCCATTAAATACCATACCCTATTTCTGTAAGACTTTAAGTAATGGTGCTTACTACCGCATCTATTTCTTACTTGATGTACTATCAACTCATAATCACTATATATATTCAAAATATTAATGCCCATGCTTTCTGCTTGTATCAATCTGAGACATAGGGCCTCATATTTCATAGCATTGTTAGTACATGACCATGTTAGTCTATAGGAAAAAATATTTGTTCCTTCTAATTGGGATTGTAGGACCACACCAACTTCCGCACCATTTTTGCACTTAGCACCATCAAAGTGCATGATCCATGTTTCTTTATCTCAGATATTGATTGGATATAGTTGGGACTTTCCTCTCTGATTTAATTGAGATACTATATGTTCCCATACTAGTTCTGAACTGGCTATAATATTCCCTGAAAGGCAACTCATCCTCAATGTCCAACTCTTCAATGTTTTCCACTAGCTCAAATTCTTCCAAGGGGTTAAGATTGCACATAGCCTCTTCAATATTTTCAATGTGATAGTATACTGGTTTTGTAGGTGTTATCCTTATTCTCTTTCATTTGAAGGGAATTACCATGCTAGTGTAATCCATGTACATATATCCCCCTATATTTGTAGTAAACTCTCTTGAAAGAAATAACCCAAAATAGGGTTCTAAGTCGACCACAATTATTTCTTACACTATTGTCACCTCAGGGGCTCTGTGCAACCTCATTAATACGTCCTTAATGACTCTAACTATCTTGATAGGTGTCCCATATAGTTGTAACACTCCAGGATAAGATCAGGTATACTGCATACCCATATCCTCATAGACTGCTTTAGGCATGACTATATTTGATGCTCTTGAGTCAATCATAAAATTTCAGACTACCCAACCTTCCATTCTTAGGATATATAGAATGGGGGAGGCTTATTATTTAGAATAGCAGGTGTCATTTATTTCTTTTCTAATTGTATACTAAGTATTGTAGTGGCCAACCTATTCTATGGATATTTTTTGAGGGAAGCTTTAAGCATGTCAATCTGACCAAGAATGAACAAAGTGCCATATAGGATAGATTTTTATGGAATCTTTTTTTATCTCTTCAATAATGTTGTATTCAGACTTAGTCAAGGAGATTTTTTCTAGCCTTCCCTCTGGCTCACCATATTTTCTTTTATATTCTTGGGTGGACTCTAATATTTGTATATTATTAATGGAGGGGAACCTAAGCCTTTCTTGATCTTCATCTTTAGATCTCATTCGGTCTCCTTTTATTTCCTTTTCCAGTCTCTTAGGAGGACTATCTATCTTCACATTTCCCTTAGCTCAAGGAATGGGGAAAGTGTCACCTCTTTGAGGAAGGGGATCAACTCTCTTTTGGGAAGGTATTTGGAATTGTCCCATTTTTTTGGATCTACTTGCAAAGCTTTCTTCCCAGATCTTGTCATAACAACAATCAGGCTTTCTTCATCCAATTCTTTCCCAACCATGATTTGATCAGGGTGCCATAACATGTTAACTCTCCCTTTCTGATTCCTTTCATCTTGATCCATTGCTTTTTGAACATGGTATTGATACATCACACAATACTATGAGTCATGGGGGTCATTGCATACTAAACACCAGATATTTGCAAGAGTAGTATCTGGAGAACATTCTGGCTCCTCATATGCTGCATTCACTCTAACCTCGATACTGTTACTAGGACTAGGTCTCTGATATTTCTTCACATATGGGAATATCCTCTATTGTGAACTTTCTTGGTCTCTCTTTTCCATTGAATTAATTCTATTACTCAAAGTTTTTAGAGTATTTTGTATATCAAGGATAGAAGACAACTCCTGAGATGGTTGAGAAGGAAGGGGAGGAAAAGGAGCTACAAAGAGTATTAGCTTTGGTTGAGGGATTGCATTAATTTGTGAAGATGGAGATGATAAAGAAAGTGGATCCATGAAACATGGTTTGGCTTCTAGACTTTGACTATTAGTGGTTTTTTGTGTTATAAGGTAGCACCATTTTGGGGGGGACTTTTCCAACATTAATTAGGATATTTTCAGCATGAACTACTGCATTATAAACTTGGGGGAAGGTTTCTACTTTTTATTTTTATGTCTGCATGCCTATATTTGATCCAAGACCTTAGATATAATACATATAGGCTAGACATGTAGCTGGTCTGGCTATGGGGAGAATCATTTTCCATGTTTTGCTAAATCTCAAATTGAAATCTAATACATTTTATTGCTAAGTTTTCTACATGGATGTAAAATGATTAACCATATAAAAGGGGTTAGCAGATTCATTAAATTCTTCGATGAATGGCTCGACTAACGCTTGCGATGAAGTGATAGTATTGTCTTCCAGAGTTCTAAACTAATGCAATATCTTTCCTCTAAAGGACAAGGCTAGAATCCTTACAATAATATCCTCTTCTTTTATGTTGTGGATTGCTACCAAATTCAAGATATCCTGATAGTGCTCATAAGTTGTTTTACTAGATCCATCATAAGTGGGGATAACTTTAGATACAACTTTGAGAATGGTATTCATTTGGGCTAATCTTAGAGGACCATCTATATTCTAGCTTAGAGACTTTTGTAATGGCTGATTAGGATCTATATTTTGTACCATATTTCCAATTGTAGGTATTATAGGAGGGACTGTTGGATTAACTACAAGATTTTCCTTAATTGGATCTTCTTCTAAGAGGAAATATTGGTCTAAAATTTGGGCAATAACAACCCCTCTATAGGGTAACTCACAATAGAAATAGGAATTAGGATTATTTATTTTGAAATACCTAGTATACATGAAAGGACACTAGTCTATAGGTATGATTCTTCTTCTAGGTTTAAATACCAGGGAGTCACCAGGCGAACTTGCTCTTCTCCACTTATAAGGTCAAGATAATTCACCAAATATTGATTCCTTTGGGTTGAGATAAACAATAACTCATATGATGGGTTTTAGTGTTCCTTGTGAACTGGTCCCACCGGGCATGCCAAAAACTATTGAGCACTGAATTGCATCAAGTTTTATTCATTACTATGGCTATCTATATTTCTACTTTTTATCCAAGCTTGCACCTGATAGCTACAGGTCATCACTCAACATTGTATGGACCAAAATAGAGTTCCCGATCCAACCTCCATAATAGGCTAGTTCCTTGTCAACTTAAACAAAATGTTGACATAATTATGCTCACTTAGGGTTTGGATATTAGGGTAAGAAAAGGTTAGTGTTAGAGAAATGTGAAAATAGTGGATGGATAGGCTAACAATATTACACCACAATAAAAAGCTCTAAAAAACTAACCCAAAGACACATAACTTAGACCAACATTATCTCAAATTGGATGATTATTTATTCATTAATGCACAACAGAGAAATACTATAGATAGCAATTTTGATATCCAGACAATGATAATCCAAATAACAGAATTCACCAATATCTATATTCTACATAAATTTGAGATTTAGCAAAACATGGAAAATGATAATCCTTTCTTTAAAACTTTTGCGGATTCCATTCCAGGCTGAGCAAGTGCATTGGTGCATGATGATCAATCTAGACCCATCACAATGTAAAGTGACTCTTTCCCCATTTTGCACTGTTTTAAAAATAAAACATTCCTTGTTACCATTCCAGAAAGGAGTTAGTCAAAACCATCGCTCATCACAAATCCACATCTACTTTGTTCACAAAATTATGCCTTGTCACCATTCTAGATGAAAATACTCTATGTGTTCTCTAGAATCATGCATTCCAAAACTTAGTCGATCATGAAGTATTCAACATATCCAACGGTGGCCAATCCACACTTTTTTCTGTTGATGTCATCTCTTCTTAAAAAAATTTGTGGATTCAAGACACGTTGTTAGTCCGAAGCCAAAAACAAAAGAAGTCTTCCAGAATTGCTCCAAGCATGAAAATTTACTAAGTGTTGGGCGGGCTAGTGTCTCCTATTTTGGATCCACTCCAAAATACACTGTAAGGTGTGTGGAATGAGGACTTTATAACTTAGGCAAAATTTGCAAAATATTCCTAAGTATGTGGCCATTTTGGGTCTACAATAAGGACTATATTACCACAAAAAAAGAGAGGTAGGGTTAGAAAATAACTCTAGTAACAATTTTCACTCCATAACTCCTAAATCAATGAAGATATCTTGAGCTTAACATCATTTACCACTAACCAAGTGGGACCAAGGTGTCCTTTCCCATGCAATTACCACATGTGGATATTATATTTATCCAACCAAGTGAGGCCCACATAGTTGTTAATGAGTCCACTTGAAAAAAACAACCTTGAAACTTGGCTTGAGGTGAGGAAATTCCATGAGTGAAAATTATGGTTGATGGGAACACAATTAACACAAGCTAAAAGGAGGTGCATCGTCATCTAGATAGCCAAATATGGTGTGAGATATAAGGTCTAACTATTCCAACCAAAATGATCCACATATATTGAAGGACCCCACAAAAACCTAAATAGGAGGTAGTCATCATTAAACCAAAACTAATTCTGACTAATACATTCCATATAGATACCAAGACTAAGTACAAATTACTAGCTCAGATCATGATGACAACAAAGAGGATCATGCATGTGAAAACTATTTCATAGCTAGACAACCCAAAACCAACCAATTTTGATAGTCCTTTTGCTAAAAAAAAACTTAAGTTGGAGAGCGAGGGCACCAAAATCCAATAATTTAAATTCAAAAATCAAAATATATTTAACTTTATCAAACCAATAGAGCACATAAACACTTGATGATATCCATCCACAAAGACACTAGATAGAAATAAGAAGATTAAACAAAGCAACAAAGTTGCACCTCCCACTAGATCCCCCACTCCATAAGAACCAAATCTCAACCTTTATCATCATCAATCAATCTCTAAAGGTTATGAGGGAAATTAGATTTCCAAACTGATAGCCCTCACTAGGAGAGGCTAAGATTAGTAATTAAGTATACTACTTTATTCCCCTCTCTAAAAATATGTTGAATTTACACTTCTTCTATGGATTGCAAAATTATATTGGCTTCAGATATCATATTGGTGATCATCCAACTAGGAGGGCTATGGGAGAGGATTAATTTGATAGCATTAAATGAATCACCTTCCATAAAGATCCTTTGAAATACCATAGATTCAACCAATAATAAGCCTTGGAACAAGGTTCTATATTTTGCAAAATGGGAAGATTGGATTGTAAGAGATTCAACATATATCCCCAATAAATCTCCTTTCTCTTTCCTTAATATCTCATCCATCTTTGTATGTCTAGGATTACCCTTTGAGGCACCATAAAAATTAATGTTAACCCAATAATTGGGGCATGGAAACCATATAACCAAGCTTCTCTAGGCTGAAGCTAAGGGTCCAATAGGCCAATACTTTGGAGAAAAATTGAACCAAAGTTTCAAGCTTGTTTTATCAAGAAAACCACCATCCAAATTAAGTAGATAGGTATCCATATTCTTCATTGTACTCTCGATGACCTTCAAACTGATAGAATCTAAGTCTCTTATGGATTTATCAAATACTTTCTATTTTATTTCCCACCAAATACCCCCAAAACTTTGAGGAAGCAAGAGATTCCAAAACCAAACCAAACACATGGATTTAAAATGTGGTGACCATTGTAGGTAAAATTCTAAAACCAAATTTAAGAATACCCATTGAATCCCTAGGATGCGGATAATATTAACCAACATAGAGGTAAATAAGGGGCATTGGAAAAAAAGGTACAAATAAGAAACTTGTGTAGATTCATATAGATAATACCTGTTGGGGAGGATCATCCCCCTATTGTAGAGATTATTTTAGGAAAAACATTAATTTTGAATGGCTAGAAAGTATAATATGTTAACCTTTGAAGTCAAATGGTTAAACTAGATCTTGTAGGGAAGGACCCAAAAGGGAGGGTTAGAATTAATGAGGTTGTATGTAAATTTGATTGAAAAGGATCCATCACTTTCTCCTTTACAAATCAAAGTGTCCTCAAAATATTTCACCTTCAAGACCTATAACTTAAGAATTTTGAATATAGAATTCAAAGTAATAGCTTCTTCTCTACTAAAATTGGAGGTAAGCACATAATTCCAAAATTTTATTCCGTCCAATTGGGTAATAAAATCAACCACCTTAGACTAGCCAAATCTCCTTGTAAGAGATTCAATAGGCACAAGGCTTGGATCTTATTGCAGGGGATAATTAAGAGGATAGGGATATTTCCAAAATTTAATGGTACTCCCATTATCCACAATCCATCAAGATCCCTTGCAAATATTTGCTATGATTTACAAGCATTTTTTGATAAAATCGAGCCCTCCAAAGGAATAGAATCATTAAAAATATTCTAGATTGATTCATATATTTAGCTACCACAATTTTTATCCACTCTATTTGCTTGTTCTTCAAAATTTTCCATACCCATTTCATAGCCAAAACTTCATTCATCAATCAAATTTTATAGAAACCTAGACCTCCATCCACCTCCCTAGAAAAATTTTGTTCCAAAAAACCAAATGGAAACTCATATGGTCTTGGCATCTAGCCCATAGAAGTCCTTTTAAATCCACTCCAATTTGGATAGGAATTTAATGAGGAGTTTTAATTTGGACATTAAATAAATTGGTACACTCTAGAGAATAGTCTTGACCATGAAAATATTTCCTGTTTGACTTAATAAGGCACCTTTCCAACTGGCCAATCTCCTCTACAGTCTCTCCATCACTGAGTCCTAAATTTTTTCCTACATTATTCTAGTAAAAATAGGTATGCCCAAGTATGAAGCAGGGAAATCTGTAATACCACACCCAAGAATTTTGGAAATCTTCCTCTTTTAATATTGGGGAATGTTCAAAAAGTACATCAAACTTATAATTAATCTTTTGAGTAGCCACTTTCTCAAAATCAAAAATAATTTTCTTCATCGCTCTAGCCTATACCACAGAAGCTAAGAATGAAAGAAGCATTTCATCCACAAACTGGTGATGAGAGATAGAATTAATTATGAGATTTGATTTAAGACCTTTAATATATGGTTCCAAAATGATGGACCTTCCCAAGGTCTCAACCATAAGAATGAAGAGATACAATGATAATGAGTCTCTTGATGAATACCTATGAGGATCTATAAATATCTAGCAAGAAATACATTCACTAAAACTAAGAACTCTGTCGAGGAAAAATAGGCTCTAGTTAGATTGATCTAGTTTTGGTTGAATCCTAATTTTAACAAAACTTTGATCAAAAACTCCTAGGATACTCTATTGCATTCTTTGTTCATGTTCACCATTAGGAAGAGATTGGGTATACCAATTCTCTAAACTAAGTGAAGGATTTCATGGATCGCAAGCACCCCATTCAAAATTTACCTCCAAACCACAAAGCCACTTTGATCTTTATCAATCAAAAGGGGCATAAGCAGTTTCAACCTATTGGCTAGCAACTTGACAAGAATAATATAAATAGTGTTAACATAAGCTTACAAATAGATATGCAAAATAAAGAGCAACAATATCAAATATTATATTTCAAAAATGAACTACAAGTACAATGAAGGTGACTTTCTTATATATGCAAGGATGATCAACCATAGCCATAGAATCAAGCTAAGGATAAATATAAACCATACAAAAGGAATATGTGATATTGTACATATATCTATAATCACTATGAGGAGCAAAAATCTCAACCCTTCAAATATACCTAAAAATATCTCGATAATATCTAAGAAATAAATATGTAATATCTCATAGTATCTAAATAATATAAATAAAATATCCAAACATAAGTGGGTGGAAAAAATACATGGAATAACTAAATAGAAGAAAATAAATTACCTAGGTGAACATGAGCTAAGGTAAACAACCTACTCTAATAATATTATGTATCTTGAGTAGTCTCAATTATAAGAGCAATCAATATATAAGTTGGAAAATGTAAATTATAATAGAATTCAAGAAAATATCAAATAGGAATATAAAATGGACAATCATTTATACAATAACATGAAGAAACATACAATAGAATTGCTCAAAATATGCATACAAGCTTTAATATTATTAATTCTTGAATGTGATCTTCTTTGATGATAATACTTGGAACTTTGTCTTCATACTATAACCATACAAATATGACTCTTCAAGTAGTTTATTATTTCCCTCCTCACATATGTAGGAGATTCATAATTTCCTATTCTATGCACAATATAACTCTCACATGTCCTTTGGCTTCTCATCTTACCACTTGTATACATTACTCTTAACTCTCTATTTACTTGCACTCTTAACTCTATGACACTTACACTTCTACATGCAAATCTAATACATGACACTTATGAACTTTCTATCACTACACACTTGCACTCTTACTTACATAACACTTGTGCATATCCTACATATAGATAGTTACATAAAGAGGAAATATAAATCACATTCCTAATCTATAGAATCAAACCCTATTCTAATATTTAAATTGTACCATAGGTACCATTGATCAAATAATATAATATTCTCCAACAACCCCCTTGTATTTAATATTTGTCTTCATATTGAATATTTTGTTCATCCATTGCCTTTTTCTATAATATGTGCATGGTAATATTGAACTATGTTTGATCCATATTCTTTTTTCTTTTATTTTAAAGAAATCAAATAAATCATATTTAAATTATTTTTATGATAAAGATCATCTAATATTCCTTATGAGAAACCCATAGCTTCAATTTTGTTTTGTTTCTTTATGCCACATTTCATGTTTCCATTTATGAAATTGAATTCCACTATTCTTCATTTTCCAACTAGTTGAGCAATACATATAACATGAATAGATAACTCTGGAACATATAAAGCATCATCTAGCACAAAAGTTGAATAAGGCATGCTAAGTATAATTTTTCCAAACCCTTGAACATAATAAATCCTATTACTTATAAATCTTAATGGATCATTTGATCTAACATCTAATGATTCATACCAATGCAAATTTCTAGTCTTATGATGACTGAGTCCTAAATCTATGTACCATGCATCCTTTTTTCTTTGTATTTTTATGAGATTCAAGTAATGTTTTTTTATATTGATAAGAGGGTTTTGAAAGGACCCTAAACATTTTACATAATAGAATGTGGCAAGACCATTGAGAACAAAATGAGAGAGCACCCTCAAACCAGATGCAAATGGGAAAACACCCAGGAATAGAATCCACAAAAGAGAACATAGAACCCATCCTGGGAAACGACCATGTAGCAGAAGCTACCCAACATCAAAAACGATCCTATAGCAAAAATAACTAGACATAGACCAAAGAAAGGAAACTAATGCAATTGAGAAAAAAATAAACCAACCAACCTAATTTATATAAATCATGACAAAACCATGAGCCTAAAATTTATGTAAACAAAGCCAAAAATAGAATGACCATAGGGCAATCAGTTGTCAAGGTTATCTTACTCCTAAGCTTCAATGATTGTTTGAGGGTTGTCTTCTTCATTCATCGTTGCAATAATATTGCCGACTTGGATGAGGTTGAAATATGTAGAGCTCAATAGCTCTTGCATGCAAGCCTAGGGTTTCTTATTTTTACCTCTTTGTTTGCTTCAGTAGCCCAAGTGCAAGTGGAGATACTGTCTACCTTAATATTCTTTGTTGAAGTTAGGTTTACCTTTGTGCCAAAATATAAAAAGTCAATCTCCATTTTGGTATTCCTAAAATTTCTCCTATGGTATGAACGGTGATAGGGAATTTTTCATAGGATAAGGGGTGTAGGACTAAGAATCCTTGCCTCTGAATTTGATATCAGAATATTACTCCTTATCTTCACTAGGAGCTTTAGTTCTATTATCTTGGGGATATATCACTGCAAAAGTAGATCTGTCAGCTTCTTTCTATAGGGAAAAATGATATAGGAGTAGATGAAGTCCTTGATGCTTTGAGTGGGTGGATGAACCTTCACAAATAATGTCAATAGAATGTTGGATCGATTTGAAGAGAAACTTTGAGATATTTATGTCCTTCACTAATTGCATGTGGTTCATGAAGTCCATATGATAACTTCTTAGAGGTATGTTGATTTCATCCACCATAATGTATTCCAAGATTGGAACCATTAACCCATTCCATGTTGTGGGAAGCCCTTTCTGCACCATCTCCCATTTTTATTTTTTAAGGGGCTTGCCTCTTTCTTGAGAGTGGAAAAAATCACCAGCCAACGAATGCTTATCTCTGTGAACGTTATCCCAATCAATGGGGAACTTCAATAATAAAATGATCAAATGAACATTGAATCTGAATTTTAACCTCTTGACAATAACATGCCCTTTATCCCAAGTTGCAACAAAATCATCAAATATTTCATAATAACTTTGTTGGAAATTTTGAATGAAATGCAACAGTTGGCGAAGAGATAGGAACTCTTCAACCAGTGCATCCACATGGAGGGAAGTAGGTTCGAGCAATGCCATTGAAGGGTTAACTAAAAATTGGAAGAATTTCCCATGACCACCCCAAACAAACTGAAATTAAATGAACCCAACATAGAAATAAGTTGATATTCAAGTGATGTTATTTCACATCTTTGATGAGAATTTTGAAAAAATCTTTTAAAATTTGACCCTTTGACTTAAAAGGATTGCTTTTGATAAAAAAGTTGATTTTAAATTCTTCCTATCATGGAGTATGGTTCTTTCTATGTACTTTGAGAATTTCTCCTATGATATAGTTATCCTATTCTTATTTTCCATTTATCCATTTTCAAATGTTCTAATTCCTCTAAATTCAAAATCCTTTTTACTCCAAAGTTAATTAATTGCAATTTCAAAAACATTTTTCAAAACAATTTCAATAATCAAGGATTTTAAATTCCTTTATGATAGTAAAACTTTTATCTCCCTACTTTATTAAAAATTCCTCAAATTTCAAAATATTCAAAATTTCAATTTTTTTCTTTTTGGAGTAGAAATGCTTATCTCTCCAAATTTTAATATATAAAAATTTTCAAAAATCAAAATTTTGAAATAAGTTCCAAAAACTGATTGCAAATAATAAAATATAATTTTTTAATCAATATTTCAAAAAGGTGGTTGAAGTCCCCATAACTACCACCTAAATATTATGTCCCAGGAAGTCCAATTCATTTTAACTCCCTCTTAATTATAAATTTAAAGTTATTGAGTTTCAATGCTTCAATTAAGCCTTAAGACTTTAATATATATCAAATAATTAATGTAATATCACTTATGTTGTTTTCTTCTTGGAAAACTAAGGAAGAATCTCCACAAATTTGAAAAATGCTCAAAGTCAATCAACATTCCACTCTGGAAAATGTGTGCTTAATAATACTATAGATTATGATGGATGTTACACTTGTGTATAACAGTCATGCAAGAATGTTTTATCTTTCGTATGTTTTCAATACCTCCTATGAATTAATAACTATGACTATAGCAACACAAATTCATAGAGAAGATGCTTCAACTAATTCATTTAAGTATTCCTCTAGGAAAATATGTCTCAGTGGTCAATTTTGTGCTTTGGCTAAATAAAGCTACTCAAGATATATCACTCTAGGTAAACTAATATTCACAGGAGATATGGGTTCTCATGACTATTTTGATATTGGCACTCTAACTAGATTTCCTTACTCATGTGCTCAAATTAGTTTTCTTACTTAGGTGCTATAGTCATCTCTCTTAGGTACTTTGGCTTTCCTATCTCACCTAGGTGATCTGGATTGCATTATCTAACTCAAGAACTTTGTCTTTCCTAACTCACTTAGGTGCTTTGACTTTGCTTATATTTATTTGAATTTCCTAACTCTCTTTGGCACTTTGTCTTGCTTACCTCCCTTGGTTGCTTTAAATTGCTTATATTTTATCTTCTTTGCTACTATACTTTACTTTTCTAAATATATTCCTCCTCAAGATCTTGTCTAAGCATTTATTTTTCTTTCTATCAGGTTCTAGCCTAAGTTCTTTTGGCTTCTTTCTCTTGATCTCAGGTACAAGCCTAAGTTTTTCTATCTTATTTTTCCTTTCTTTTTCTTCTTTATCAAGTTTTAGATAAACTTATTCTATATTCTTCTTCTTTATTTCTTTATCAAGTACTTGCTGGAGTTCTTCTATATTCTTCTTAGGTACTTGTTTGATTTTTGCCATATTTTTCTCAGGTACTTTCTTGAGTTCTATATTTTTCTTAGGTACTTTTCTAAGTCTTTCTATATTCTTCTACAACCTTCTTGATATTGCAACCTTATATGTGCACTATCTTGTCAAGGTCGAATATGACCAAAATTTAAATTGCTAAAATTTTCTCAAGTGGATTTTGACCACACAATATGTGGTTCTCTATCTTCATAGATAATCCAAAAAATCAAGGTAATTTTTTATTTATCCCCTCAATAAATTATTCAAGTTGAGTCCTAGTCTTCACTTATTTTTTAAAATGAAAAGACTCCATCAAATAATATTGAGTTTTTTTATCATATATCAATCTATAAATTCAAAATTTATAATAATCAAACTCTACATTTTTTTCACATGACTCTAAATATAAATTCACGTAAAATACCTCCTCTAATACTAGCAATAGAGACTACTTGAAGTATCTCTTATACCATTGTTGGATTTTAAGCTAGAAAATATTAGGCCCAATATTCTAGATCTTAACTACTCTCAAATATAAGAGCAATTAATATATAATTTGGCCAATATAAATTATAAAAAAACCAAGAAAATATCAAATATGAATATAAAATGGCCAAAATAATTCATGCAATAACATGAAGAAACTTATAGTAGAATTGATCAAAATATGCATACAAGCTTCAATATTATTAATGCTTGAATGTGATCTTCTCCGATGATAACACATGGGTTTTATATATATAATATATACATACAAATATGACTCTTCAAGTACTTGAATATTGTTGTTCTCGCATATCTGGGAGATACATTGTTTTCTATTCTATGCATAAGATAACTCTCACATGTCCTTTGGATTCTCATCCTGCCACTTATATATATGACTCTTAACTCTCTATTTACTTGCACACTTAAATATATGAAACTTAAAATTCTGAATGCACAATTAATACATGATGTTTGTGCACATACTCATATTACATATTTGCACACTTAATTACATTACATGTGCACTTTCTCTCATTACACAATTGCACATTTACTTACATGACACGTGCATATCTTGCACATAGAATCTTACATTAAAGGGAAATATAAATCACACTCCTAAACTATAGACTCAAACCCTATTCCAGTCTATAAATTGTAACATAGGTACCATTAGGGTACATTAGCATGTACCAAATAATGTAATATTCTTCAACACCCCTGATATAACATTATTTGGTTTTTACAGACTTTAGTCTTCAATTTTTGTCTTCATATTGAATCTTGTCTTTGGTTATTGAAGACTTTAGTCTTCAATATTATCTTCATCTTAAATATTTTTCTAAACTATATAATCAAACCCATATTTTTAAAAAATCAAACAAATCATATTTAATTTACTTTGATAACAAAGATAATCTAGTATTCCTTTTTAGAAACTCATAGCTTCAATTTTATCTTATTTTTTTATGACACATTTATTGTTTCCATTTATTAATTTGAATTCCACTATTCTTCATTTTCCAACTAATGAGCAATAGATATAAGATTAATAGATAAAATTGGAACATATAAAACATCATCTAGCACAAATTCTGAATAAGGAATGCTAGGTATAATTTTTCCAGACCCTTGAATATACTAAATATTACTATCTACAAATATTATTGGATCATTAGATGTGACATCTAATTATTCAAACAAATGCAAATTTATAGTCATATGATGATTGAATCTTGAATCTACATAGCATGCATAATTTTTTCTTTGTTTTTTTAATGAGATTCAAGTGATTTTATTTCATATCTTTGATAAATTTTTTGAAAAACTCTTTAATGATTTGACCTTTTGAATTCAAAAGATTATTTTTGAAAAAAACATTTGATTTTGAATTCTTCTTCTCATGGAGTATGGTTATATATACATACTTTGATAATTTATCCTATGATGTAATGCTCATATTCTTCTTTTCCATATATCCACTTTCAAATGTTTTAATTACTTTGATTTTGAAATCCTTTCTACTTGAAAGTTAATTAATTGCAATTTTAAAAATCTTTTTCAAAACAATTTCCATAATTGAGAATTTTAAATTCCATTTCGAAATTTTGTTTTTGCAAATTTAAAATTCTTTTAAAGTAGTAAACCTTTTATCTCCCTATTTCATTAAATTTACAAATTCTAAATTCTTTAGATTCAAAAATATTTAAAATTGTCTAAATTTTAATTTTTCTAAATTTTCCTTTTTGGAGTAGAAATCCTTCTCCAAAATTTAGTATATCAAAAATTTCAAAAATTTTATTTTTGAAATAAGTTGCAAAAACTAACTGCAAATAATATACTACCAAATGTTTTTCAATATTTCAAAAATGTAGTCAAAGTCCTTATAAATCCTACCTAAATATTATGGCCTAAGAAGTCAAATTCCTTTTAACTCCCTCTTAAATATAAATTTGAAGTTCCTAGGTTTCAATGCTTCAATTAAAACTTGACTAAAGACTTGAATAATATAAAATTATTAAGGTAATATCACTAACCTTATGTTTTTATTGGAAAATTAGGGAAGAATCTCTACAATTTTGAAAAATGCTCACAACCCATCAATGTTCCACTCTAGCAAATGTGTGTTGAATAATATTATAGACTATGATATTACACTTGTGTCTAAGAATCATGGAATAAAATATTTTATTCCATATGTTTTAAATGCCTCCTATGCATTAATAACTCTAATTGTAGCAACAACAATTCATAGATAATATGGTTCAAATAATTCATGATGTCTTCCTCTAGGAAAATATATCTTGGCACTCAAGTTTATGCTCTAGATGAATTGAGCTACTCGGGAGATATCACTTTGGAAAAACTATTCTTCATTAGATATATGGGTATTCATGATGTTATGATATTAGCACTCTAATTAGCTTTCATTACTCAAGAAATCCAATTTATTTTTCTTATGTAAGTGCTCCAGTCAGTTCACTCAGGTGCTTTCACTTGCCTATCTCATCCAGGTGCTCTAGCTTGCTTTATCTAAATTAGGCACTTCGAATTGCCTAACTATTTCAGGCACTTGTATTTATTACCTCCCTTAGGTGCTTCAACATTCTTATCTTTTCATTACTTTACTACTTTTATTTCCTTTTTTAATATATTTTGGAAATGTTCAATGCTTTCTCTTATTTCTTTTATTCTCTACTCAAGATCTTGCCTAAGTTTTTTATTTTATTTCTATTAGGTTCTAGCCTAAGTCTTTTTGGCTACTTTCTCTTTCTATTTCAGTACAAGGTTGAGTTCTTCTAGATTCTTCCCCTTTGTCTCAGAAAAAAGCTTGAGTTATATCTTCTTTTTTATTTCTTACATTTTAGCTTAATTTCCTTTATATTATTCTTCTTTATTTCTTTCTTAGGTACTTGCCAAAGTTCTTCTATATTCTTTAGGTACTTTCCTAAGTTATTCTATATTTTTCTTAGGTACTTTATTGAGTTCTTCTATATCCTTCTGAGGTACTTTCTTGAGTTATTCTATACTCTTCTTTAGCCTTATTGAGACTAATACCTTATATGTGCACTATCTTGTCAAGGTCAAATATTCCCAAAATTTAAAGTACTAAATTTTCTCATGTTTCTTTGTTCTACTCAATATGTGGTTCTCTATTTTCAAAGAGAATCCAAAACATTAGGGTGAATTTTGATTTTTTCCCTCAATCAATTCTTCAAGCCAATTCCTAGTCTTCACTTATTTTTTAAAGTGGAAAGAATCCAACATATAATAATGAGGACTCTATCATTTATCGATCTACAAATTCAAATATTGTAGCAATATGAGTTTATATTTTGTTCACATGACTCTAAATTTAAATTCACACTGAAGATTTCCTCAGACTACTTGAAGTAGCTTTGATACCACTACTATATTTTAAGCTAGATTATCTTAGGCCCAATATTGTAGATCTTGAGTAGTCTCAAATATAAGAGCAATCAATATATAAATTGGCCAATATAAATTATAATAACATTCAATAAAATATCAAATATGAATATAAAATGGCCAAAATCATTCATGCAATAACATGAAGAAACTTATAGTAGAATTGCTCAAAATATGCATACAAGCTTCAATATTATTAATGCTTGAATGTGATCTTATTCAATTATAATACATGAATATTTATATCCATAGCCAAAAAAATATGACTCTTTAAGTACTTGACTATTGCTCTTCTCACATATCCTAGAGATACATCATTTCCTTTTCTATTCATAAGATAACTCTCACATATCCTTTAGATTCTTGTCTTTCCACTTGTATAAATGACTCTTGACTCTTTATTTACTTGCACACTTAACTCTATGACACTTGCACTCTTCTATATGACACTTACACTCTACATGCACACCTAATACATGAAACTTATGCACATCCTCACATTACATATTTACACACTTAATTACATGAAACTTGTGCACTTTCTCTAATTACACACTTGCACTCTTATTTATATGACACTTGTGCATATCCTCCACATAGACATTTAAAGGAAAAATATAAATCACACTCCTAAACTATAGAATCAAATCATATTATAATAATTAAATTGTACCATAGGTACCATTGGGGTACATTAGCATGTACAAAATAATGTAATATTCTCCAACATAGTCTAGGTGTGTAATGACCTAAAAACAAGCAAAAGAAACACACAGAAAATAAAATACATTTTTTTGTATATATATAGTGAGGGATTTATAAACACCTAAATACCATATAGTTTGTCTATTGTTTAATATTACTAATATTCCCAACTTTTCTATTGAGTTACATCTTACAAAATACCTTGCACAAGTCCATATGTTTAGGTATACCATGTGTTTCTACAAATAAGTCTATCTATCTCATGACTCTTGATGAGCTAAACTTATCACCCTCAGTACAGTCGAAGGTATACACCCATATCCATACCATACACAAGTATATATGTGTATGTATGCTATGTGTATTGCGAGTTAATCTATCCATATCATCTTCACGATGAGCTATCTTAACTCAGATGGTATTAATTACTTTTTCTAGTTAATATTCTCCCTAAGGGGGTCTCACTTCCCTTAGGTATTTCTACATTCACCCTAAGATTTCATTTTCTTAGGTCCATTCTAGGTTCACCCTAAGACTTCATTTTCTTAGGTATATTATTGGTCCACCCTAGGATTTCATTTTGGTAGGTTACTTTTATGTTTAGAAAGAATACAAGTTTAAATCTATCTACTCAAATAAAAAAAGAACAAAATGCAAAAGGAACATACATGAAATACTTAGGAAAGAAGCAACATTCTAAAGGAATGTAATTATAAAATAAAAAAATAATCTAAACAACAAGCATAGATAATCCATAATGATAAATTAAGGATACATTTCTCATCAATACATAAACCTATTACATATATTCAAGTATGGTAAAACCTCTATACTTATGAATAATAAAGTAATACATCATTTCATCTAGATATATCACTACAATTTTAGTCTAATTGAGCATAAGTAAATCATTGCAATGGTAAATCAAATTGATGTATAGGTTCGAGTTGCCATATTTGGTCCTCCTTTTATTTCCCTCGATATTTGAGGATAGTAGCAGATCATGGTAACTCTTGAATATATGATAGACATGCTTATAAATGTATCTAACTTAATTTATTAATCAACCCTTTTTCTTTTATTAAGTCAAAAAACATATAAAATGTAATATTAGACTGACCTAAATTTTCCATTAGTAAGTCAATCAATAATTTATGAACTATAACTAAGTAATAGTCAAAGGGTTTAATATGACAATCATATTTTGGATAACAATTTCCCATTAACTTAGGAAAAGAGAAGTGTTAGACTACGCTCTCCTCCTTATGAGCAAAAACTCCTAAACATGGATTTCTTTTAGTAACTTGGTTTAAGGAGAGGAACTCAAAAAAATAGCAGAAGAACTTCAAAACATGCTTAGAGAGTTTTATTTACCAATTTTTACATGAAAGGATGATTTAGTTTAGAATTTACCAAAGGATGGGGGATACTCAGTCAAGTTGGGATATGAGGATTTAGGAAAATCAAAATTTTCTTCTCCCAATTATTTTCCTTGGAAGAACGTTTGGTCATTAGAGCCTCTCTCTAAGGCCTCAATGTTTCTTTGGTTAGAAGTTCAATGTAAGATTCTTACCAGAGAGAGTCTACAAAGAAGAGGATATTATGGACCCTTCAAATGTGCCTTGTGTGAGAAGGATTTAGAAACATCAAACCATTTACTTATTCATTATCCATTTTCTCACACCATTTGGGGTTATTTTTTTTTAAATATGAAATTATATTGGGTAGCTCCATCAACATTGAAAGAGTTGATAAAATATTGGATAAATTATAATAAAGCTAAAAAATAATGTATTATTTGGAAGATTGACCCTGCCATTATTTTTTGAAATTTATGGCTTGAAAGAAATAATAGAATTTTTAAAAATAGATATCAAAATCATGTCCAAGTTGAGAACCGTATTAGTGTTTATCTTACAAAATATCTAAAAATATGATGCTCGTCATGGGAAGTATCAATTGCAGAAAAAGAAAAAGAGGTGCTAATAACTTGGCTACAATATTTGAACATACATGGAAGCGTCATCTGCAAGAACAAAATTAAAACAAAGGATATACTTTGATCTATGGTAAAATGGAAATGTCTAGAAATTGGGTTTATCAAAATTAATTTTTATGGTGCTTCTAAAGAAAATCCAAGAAAAAATAGTGGACGTGGTGTTTTTAGAAATACTGAAGGCAAAATTCTCATCACTTATTCAGAATAGTATGTAACTTCAACTAACAACTATGCAGAGGCTAGGACACTTATTACAAGGATTAAAATTGCAATAGAAAAAGGTGGGAGATATATTTCAATTGGGGGGGACTCAAAAATTATCATCAATGCTATTAACAAAAATGGATGTTGAGACAAGATAAAAAATAGTATTATTGTTCATGTTCATTATCTATTACTAGAAGTAATCTCCTGGAAGTGTGATCATATTTATAGAGAAGGAAATCGAGTAGCAGATAAATTAGCGAATTATGGTGTTGATCTTCATCTCGGTGAAATTCAAATTTTAGAAGGTAACTGGCCAAGTGAGATTTTATGTCTTAATAAAAGGATGTCAAGGAGTTGATTATAGAAACAACACTTTGAGGAAGTTGAATAATATATTTAAGATAAAAAAGAAATGAAAAAAAACATAATAAAAATGTATGCTACAACAAATGTAATATTTTGGTATTGTGATGGGAGTGGCCCCCAATAGAAACCACATATAACCTATTAAAAAAATAGTCATAGGGTTTAATATGCCAATTATATTTTGGATAATTATTTCCCATTAACTTAGGTAAAAAGGAGCATTAGACTATGCTCTCATCCTTTCGTTAATGATCATACCAGAGTGTAATTGAGTAAGCCCAACTAATGATATCCTAGGTTAAAGACTAAAATACATCAAATATCCAAAAGGGATCTCGAAATTCCATTATTAGTAACAATAAAAACAACACAAGAAGATCTAATTGTCGAATATACAAAGACCTCAAATAGGAAGGTGAAATAGGGGATCAAGTATTACCCAATATGGCAACGAGTAGTTTTCATAGACCAACCATGGATTCAAAATAAATTTATCCTTTAAATGGGTGAATGTCAACATAGAAGTGGTAATGAAAAGGTTTAACCTTCAACTAAGGTTCGACCAGGTATGCCACACACATACCATGGCACAAGAGTTGACCAACATGTTACGTGTAATGCCACAAGCACAGGGTAAATTCGGCCAATATATTATGCACATAATACAAACACAAGGGTTCAATTTACCATATTATGTGCATACTATGAACATAGGGATTTGATTTAACACATTACATGCATACTACAAATATAGGGGTTCGATTTAACACATTACGCATATAATAAAAATATAAGAGTTTGATTTAACATATTACATGCATAGTACAAACATAGGGGTTCGATTTAACATATTACATGCATACTACAAACATAGGGTTTTGATTTAACACATTACACATTTACTACGAACATAGGGATATGATTTAACATATTATTTGCATACTATGAACATAGGGATTTAATTTAAGAATGAATATCGTGAAGATACTTACACATGGGTCCCTCTGGGTGTGTGACCTCACACCAAAGTTGGTGGTCGTCCATGAGTGTGGTGACATCAACAACTAGATATAGGGAGAGTCTTTTGAGGAGAATATTCTCCAGCAACAGTGTAACATCTAGGGAAACATAGGATAATACATAGTCAACTTGGGGTGAAAGGAGTTTCAGTTTGAGAGAAAAAATCCCATGATACCACATGAACGAACATATTCATACACAATCAAAGCAATAACAAACCCAATTGAACCAAAAACAAGGGATATTTTACTCAAAATAGTTAAATGGATATAGCAAAGTGGTTTGAAATCATCAGTTTCCAAAAGCTAACCTATATCCTCTCTTGGGTTTGGTTCTATTTGTGTTTGGTTTTGGGTTGCCTTCACACAGTCAACAAGCTCCTTCTTCCTTTTGCATTCATGGTGTCCTCCTCTTTCTAAGTGAATCAACCAACCCACTCCTCTACCTCTACCATATTTTAAAGTAAAATATTGATTCTTCATTTCCCTCCTTTCCCACTTGCTCTCTTTGTTCCCCATGTCTTATCCCTTCCTACAAAATTTATGCATCTACCATTACTTCTCCTATCCTCACTTAAGGATCCCTTATTTAATGGATTTCTTCGAATAATATGGTGGGGAGTTCCCATCCAACTGAATGCATACCCTTATAAAATAATTAGACATAAATTTATTCTCATTTAATAATCCTCTTTATAATTTTTTAAGATTATTTAAATAGAATCTCTACTTTAAATAAAATACTTATCATGAGATTTTATTACCTTTTAAATAAATTCTCTTTTCTTTTGAATGAAATTCTACCATCATTAAAAGAAAAAATTATTATTTTAATAAATGCAATTCTATTATTAATTAAACAAAGCTATATATTTTCTTTAAATAAAAATATATTATCATTAAACATAAAGCTTTCTATTGTTTTTAAATGAAAATCTATTATCATTAAAATAAAGCTTTCTATTGCTTTTAAATGAAAATCTATTATCATTAAAATAAAGATTTCTATTGCTTTTAAATGAAAATCTATTATCATTAAAAGAAAGCTTTCTATTGATTTTAAATGAAATTCCTTCATATTTCTAAAAAAATAAAGTATCTATTATTCTTAAATAAAATTCTATTATCATTTAGAATAATAAATTATTATACATATATACATAAGAAGAGTTCTTTGATCCTATACTATCATCATGCTATATTTTTCTTTAAAAGAAACACAAGGAGTTTCAAAATGCAACCAACTTATGCACATATTCTTAAAACTAGTGATGCAACAAGTGATGAAGTAAAAGACAATCAATAATATGCAATAGATAAAGAGGGAGACTTTCCATAAACCCAACCACCTGTATTAGTCCAAAAATTTACGATAACTACTAGGCTATAAATCTGAGGCTCAAGGTGGCTTGCTAGTTGACAATTATCCCAATACGATAATGCATGCCTATATGAAGGTATCCATCCATGTTACCCCCAAGTTGCCTTAGTCATCACTTTCCCAACCTCAAGTACCCCATTTCTAGTGGATAATTCTACCTCTTCCACCCACGAGTGTACTTGATTCTTCACATTATCAATATGTCAGCAATACCATGATATTTCAAGAGATTAAACTAAGAATTGAATAGAATATTCATTTGCATAAAACTAAGCATCAAATCATCATAAATCAGTACATAGTTTTCATACCCAAAATATTTCCAATGAGTGTCATGACATCCTACCCCCTGGGGATAAACACATCCTGGGTGTTTCCAATTTTACAAGAAAACAATTATTACATAATATTTAAAATAAAAAAGAGAAAATGTTTTTGCATTTCCTCCACTTTCTCCCAATTGACATTTATTTAAGAGAAATGGTCCCAATGGACCTTACATTGCTCAAGATTTTGGTTTCGCATATAATTAGAACAAAACTTGAGAATATTTACTGGTATCACTTCAATTACCTCTGGGTTTGCCATTTGTAATTTATAAATATACCACATGTTCAATGCCAACAACATATTTCCTAAGCACGGATATGTGGAAGGTGTCATGGTTATTTAATAGATTTGGTGGTAAGGCAAACCGGTATGCAATCGATATAATCTTCTTAGTGATATCAAAGGGTACCACATATCAAGGATCTAACTTTGTGGATTGATAGTACTCTTATTTGGATTAACCCTTAAGAATAATTTTATATCCTACATAGTAATCTCTTGGAGTCCTTTTTAGATCAACGTAACTTTTATGTCGATCACCAACTTCTTTTAACCTCTGCCTAATCAC